>CATIXQ010000008.1:15104493-15233172 GCA_949711755.1 Leptidea juvernica
TTAACATCTTTTTTAACTAAACATAATATCATTTTGGAGGAACAAAATGGTTTCCAAAAAGGAAAATCAACAACTTTAGCGTGTTTTTCGCTAATAAAAGAAATATCGGAATGCATGGACACAAAAATTCCAGTCACATCAGTATTTTTTGATATGAGCAAAGCTTTTGACAATGTTTGTCATGAAAAACTATTAGATAAGTGCGCTCAATATGGTATTCGAGGTCTAGCAAATGACTGGCTTAAAAGTTATCTTTCAAACCGTACTCAATACGTTGAAATTGCTAAATTAAATAATAAACAAGAAGTAATACCTTATCGATCAGAACTTAGACTTAAAACAAAAGGTGTACCACAAGGAAGTATATTGGGTCCACTTCTATTCATAATCTACATAAACGACTTACCTAGCATTACTACTAATAACTGTACTCTTTTTGCTGATGACATCTCTATTGTAATTAAATGTAACAATGAATTGACATATGATATAGAAATTAATAAAACAATAAAGGACACAATTGAATGGCTTACTGAAAATAACCTGACTGTAAATATAAAAAAAACAATGTATATGCAGTATTATAATAAGAATGGGAAAGGAAAAGATATTAATGTTAATTATCATAATGAGAATATTAAAGAAGCACAACTTGTCAATTTTCTTGGTATTTCTTTAGACAGCAACTTGTCCTTCAAGTCACATGTTGACAAAATTAGCAAAAAAATTAACCAACATGTATTTGTCCTCAAACGCGTATCAAAAACAATAGGTGAAAAAACAGCGCGAATGGCATATCATGCATTCGTGGTTTCAGCTTTAAGATATGGATTGGTCATATGGGGCAACTCGGTGAGCATAGGGCATTTATTTATTGGACAGAAGAAGTGTATCAGGGCGGTTTGTGGAGCCGGCCCCCTAGATTCTTGTCGACCGCTATTTAAAAAATTGAAAATTCTATCGCTGCCATGCCTATACATTTATGAAATAAACCTATTTGTTCAAAAACATATGTGTGATTTCTATACAAAAAAATGCCAGAAGGTTTTAAACACAAGGTATCCAAATAAACTCATAATGCCCTTCTGTAGAACTGCATCTTTTAGTAGAAATTGTTTCAGCATGTCTGTGAAAATATATAATAAATTGCCCAATGAATTGAAAGATTTACCGTTCAAAGTTTTTAAAAGAAGACTGCATCAGTGGTTAACAAATAAGTGCTTCTATAGTTTAAATGAATTTTTCAATACAAAATGAATTAGTCTATTTGATAATAATATATGTAAATTAATATACTTTTATGACATTGAATTTGTTAATATTATACATAGGTACTAAATGAATTATTAAGATATTTACGTCTCATATTATAATATTATATAAATATTAAAATTTCATTTTATAAATATTATTGATATCATTGTGAAATCCGACATGTTTCAATATAACAGTACGATTAGTGTTTAGACAATTTTGTAACATATTTTGCATGTCAATTGACGAAACATATTGGATTATCCATTATATTGTTAACACCTTAAGTACAATGTTTCCTGCAAATAAATTTCATTTCATTTCATTTCATTTCAAACGAGCGTACGGGTCATCTGGTGTTAAGTGATCACCGCCGCCCACTCTCTATGATTCCTTTGGTGTGTCTCTTGCAACACCAGAGGAATCACAGGAGCGTTGCCGGCCTTTAAGGAAGGTGTATGCGCTTTTCTTGAAGGTACCCATGTCGTATCGTCCCGGAAACACCACACAAGGAAGCTCATTTCACAGCTTTGTAGTGCGAGGAAGAAAGCTCCTTGAAAACCGCACTGTGGAGGACCGCCACACATCCTGGGTGGGATGGTGGGGATGATATCGTAACTTGTGGCGTGTCGTCGTTTCATATTTGCTTTCTACATTTTCTAAGATCATGTTTTAATATCATATACAATGTGCAACAAAAAACAACTTCAGCGAACCGAGTAGTAGGCATACTCAGCTATACTCTGCACTAAGTAAACTAATATTATTCATACCTGTAATTTTATCTCCATCAAACTCAAACTGTAGCATGTTCATTGGTTTTTCAAGTTCCTCTGCACATTTAACCATAGCTTGCATAAGGTTTTTCTCAGGATCAACAGAAATTAGCAATGGCTTCTTCAAATTCTGACATTGGAATTTTATTTGGATCCCTCCAAGTGGTTCGACCGTAACATTATCTGTCTGTTGAATATTACTTTTCACTACGCCACCGTCAATAAACTTTGCAATATTGTATCCTATTTGATCTGGAGTATCATTAATTTTTAATATCCTATCATTGTAAGTGAACAATAATTTGTCATTACTAACACCCTCCCGTACACAAAAGTGTTCAAATAACTGGGTAAGCTTTTGATGTCTCCTAATTGTAAACTTAACTATCTCTACACTTTGCCAACACACTTTTACAGACATCTCCTCATTATAAAGCTCTTCATCGTCATCTTCTTCTACTTCAGGATTAGTTACAGTTTTTGTAGTAAATAGTTGAACACCATCAGAGTTATCTGGATATTCTTCTGTGTTTCCAACACTATATGTTGGATACATTAATGTTTGGCTTCTACCTCTTCCGCGACCTCGTCTCGGTGTTCTTCCTCGTCCTCGTCTTGTTGCACTTCTTCCTCTCACTGGAGTTCTACTTGATTCTTCACTTTGAACATTAGTAACAGACTTATTACACCTACGGCACCTACGTGTTTGAACGAAATTACTGTCAGTAGAAGGTTCAATTGTTGATGCCGCTTTACTTCTCTTAGTTTGTCTTCCCCTTGTAATATTACTCTTTCGTTTCGATGCAGCAGTAGTTCCTGTTTTGTTCTTTTCTTTTTCTATCGCGTGTAAAGCTATCATTTGATCAATGAGTGTACTATCATCGTCATCAGACAATTCAACGTTCGGTGTCTTAAGAAGGTTTGCAGTTCTTATATTGTCGGCTTGATAACCGCTCTTTAACATTTGTAGTTTTTTCGATATGTTTCCATATACGTCATCTTCAGAATCCGATTCCGAACTCATAGCTATTCATTAATAATCATAAATTTTACCTAATATAAACAGTTCTTTAAAAATTATATCCGCGTCCCGCTTTGTAATTTATTTAAAGTATGTCTGCTTACAGAATTTAGCATTGTAACATAAATTCAATAATAAATAATACGAATAAACAGATTAGCATTTATTAATTAGTATATAATTCATAAATACAAAAATTACAATAACTCTTGTTTCATTATTTAATATTGATTGAATGGGCTGTTCTACAGAACACTATTACTCTCAACCTCATAGAACACTTTTACTCTAACGAGCTGAAGAAGCCGTTCTCGAGTCCTAACATCAACTTCTCAAGGTTTAACAAGATTCAAGCGTGGTTTTTTTATAAATTTACTGTGTATTTTTATTACAGAAAGTTTGTGACTAGTAGGTACAAAATAAATAACGTCCAAGGACAAGAATGACAGCTGATATATAATTTTTGACACTACTGAGTACTGAGCATTATCATGCGATTGGCTAGAGATAGAAAAAATATAGAGGTTATGATAAAATGGCTACTGTGCAGTAGTTATTAAAAAATGTTGAGGGGTAAAGTATGAAAGAACCGATTTGTACCGAAAAATACAAACGTTATTTTTAGTAAGGTAAAAATTATGTTTACTTTCTTTAACTAAATGATAATAATGCAGGTAGCATTTCGGCCATCTCACGAGAAGATCTGGCGAAGACACAACAAACTTTATAAAGGCATTTTGTATTGCTTCTTGAAAAGTAAATTTTGTACCCTGGTAAAAACAACACAAATAGGAGAAAAATAGTCGAGGCCAGGTCTAGCAAAAACGGGGAATTTTGGAGGGTTTCTAAATGAGGTTCTTTAGAGTCAAAGCGATTCTTCCCGCCGGAAGCGAGACTGCCGCCCCAACAAGATATTATCTGTTAAAATTACTCCTATCAAAACTAAAACCACAATTTTTATATGGATTACATAATTAGAGATGTTCCTTAGCGACCCATTATTCATCGCACATCGCGATTGGAGCCACAATTCCTTCATTTTGTGCCCGTCCAATCATACGATAAGGCAACCTTAAACGCGTTCTTCTCTCTGTAGGTGAGATTAATTATGGGGATCTTTATTTTTACTGTACATATGTTTTTTTTATGGTCTTCCAAGAGGAAGACAAACGAATGTTCGGGTTACCTGGTGTTAAAGGATCACCGCCGCCCACATTGCACACCAAAGGAATCATAGGAGAGTTGCCGGTGTACTTACGCGCTTTTATTTGAAGTGATGCATGTCGTTTCGTCCTAGAAACTCATTTCATATTTTGGTGGATGAAAGTTCCTTGAAAACCGCGTTGTATGAACGCTAGACATTCAGTTGTTGGGGAGGATATCCTAATTTGTGACGTCTCGACGACGGGTACACAATTAATTCCGATTGAAAAAATGAAAGTGGAATTTGGTGGCTGGAATCAGATTAAACAGCTTTTCGGAATACTCCCCTTGATAAATACAGTAGAAGACACGTAATGAAGCAACTGCTCTACACCATGCCAAGTGTTCTACTAAGCCTAAGACGTTCACAGAATACTGAATCTCCAACAATTCAAACAGCTCTGCCTGACACGCGGTCAAAATGTTCAAGCAATACTCCATATTATGTGGCCGGTCCTGTGCTTTATGCTGTATAAAATGTGGTGTTAGAATGTATTATGGCTTGAAGTATTGCCCTGCATCATTTTTGTATCCCAGTTTTTTGGAACCCAATATGGCTTTGCCTTCCAATTCTAGGCGAGGGGAGTGTTGTCGAAGAGCATTAATACGACAAATGGGGTTTGTTTAGAGTTTTTATCGAGCCAATATGCGAGGCTTCTGGGGATTCAATTGGACAAGACCCATACTACCAAATTACGCGACTTTCTTAAAAGAAGACTAGATAGAAGACAGAAATTTCTTCTGGCACTGGTCAACGATTGCCCTAGAGAAACCTGCATGCGGCCACTGTATACGGCATCTTCAGTACTGTTATCTAAAAGCAATGTATGTTGGTGGCGTCCAACATATCATTGATATTCTTAGCCTTCACTATATCCAGACTAATCCAGGTCTTCTCCCTTGTTTTCGATAGCCGGCGCCCATCTATATGGTTGGGTAGTTAGGTCTACCAGACGATCGCCCACCGACTAACCATGGCGGCAATGCCCAGAACTTGCGTGTTTCAGTCGGGTAACTTGAAAGCTGCTCGCCGATTTGATGACGTGCATATATCGCACGGGTGATTTGCCGCTTAATGAATCTGGAGGCACGGTCGTATTCCCTCTTTAGAACTTTTCATTTCGGAGCCCAACGTCTCAACACCTGTCTTTTGCAGCCATATTTTTGTGACTAGACTGGTTCTCAAAAAGTTGGTTTATCATAAAGAGATAAGGGTATTAGGGAATGCCTAGATATTTAGCGAGTTTATAATAGTTTGAAATGCAGAGCTCACGGCCTCACTTTGAGCCATAGTAGAATTTAAGTAGTAACTTAGGTAGAGTCGACTTTCCACAGATACAGTAAGATAGGTAATTGTACGTACGTAACGTATTTTTCCTTCGTACCGTTTGGAAGATGCAATAACTGATCCTATTTGCCTGGGTTTGATATTACAGTAGGCCAAACCAATGAATCGGTAAAGTGTCATGCAAAATATTATTTAAATAACTCACCAGCTGATTGGGCAACTCGAACCTTTGATTTGTCTCCAATTCTAGTGACTTTTACGACACCTAGGGGCACTGCTTCGAGGTTCACCTTTCTGTGATAACTGCTCACTCACGCTGTTTCTCTTTAAAGTTACAAGTACTTTAAAAATATAACTCAAATAATTGGGTTAAATAGCCCAAAGTTAAGTTAAGATTAAAAAAAAGAAGTATTCCCAAGAAAAAAATTTAAGAAGTTGTAATGACTTAATGCTACGTCCACCAAGAACTAATTACGCTTAGAGGAACTTAACTTACGAGGGAATTCAGATTTACAACAAACTTCCAAATACTATAAAAGTACGGTATTACTTAAAAAAAACTAAAAGCACATTTTATTATAAATAACACAATTTAATATAATAATTATACTTCATTTTAAGTATTTTTTAATCATAACTTTTGTTACGAATAAAATAAATAATATGGTTTAAAAAAAGCTCGAATGCACAATCACTCACATAAACATGTAGGTACTTATTTGTTTTAAGTTTTCTTATTTGTACTACTATTCAAACCGTAGGTATTATTTTAGTTTACTTCAACTGTTATCTATATAAGTCGTTAGCCACATCCAGTCCTTCTTATTCCGTATAAATATAAAGTATATTGATGTTCTTTTGTTGAGCAATTTTTATGTACCTTAATTTTTTGTAATTGTTTACATTGTTACACACTACACAATACACTACTACAAAATAGTATTATTATAACCTATTTTAAGTTCTGTGGATTTTGTGATGTTTTAAATAAATAATAAATAAATTGTTTCTTTTGCATGCTTAGTCATAGAAACCTAAAGTAATATTATGTTGTATAGGTATCTATTTAAAATTCTCATGTAAGTGATTTTATGTTAAAACTTATGAGAATAAATGTCTTTAAACCGAAAGTCCTCTTTTTAGCAAAATTAAGATTAGATAAGTACACAAATACACAACGATTTTTATATACTAAAGCTATCATTTTCTGACAGCTTGGTTTCATATATCATTATCTCCGTTAAGAATATTAAGTTTTCAGGTTATGTCGTTATGTTGGTTCTGTTAAATTATATTCATATTAATTTAGTTCAAAATGTAACACATGTGATTGTCAAAGTACATATACCATTTATGAAAAGTTGGGTTTTCATGAGAAGAAGTGGAAAGAAAGCCACACTATTAAATCAATATTTACATCATTTTGAGAATTAATTTTTAATGTAATGTATGCAAAGCACTGACCTCTACCATATACCACTGGACTGGCGGCTGTTAAAGTGCTTTTGTGCCTGTTTGATATTCGCCATTTTGGCGCTGTTGGCCATGTAGCAATGTAGTGATGACAAACTCAGCATACATCGATAGATTGTGGGAAACTAATTACAAAAAAAAATGTGTAGTTTATTACGTTGATTTTTGATGTATAAATAACACACAAAACGAACGAAACTAATTCAAAATGCAAAAATACTTCAAAGTATTGTACGCTCCTTGGCAGCCTTTTGTATTATACGTCAAAATTAGTTCTCTGGACGCTCGCGAGTGGCGCTTCAAATAGGCACAAAAAACTTGCTGTCACACTTATGGAACAGCCTGTCCAGTGGTATTTATACAGGTCAGTGATGCAGCAGAATACTCTTACGCAGAGTTTTTCAATCTGTTGGGCGCGATCCCTACGAGGGTCACGCAGCCTTACTTGGTGGGTCGCTGGCATAGGGAAAAAGGCAAGCTATACTACAAACAAAAATACATTTTTATTGAGAAGGATGTCCAATCGTGCTGCTATTTTTGAACTACATATTATGAACTATCTTACTGTTGTAATAATTTCATTGACTTTAAGGTAGTCTAATATTTTTCATTTCAATTTACTTAATAGAACTCTAAAAATAATTTGATTATAATGTCGTAATAGAATACGCAATTTTGTTTTCCTTTTTAGTGCATATTAAATTTAATTCGAATAGTTTATTTTGAAGTTGGTTTAGTATTTAATAATTGTCACGACATACAGGTTTGAAGTGGTAAATATGGTATGGTACTAATAAATTTAAAGCTCCCCTATCCAGCTCTTGTTTTCTTTTCAACTAAAACACGTCGAGATTGTGTGCATAATATCACTATGGTAGTGTTTTAAAATTAAATTAAAAATCATTTATCGGACTGACAAAAGAGTGGCCAGAATTATTCAAGCTGCAATGAGGTCGCGAAATAAATAAGATTGAAAAACACTCCTCTACTACTACATATATATATATATATATATATATTATATAAATAACATTAAAGTTACTAACAATAAAATCAGAGTTATCGATCACCCACCTCAAGAAGCGCCAGTATACGAGCATGGCGCAAGAACCATCCTATGATGCCACCACAAGCACTTACCTAGCTTGTTTTAGCTACAGCACTATCCAAAATTTTTACTTGTTATTCATTCAATATGATAAATATTTGTATATAAAGTGGTAGAAGTAGGCGATAAATTGCAGAAATCCATCTATTGGTAAAATCTCAATGCCTAAAACCATCTATATAATTATTACATGTGCCACGCTTAGTCCAAACAAGAACAGATGCCCTAATTGTGCTTTATACACATTTGGATGCGCACAATAGTATTACTTAGCATTACAGAGCTAAACCTTCAACATTCTAAACTGAACGTACGACGCTAAATCTTGTGAAATATGCAATTAGGTTGATATATGAATGAATGTACATCTGTTCACAAACAGCAACTCTAACAAAGCACCCGGCTATTGTGCTGTAGCTCGCTCACAGGAATAATGCTGTTTGAGACAAACCTGACCTGCTTTCAGCATAATTTCACGTTTCGCTACATTTCACAATGAAGTATTGTTTTAATATTTTGAACTAGTCGCCTACCAACATCATTCGAGTGACTTAAAGATTTGATGAAATAGTTACTGGGAATTACGAATTCCAAAGAAGAAGGAAGCTGTTGCTTGTAATTTGAGCAGAGTCGATTTTCTACTCTAATTTTATGCACCAAATGAACAGAGCCTGATCACATTCCCGATATCTCGAAAAAAGAAAATTTTAATATGCAACAATAGATGTATAGAAGTAGAAGTAGAACTTAGAGAGAGGCTTTAGTAATAATAATACAGCCTTATTATAATAATAAGTCGTGTATATTAACAGTACCTAATGCAGCTTTTTCCAACATTTATAAGCTAGGTCCTAAACAATCATTGAGAGCAAAATTCTAAGAAATAAACATCTTAACTGTTGCTTCTCAATATATTCTTGACAATATTATGTATATACATAGGTACGTACATAACTGAATTTGCTAGAAACTGTCATAATCATAATGTTAACAACAGGAGCAGACATACAAACAAACAAAAAAAAAAACTTATAATCCCTACTACTCGGCTAAGTCGAGTTAGAAAGTCTTTTGTGGCGATGTATATGTTTTAACAACAAGATCCCAGAAAATATTCAATACAAATGTATTATGAAATTCAAAAGAATTGTTAAAAAACTTTTGTATTGTAAAGATTACTATAACATACATGACATTCTTAATTATACCACAGATTGGGAATGGAGCGACCGCCAGGCTGTATATAATAAGTTAAATTGTACGATATTACATTGTATATCTTTTGAACCCCCATATTATGCATAATGCAAAAGTGAACCAAAAAGTAAAGTAAGTCAAAAATGCAACATTAAAAATTTATGTTGGAAATTCCTATTGAATTTTTTCTTCTGATTTATAAAACTAATGAACACTATTTATTTATCAAAATTAAAATAGAAATGGCTATCGAGCTATCGTCTAACAACTCGCATGACACGCCACAAGTTAGGATATCATCCCCACCATCTGCATGTGTGGCAGTCCTCCACAGTGCGGTTTTCAAGGAGCTTTCTTCCTCATACTACAAAGCTGTGGAATGAGCTTCCTTGTGCTGTGTTTCCGGGACGATGCAGCCAGCAGAGCGTGACGCATGGATCAACCATCGCCTCCCTCGACCAAATCTTAAGGAAGGGAACAACCCGCCCCAGGTCGCCGCCACAAGAAGACATACATTAAAACTGTTGATTACATTAGTTGTTATACACAAGGTACTTAACAAGAACTTAGAAGTTGCTGAAATACATAATTATGTGTATAAAAAGTATGCTTAATAAAGCAATATTATTTATTTTTGTCCTGGCGAGTAATCCTATAATTGTGCGGGGTACTCTCGGGAATAGGGCATTAGATAAAAAGCTTCTGTGGGTTTCGCAAAACCCTCTTTGTATTATATTTCGGCGAAAGCATTAATTATTCAAGATAAATTCAGATAATTTTACTAGGGTAAAATAAGATAAAATGTTTTTGCGAGTATCTCCCGACAGAAAAGATACAACAGTTACGTTTTTATCATGAGTGATGGAGTTTTTTTACAGACGCGAGTGAAGTTTTTTTTTATGGCAGTCATTAACTGGGCGGTAGATACTTCATCACCTGCGCTATTAAATTAAATTTAAAAATTTGGATTTTTATAATATGACTTCGAGTACAGGAGTCATTGACAATTTACATTCGGAATTCACGGCCCTTGCATTTTTGTATACAATATACTCGTAGTTGTATTATCGTTTCATGTTTGGAGTTAATCAAAAGATTATAAAAGATATTATAAGGATTTTTAAAAGCATTTTTTTTAAATATCAATCCTTTGAAATACTTTTTCATGTCAATTAAAGCACTACGGCCGCTTCGGAAACAAAGAGCGCGCTGAGAGAATTGAATCCCTCCCGGTATTATTTTTTATTTAAAAAAAAAATGCATTATTGTACCGGAGAAATTTTTTGTTATCCATGTTTATCTGTCTATTGCTCGTACTGGCGAAGAAATATTCAATTTTTTTGCCTCGCATTGTCGCCTGTTTATTCCATAGATTTAGAATATAATAGACTCTAACTAGAGTATTAAGACAACCTGAAACCCCCAATAATACCTGACCGATTTATTGCTATTGCTATTTTAATACTTCATATTGGTATTGCCATTTCTGTCCCCAACTTATTAATTTATCTATACTAATATTATAAAGCTGCAGTGTTTGTTTGTTTGTTTGAACGCGCTAATCTCTGGTACTACTGGTCCGATTTGAATGATTCTTTCAGTGTTGGGTAGTCCATTTATCGAGGAAGGCTATAGGCTATGTTTTATTTTTTCAAAATTAGGGATCCGTAATAAAATTGCTATTTTGTAACACAAGGTGTAAAATCGAAATCTATTTTTGCGTGCGCTGCAAAAACTATTGACAATAGAACAAAATGATGTAGGCAATATTTTATTACTTATAAAACTATCGCGTGAATTATACTTTATATGGCAAAACAACGTTTGCCGGGTCAGCTAGTTTTACTATAAGTACGGTCGTAGAGCAGGTGCACTAATTAAAGACTTTACATATAAATTAAATTAATTGCATATAAATTAAACTAATATACTACATTATTCTCTCAGAAAGCCCAAAATACATTATAAAACACTAAACATATCTGCGAACAAATCGCAGTTAGCATTATTAACAAGTAATGCATTTAACAAGGAGAAGATTATAACATATAAAGCGGGGTATTGGCGACTTACTCCGCCCAACAGTGCGACATAAGGAACAACAAAATGTTTATTAATTGGGTTACGTAGGTAGTTGTCAGTATAATCGTTACAGATTGTTGAGGAGATAAACAATATTATGCTAGTTACTACTATGACATGCTTAGATAAAGGGTCGGTCTCCGCTGCGTCCCAATTAGGTACCGTACTACCTAAGAACAATAGCTTTTTTATTACGGCAACTTTGTATTGTAGTGTGTACTGGCTATTGGAAACATGCTTGTGTGCGTGGCATCTTCACACTCAATGGCATCTTTCAAATTTTGTAACTAATATACGCTTCGTGTTATTTTAGATTGAAATTAATAAAATACAAAATACTGATGATATGTGATCCCAGTGTCTTCCTTGTTTCTTGTATTATTTTTACATAGTTTTACTACGCAACCCGGCAATTTAGTTTCAATTATTAGCAAACTTTTAAAAGAACATATGGCACGTCAACGTCACACGTTATTCGAGTATTATGTCTTCTGTGGTATTAGTTGCCGCACTTTGCGACAACGCCTGCAGTATAGACTAGTTGGAGCGCAGCGGAGAACATGGTATTGTATAGTTCAATTATAGACTCGGAACTTTTATTATATTAGACCTTAAACCTAGGTTCACTGAATGATAGATACAATGATTCACCAAAAGGGTATCTCGGAAGGTTCTTAAGACCATACGGCATATACAGTAATATTTGCTGATAGGTGTCGACATTTTGAATATCTATTAATAATTTTGTATTATGTCTTTATACCAAATTTTCGAGTGAGGGCAAATTAAAATGTTTAGGCCTTAAGTACTGTAATGTATAGGCAGCACGGTATAGACAACTCCTGATCATAAAAAGCCAAAATGTGATATGTCTAAACTTTACATCATAATCATCATCATCATCAGCTGGAAGACGTCCACTGCTGGACAAAGGCCTCCCCCAAAGATTTCCACGACGATCAGACCTGCATTGACGTCAACCTTGGTCTATCTTGTGGGGGGCCTACCAACACTGCGTCTTCCGGTACGTAGTCGCCATTCGACGACTTTACTGCCTCGACGGCCATTTGTCCATCGAATTATGTGCCCTGCCCACTGCCACTTCAGTTTTGCAATCATTTGGTCGATGACTTTGATTCTCCTACGGATCTCCTCATTTCTGATTCGATCCCGCAGAGAAACTCCGAGCAAAGCAAAAAATGGAGGGGCCATTGCCCACTGAGCGACCATGAGCTTTCTCATCAGCTTTTTCTTTTTAAGCCTTAAATAATCGTACGTTTAAGCATTGAATGGAAATTTACTTGCAAAATTAAATTTTAAATTCGACTACGTTGAATTGCCTTGAAATCAGCCCAGAGTCAAAAAACATATTTGCCATTCTTGCGTACAAAACACCTTTTACATTTGCATAATCACTTAGGCTGCGGAAGAAAGACGATAATATCAAGTACTTTATCATTATTATACGATTGTTAAATCTCGTTTCTATATACATTTTCTCCACTTTACCCTTCAAGAAGATCGTAATATCATGGGTAATGTTTCCCCATCACCTTGTGAGTAAACTAATTTGGCTTCACAACGTTATACGCTAAGAGCTTTAATTGCACAAGCTTGGATCATCCCCCGTATAGTTTAAGAGCTCATTCATTGATTTTAATTTAAAAATAGTAATGATATTTTAGTCGATACAGAGTTTTTACGTAAAGAGTACCATCGCATAAGATACATACACTTTTAAAATTATTTTGTAGATGTTTGCCATTTTCAAATTTGATTAATAACAATTGGCTTTTGATTCAGTATTTGAGAAACCATTCGATAAATTATGTGGTAATTTACAACCAAATTTAGTATGGGATTGCGGTTACCCCATTTCACGCTTGCTAATAATGCCACAAAAGCCACGATGTGAGGATATATGTGCCGAATACCAGATTGATGAGCGGTCTTTAATGACCACCATACCAACTTCTAGTATTACTGTAAATATTTTTTGTATCACTTTCAATAGCTAATTTTATTCAGAAAACTTTAAAAGTTTGGAATGACTATATTCATATCTCGACCCAATGTGGCGAAATCCATCCATCAATAATAATAATAATAATCCTTTATTCAACTAATAATATGTGGTACAAAATGTTTTTGTGTCCTACCCTCTGCGATAGGATACCCTGAGTTGCAGAGGCTAGGTCCTTCCGAAAGGCTATCCATTATTAAACATAATTAGCAAACTCACTAAAAAGAGGTATGTGTGTGTGCGTGTATGTGTATGAGTGCGTGTGTGTGTAAGTGTGTGTGTGTGCGTGTGTGTTGCTGTGTGTGTGTGTGTGTTTTTTTTTTTAAGTATTTGTTAGTATGTCAAACTGTGCACAAGATTAAATAAATGTTAGTAATTGAATATTAAGTTTTAATTTTAAGAACATTTTCTGTATCTTCGTATTTTAATACTATTAGCCATGATTTGAAAGATTTTGTTAACGAGAATTTATTTACTTTACTTATATTTTTATTATATTTACTGAAGTAGTTGTAAGCGTATGCCGAATTAAATTCATACTGTGACTGAGCAAAGCCTGTTTTAGTGATTGGGGTACGAAATGTGTTTATTCTGTTATTATCATTAGAATTTATATTACTTTTTACATGAAATCTTGAAATTATTCCATAAATATATTGCTGACGGACACTAAGAAGTTTACTGTCTTCATGTAATTGGTTGGTTGGGTACCTAAACAGCTTATTGAAAATTGTTTTTAGTAGAGTTCTGTGCGCTCGTTCTAAGGTTCTAAGGTTTATAAAAGAAACATACTTTTTAAATTTTATGGCTGCCATCTTAGTATTCGTTATTATGGTTGTTTGAAAAACTGCGAAAAATGGATAGCACTTAGTGGCTTACAATGTTACTCAGGTGCTATGGCAGCAACTTCAGTTAGTGGCAGGTGACGTAAGAACTTCATCACACCTACATACCATAATTGTATTTTCGAAGACGGAG
Source organism: Leptidea juvernica (assembly GCA_949711755.1). Lineage (NCBI taxonomy): Eukaryota > Metazoa > Arthropoda > Insecta > Lepidoptera > Pieridae > Leptidea > Leptidea juvernica. The sequence goes on from CATIXQ010000008.1 coordinate 15,118,897, forward strand.
AAAAATCACGAACCGAGACCAAAATCCCCCACATTACGCCCTCGCGGCGGATGGCCACATACATACTTCAGGAGGTCAAAGATGTGGCCTAACATTCCGAACCAAACACCTAGGAAGTTCACAGATTATAATCGACGTCATTGGTGAGCTCAAAGTATTGATTAACTTCTTTGAGGCGTTGGAATGTAAAATTTGACAGCTCCTCATCATGTTAGGTTGCTGCACAGTTGACATATATTTGCGGTTTACCAATATCGAGATATTTATTTAGTGCAATAACACGGGTTTTTATATGCTTTGCCTAATTTTTGAGATGACACTTTAGAGTTTTTAAAGCTTAGCTCATTACAATAAGATTTCAATTACGGTGTGTTAAACTAGTTATTGGTAGTCACTAGCTCTTATACTATGTACGACAAACAATTTAGGAAGCTTTTAAGGTATCCATATGTTGAGTTTAAATTATAGTTTATCCTCTCAGTAAGTTGGACGCTGTCTCCCCGCCCACAGCACGCCTCATCCAGTTTTAAATGCAAGTAAAATTTTTATGCAAGTAAAAAGATTCCCTATGAAATTAGACAGGCCATATCAGAGATTAGCTGGAATTAAGACAAAAATAAAATCAAATCAAAAGAACAATAGCCAAATCGTACTAGATGAAAAAAGATGGCGTCCCGATATGCCATTAGTAGGCAAAATTCCCTAATATTTTAAGGCATCGAACAACATTAAAAATGTGTCATTAAATAGCCACAAAAAAAGATATATTTTAGTTTCGTTGTTGTCTTTTATATGTTCTGTACGTTATTCAGAACGCACCCTGCATCTACGATTCATTTCACGTATAAAATGTTTTTGTTATTTTCGTTTTCTGTCAAGTTATTATTTGTAATTATATTAAACTATAATATAATAGCGATAAAATTATTATCCTATTTTTATTATTAAGAAATGAAACTATGTTAAAAATAAAAAATATCATAATATGTACAATTTTTGTTTTCAATGCTTACAACGGAACGTCATTTGTTATCGACCCGGGTTATTGATTGACAGCCGGCGATCATTCGCATTTTACTCGCTTGCCTTGTTGTTGTGAATTGTGATATCCTTCTATTGTTTTGTCCCTGGCTTTGTTTACGGACTGATAACTACTCTTGTGACGACTATTTAGTGCTCTCGACATCTGGACACCGATTTTGCTTCTTGGATTGGATTGTTTGTGAAAGACATTATGGCATCATCACAAATATACACTTGTGGGCTCCACCGCAGTCGGGGAAAAGGCAGTTCTTAATTCTAACCTCAAAATAATTGGTAACGTTATTATAAAAAATCGTGGCTATTTAGACATAATTCCCAAACGGAATTATGTTTAGAGCATAAGAACAATCAAATCTAACTATAGTTTATTTTAGGACATCAAAAATAAAAGTCGAGTCCAGCTCCTATACAAATTTGGCCATGATTCTTTACTTATTCATTTAGCATTTTTATCATCTCCGTCACTTTTGAGACTAAATATACAAATTTCGACGAATGAACAAAATTTTCGTACGGATCTTAAACTGAGTGGTTAATTGTTGTAGGCGTTAACAATATATACACCGTACCTTATCGTCCATAAATGTTGGTTTAAATTAAAATTATTTATTCACAATAACAAATGACACTAATGAATGTCAAACATTATATAGCGCAAAAAAAGAATGCTGGAAGAGTTTCTTGGGCCTTTTCTTCTCTCTCAGAGTGTCATTTGTTTCCGAAGTGATGGTAGTGTTTGAACTGACAAAAAAAAATTCACCAAAAATTTCACAAACATTTTACCATTTACTAAATCTGACTACGACATCTGAAAATGTTGCTATTTAATGAGATTATGTGTCAAGAAACTCATTGCCACTCTTTTAAATTAATATTTAAATTTTCATTGTTTTTTTTTACAATCTAAGTATATGAATGATACAGCAAAAATACTCAAATGTCACAACTTTCTCGAGTCAGTAAAGAATATGGCATCACAATTATGCTCGTCCCTTTGAGACATAATAATATGTTAAGTCTAGTGGGAGGTTTAGAAATTTAGGGTTTTTCATATTAATGAATGAATGTAGTTTGCCGGATCCGAACTGTCTCCTTTTTTTGGATCGGATGGACAAGGGCTGACTTCCATGAGTCAGGGACTACGCCTTTGGAATAAGAGTGCCGGAATAAACGCGTTAGCACCGGCGACAACTCAGGGGCACACGTTCTAAGCACGATTGGAGAAATGCCATCCGGCCCGCTCGACTTCCTGACGTCCAACGAAAACAGGATTACCTGAGCGGCACCAATTACCATCAACTGAACGTCCTGCTCGTCTCGTCCGTTATTTTCATAATAAAAGTCTCATTAGCCCAGTAATTACACTAGCTAGTTTGCAAATATGAATACATCACTATGGTACTCACCTAGCCGACATCCTGTGCAAAAAAGCCCCCAAATGGTACATCAAGTTATCTAACCTAAGGTGACTATTTGACTCTATGGAACGTAAATGAAACCTTATTGGATTCATTTCATTTGTGTAATATTGTCTAATATGCATAAACAGCGCCTATTTGTGCCGTGAAGCAGTAATGCTTAGATAAATAGAACATTATTGTGTTTCAGTCTGAAGGGCGCCGTAGCTAGTGACACTTAACATCTTATACGTGGGTAACACTGAAAGTGTTTAGAACTGGCCAGTTAGAAACATTGCTAATGAAAACTTTTTTTGAATTTCAATTTTAAAACTCCTTGGTAACCTAATGTAGAATATTGCATTCATTTGTCATTTGTTTTTTTGAATTGGCGGCAAATCTAAAACCTTTGTTACACGTGAAAATGAAAATGAACCTAACGCGAGAAAATTTTCGGGAAATGATTTATTATGACAACAAAGCTATGATAGGCTGCGATTTCTTAATGAAGCCCCATCTACTATCAAGTGCCACTATTTACAATTTGTTTAACGAGTTTAATCGTGGACGTAGCAATCTTAATTATGATCCCCGTGAGGGACGTCCTTTAACAGCGACTACTGAAGATAACATCAGAGCTGTGCGACGCATGATAGAGGAAGATATGAGAGTGACCTATCAGCAGATACGGGAAATTCTAGGCATTGGTATGAGTCAAGTTTAAAAAATTTTATACGAACATTTAGGCGTCAGGAAGTACCAGATGGATTCCCAATACTTTAACCGACGACCAGAAACACCTTCGAATGGACTAGTGTCGCCAAATGTTGGATAAGTTCAACGGCGGTGACTCAAATGCTGTATTTGACATCGTCACAGGTGATGAAAGCTGGACATATTGCTACGAACCCGAAACCAAAAGACAATCAGCTCAGTGGGTGTTTCCTTTCGAGGATCGGCCAACTAAGGTAAAGAAAGGAAGATGTCAAGGATAAAAGAAGATTGCCTCATTCTTTGGTCGGAAAGGTCATTTCGCGACAGTTGTGCTAGAAGATGGAAGGACAGTTACTGCAGACTGGTATGTCAGTCGCTGTTTGCCTGTTGTCTTGGAAAACATTCGACAGCAGCGCCCTCGAAGCAGGATCCTCTTTCACCACGACAATGCTTCAGCGCACAGCGCAAAACGGACTGTTGAATATTTGACTATGGCAGGTGTCGAGATAATGAGGCATCCGCCATACAGTCCTAACCTGGCGCCCTGCGACTTTTATTTATTCCCAAGAACTAAAGATAAAATTCGAGGTATTCGCTTTACGAGCCCTAAAGATGCGGTGAAAGTGTACGAAAGTGCCATAGAAGAGACCCCTAAGGAAGAATGGGCCCACTGCTTTTCTCAGTGGTTTAATTGAATGCGACGATGTGTATGTAGAGAGGAACGGAGATTACTTTGAAAAACAATAAAAGTATTGGCAACTTAAGCCTACTACTACATTAAGCCGTTTTTATTTTCTAAGCATTTTCAGTGTTACCTAGGTATCTCAAGGTGATGAGCGCAATTGTAGTATCGCTCAGAATTTTTGGATTTTTCAATAATTTTGAGCGGCACTGCATTGTAATGGGCAGGGATACGCCCTACTTACCATCAGCTGAACATCCTGCCCGTCTCGTTCCTTACTGCCATATAAAAAAAATTGTTCCGGCTAATCTCCGAACAAGCTCTACTGATGTCAACAATTTTGTCACTTGTAAATTGATAATTTCCTAACATTATGAGCATTGAAAGGAGAAGATACTTGCAGCGGGCGGGGAAAGAGGATAAAAACCACATGACGTGTCGTTAGCAAATAAAATTTAATATTGTAATGAATGTATGAAAACACAATTAATGAGGAATTTTTTTAATCACGATGTTGTTTTCTTGGTAAAAATATTACTTTGAAGACTCTCTAACAATACATTTCTACGTTGAAAATTATTTGAAAAGGCCTAATGATGGAACCTCGGGAAAAATAAGGATGATGAAACTAAATTAAGAGACTTATGAAGGGAGAGCGAGACAATGTATTCTTGGATAAGTTTTTTGTGCAAATGATATTTACACAGCCGGTGGAATTAATATATTTTTGAATAACCGTGCTGGTGGTGCCTAATAGCCTAGGTATGGTATAGAATGAAAAATGAAATCAGATATTTAGTATATTATGCTATGTACTTATATATACTTACTTCTAATAAGCAGTTGGAGGCTCCTTTGCACGGGATGCCGGCTAGATTACGCCTACTTCTGCCGGAAAGCAGTAATGTGTAAACAGTATTGTGTTTCGGTCTGAAGAGCGCCGTAGCTAGTGAAATTACTGGGCAAATGAGACTTAACATCTTATGTCTCAAGGTGACGATGTAAAAGGCATATCGATCAAATTCGTAAATATACTGGTACCGTTTGTTCTGATTTCTAAATTAAAAATCTAAATTAAATTTATCAAATGTCGGTCACCAGCCGCCTTTGAGCCCACCTCCAACTCTGTTAAGCCCTGGCGAGGGAGCGCATAGTTGCAGTATCGAGAAGACGGCACGTTCACAAGCGTCCCATCCCACAAACGGCACGGTCACTGGAGATGAGGAGGAGCAAGACGAAGGCGGTGCGGCCGAGCGGGACCGGAACGTAGACCCGTAGGTTTCTCGGCGACAGAGAAAACCCGTGGATTATAAAATATTCTTTTAGTAATAAGTTTAGGATCTGTTTATTATAATAAATTTATTTGAAGACTTGCTTGTGACATCAATCTAGTACCCGAATATACCTTGGATGCTTCCTGATTGTTTTTATCCGCTCTGCTGCGACAACGAAGAGCCACGAATCAAGACTGATCTGCGAGTATTCCTCCTTAGGAAACTCTAGATTCAATACAGGTTAGTAGATTGGTTCTTACATTAGTTGTAATAATTATCCGCTAATTTACGTTCCCCGCGGTAGACTGTCTATTTACACGACAGCCTACCAACATTTATGTGTAGGGTTTAAATGCCCTACCAAATGTAGTGTTTGAATCGGATTGTGGTCTGATACGATTAGTGAATACTCTTTGCGATCAGTCATTAAACGGAGTGTGTAAAGAACGGACGTTTTATTTGCGACTACCTCACTATTACATTCCTGTGCTCTGTCAGTAACGTATAGTTGGAAAAATGTTCTATCGAACTAAACTTAACAACGCCTCAGTGATAGATTTAGATTTGTAAGAAAATTATGATGATTAAAATAATTTTGTGTAAAATTATTAGATTTACTGGCATTAATAGTTATGTATGCAATTGTTGTGTAATAAAATAAACATAATAATAATAGTATCCACATGAGTGTTTTAATACCTAATTATCAACAGTCGCATACAAGACTTTATCTACGGCCATAATATGAATCCTCTATAAAAGATTCTGAAACAGTTAGCTTACTGCTAACATTAAAAATGGCAGTCCTAGTAACCATACTATCATACAAAGGAGTGTTATTGTGAAAACGGATGATATAATGTTGTACTGAATTTTATTACAACACTCGTTTAGATGATGTCATGGTTATTAGGACATTGGGTGTTTTAATGTTGGCAATAAGCTAACTGTTTTACAATCTTTAATAGAGGATTTAAAGCATGTGTAGATAAAATAGATGATTTCCATTTCCCAGTTAAGAAGATATGCTTATAAAACCCATATTATAATCCCGGACAGCTTTCTCTCTAATAATATCAGCGTGCTAGTGAAACCTGAATAATTAACGCTTTTGCTGAATATTTTGTCATATAAAGAGGATTACCTAAAGCCCCACATCCTTTTATCCCCACACTGTTTTCAACTGTCACATCATTAAAGGCTTAAGCCGATTACACTTGAGGAGAGGAAAACACGAAATAGAAAATATTATTTTGGTTTGCGAAGTATCGTGTCATGTTTATGAAATTTTACATTTCATTTAAAATTCAAATTACACAAAACTTTACGGTTAGAGCGCTTTCACATCCGATCCGTACCCGTGAAAAACGGTCCGATTTCGTCGTAGAACTATTTCTAACGGTTGACGAAAAGTAATGGGATCACGGAAGCCGAATCTAGTGCGTAAACTACCATTGAAATTGTTCTACGACTACTTCGGACCATGTTTTCACGGATACGGATCGGACGTAGTGCGAAAGCGCTCTTATGCGTCAGAGAAAAGATCAAAATTGTATCTTATCTTAATAATAGAAGATTCCATAGAAAACATAATTATAATTATTACAAATTTATTATTACAAAAGTAAAAATATGATATAGTAATATGTTTAGCTAGATTTTACTCTTAAAACTAGAACCTTTTCTTTTAAATGGGACGAGACGAGCAAGACTAGCATTACAATGCAGTGCCGCTCAGAATGATTGAAAAACCCAAAAATTCTGACCGGCACTACAACTGCGTTCGTCACCTTGAGACACAAGTTGTCAAGTCTTATTTTTTATTTTTTATCTACAAACTTTTACACAATTTATCTTTGTGCAAATGATTTAAACTCTCCTTAGTGTTAATTCCGCCAATATTTGTTTTTAAAACAATTCGACACGAGACTCGTGCCAGATTTTGGCGAGACAACACGTCCTGAAGATGCCCCGTGTAGAGGCGAAACACGTGCCGAATTGTTTTAAAGACAAATATTGGCGGAATTAACACCAAGGAGAGCTTAAATCATTTGTATAATTATGGATTTCCGCAAAGTAACGCCTAATTCAACAAATTTTCTACAATTTATCTTGTCCCAAACTAGGCATAGCCTGTACTATGGGTTACAAGACAACGATATATTTAATACAATATACTAACTTGAACATACATTAATACTTACAAACATCCATGACTCGGTAACAAACATTCATATTCATCATATAAATGTTTGCACCTTGGGATTCCAACCCGGGACCTCTAGCTCAGTAGGCAGGATCACCCACCACTGGGCTCGTCAATATATATATCGTAGGGGTCGTCAATTTTATTTGCCCAGTAATTTTGTACGTGTCACACGAGAGCAAAGTATTTTGTTTCTTGTACCTTTCAATCTCTCACTAGGCTCAGGACTCTTATAGAATCCTTCGCTCGCTCGGGGCTTAAGCTCGGCACTCGCAACAAAAACGAACTTTGCTCTCTATTTGAACAAATAACTATTGCAAACACGTACGTGTTAACATCCAGGCGCAGATAATCTTTATATATATAATTCTTGTGTGCGTGTGTATGTCACTGAACTCCTCCTAGACGGCTGGACCGATTCTAATGAAACTTTCTGTGTGTATTCAGGTGGATTCGAGAATGGTTTATATTCACAATTGAACTACCTCCTAAACGGCTGGACCGATTTTGATGATATTTTTGTGTGTTCCAGTGAATTTGCGATTGGTGTGTGTCTTCAGGTGGATTCGAAAATGGTTTAGATTCACAATTAAACTACCCCCTCAACGGCTGGACCGATTGTGATGATTTTTTTGTTTGATTCAGTGAATTGAGATTGGTTTAGATTCTCAATTCCGTCCATATAATATAATTCTCCTGCTCATGTGTATGTTAGTGAACTCCTCCTAACGGCTGGACCGATTTTAGACGTGTATACAGGACAACGTCTGTTGGGTCCACTAGTCTGTATATATAAAAGAAAGTCGTGTTAGTTACACCATTTATAACTCAAGAACGGCTAGACCACTTTTTCTGTTGTTTGATTTTTTGGGTTACTCTTAGTCCGGAATAGGATAATAAGTAATAAAATATCGAAAAAATCACAAAAAAATATTATTATAAAAACATTTATTTTCCCATACATTTTGTATGGATTGACATTTTGATGACATCTCGAGAATAGAAAGAATTCAATTAAGTTTTTTGTTAGTTTCACGCTACATGAGTAATAAAATACAACTGACAGTGCACGTCATGCAGCGTTGACGATAATGCAGCAATGATAATAGCAATTCTTCATGATCTGCAAGCAACTACTTCATGAACATTTTGCATGTCGAGTTAGAACCATAAGGCGTAGAGACTTGAAATTATATAGGTAGGTAGGAATATTCCTTTGGTCGAGTAGAGGTCAGCTAAGAACGGATTTTACGAAATTCCATCAGCGAGAGTTTTTTTTTAACAGAACAACGTCTGTCGGGTCCGCTAGTACATCTATATTTGCCAAAAAAGTTTTTTCTTCAGTAGGTATAGACTATAGAACCGACGACCAATACTGCTAATATAAAGAAGTTGCGTCACAGCTTACTAACAATAATGATGAAGGAATAAATTAAATGACCTACCTATGAATGTCTACAATAGCCTGACACTGATTGAGAAAAAAATCACGCATAAATTTTATTGTCGTTTCCTACAAAGAGGATATAAATACTACGTAGGTTTACTAAAATTGGTTGGCGACTAGCAATAAATATTGTTTGTATCAATACTAAATGATTATTAGTATGAATATTCTAGACAAATTATAGCTTATAGCAAGGGATCAGCCTTATTTATGTATTGTAAATATAGTTATAAGATTTGTATGTAAATAAATCAAATATTATCCAGTAAAAAACAGTTAAACATTGCGTGATGACAGCCCTAGAAATCAACATTGTTTTTTCATTTTATTTGTTTATTTCATATAGAGTTTGTGAAAACATCTTTTCTCTGTGAGTTCCGCAATCAATCAGACAAAAACTACGTAACAGACTTCGATCACTCGATGCGTTTTTAAAATTGTTATAGCTACATTTTAGACCTGTTTTCGAATTACATTTTTTTGGTATAGATTCATTCCTTGTACTATAACATTGAGCCATAGTAGTTAAAGATGAAGTGGAAAATCTTCTGATCAGACTAACATGATAAACACACGCATTGCATGATGAGATGGACCCAATCAAAGGTCCAATTCAAACCCACATCCACACACTCACTCACTCCCACACACACACACAATTAATTGTAAATTGTAAAATTTGGTTTTTAATCATTTCTGTTTATTTCTATATTGTTTACTAAATAAAATGTATCTGCTAAGGAAGTTGCGAGATATTCCCAATACAAGTGTCCTAAGACAACTTACTGGGAAGTCTCAACCACTAAAAAATGTATATGTAATCTTTGAAATAAACGAAATTTATTTATTTATTTATTATTTATAAAGTTATATAGTTTTATTTTTAGTTTCATAAAGTTCAACCCTAAACCGAAACTTAAGAAGCAAGTTTAAGTAATTTCATACTTGTAACTTTACAGAGCTGTGGCGGGGAAGTTCTGAAAACTTTTGTTACTGCACAAGCCTCGCTCAGTTTGAACTATAGGTGTTAAGATAACAAACATTGTACCCTAGTACAGTAGTAAGTATATAAACTCAAGCTTCCAAATATTTATAATGGTTGCTGAAAACAATTTATTTCATACTGGCTGACCCGGCAGACTTCGTACTGCCTCAATCGATAAATAAATGACCTCAACTTTGGTATGTACGTCAAATAGTATTGTTTGCGTTCAGAAATTTAATTTGTGACAAAACTTAAGATATATCAATATGCATAAACATTATCTGATAGATAGTTAACAACCAAATAGTCAAAACCAAGTAGTTAATCTACCAACTATAGTTAGCTAAAATTAAGTTTATTTTTTACCTCCTGAGAAAATACGAAATATATAAAAATTCTAATTAGTTATTCATTTTAAGCTATTCTTTCAATTTGGTTTCTAAACGACGACGACGATTTTATTTAATTCCGAGCATTTGCATATTTATTCACCTTTTAAACCTTCCCTGGACTTCCACAAATAATTCAAGATAAAAATTAGCCAAATCGGTTCGGCCGTTTTCGAGTTTCAACGAGACTAACGAACAGCAATTCATTTGTATATATATAGATTAAGACAAATAATAATATAATAATACGTTGCTTCATTGTATGTCTTCTACCGCATCTATCATGGGGAGTTTTCCGAAGAACTGTTTGACCTGATTCCTGCTGCTGAATTCCACCTTCGCACCACACACCACAAATTACGACATCATCTGATTTTAGGCAGGATAGCCCGAACCTGCACTAATTTTATCTTTGGTTTGATATTGATGTGATGTCGCTTAAAAAAATTAAATTTACTGACTTTAGTATTTTATTAATATTTAAGTTATTTAGTTTCCATAAGAGATGTATTAAATTAAAGCTTTATTAAGTTATTCTATACTTTTTAGTTTTTGATGTCGGTTTTTTTCAACGTAGTATCTATCATTATGTGTGTATGAACGTAACATTAGTGTTACGTTCATACATTCTTTTAATTAGTTAAAAGATTCAAGATAATGCTGTTCTTAGCAACACAGACCACAACAGATGAGCTCAAAATGAAAATTCTTGTTCCAACTGAATGAGTTGCAACTTTAAGTGCAATTTACGTAGACTACTTCACGATGGAAACTAATAATGCATTTTACATATAGCTTACTTGTAGCTGCATTTGTTTGTAAGCATTTATATGAATATTATTTTTACATAAAACGAAGTTTTTTTTATGAAATAAGGGACGAGACGAGCAGGAATTTCAGCTGATGCTAATTGATAGGCCCTGCCCATTACAATGCAGTAACGTTCAGGATTATTGAAAAACCCAAAAATACTGAGCGGCACTACAACTGCGCTCATGCCTTGAGACATAAGTTGTCAAGTATCATTTGCCCAGTAATTTCACTAGCTACGATGCTCTTCAGACCTAAACACAGTTATGCTTACACATCCTACTGGTTATACCTATAATCTAGCCGGCATCCGGTGCAAACGAGCCTCCCACTGGTTTATGTGATTATTTCAAATTTTGATGATGGAAATAAATTTATGTTCAAGTATAATAGTTTATTTTGGTTTTCAACTATGTTTTATTTTCCTTCATTATTTATTTATCTTAATTCATCATATTATATCAACCATGTCCTACGTCAAATTGACTGGAACTTTTCCCATCTAGTGATGAAAAATTTTCTCGTGCCCAGATTTAGTCGAACTGGGCGTCGCAGACTATCTTATTAAAATTGCTTAAGTTATTAACATTAATGCATTACTGCACTTACATACCTATTACTTTACATATACGAACGGATTTAAGTCCACTTGAATCCGTTCGTATATGTAAAGTAATAGGTATGTAAGTGCATCCTAAGTAATGAAATCCAGAGTAATGTTGAAAATTAATTATTGTACAGTGAAAAAAACAACTACATAAATATATATCATTCAGCTGAATACTAAGAGCCTGTCTGCTATACTCCCACAGACAAACCATCAAGATGGTTTTGTGGGACCATTTTTTTAATTGCTGATTAAACATCAATAAGAGCAGAGCTAAATTAAAAAGAAATCAAAAAGTATGTTCGCCTTAAAAATTTAATAAAAACGATCACATAAGTGAAAGCTGTTATTTATCATCATCATCATCAGCCGGAAGACGTCCACTGCTGGACAAAGGCCACCCCCAAAGATTTCCACGACGATGGGTCCTGCGCTACCCTCATCCAACCTACTCAGGCGATCTTGACCAGATCGTCGGTCCATCTTTTGGGGGGCCTACCAACACTGTGTCTTAATAAAGCTGTAATTAATAAATAAAAATAGCATTCCATACCTCTCCAGCTAGCGTTTGTCATTGACTAAGTACATACTTTCGTTGGTATAGAAATATATTTATTTACCATAAATAAAAAAATAAAAAAAATAAAAAAACCTTTTATTTCCTGCTTAAATCTAGTACAATTTTTCAAAAAGACAATGTGCATGCAAAGTTTTTAGTAGATACAATTTATTTAGCTTATTTTAATGCATTTAAAAAGAACGTTAAAAAATAATAAGATTAAGGTCAAGGTGTGAAGTGTGTTTTAAAAATATTAGTAAGGTACCTACGTAACACAACTTGGTATAAAAAATAATATATAAATAACGTGATATACTTAGATAAATGTTAGATTTAAATTAAAAATATTAATATATTATATTGATATATTTGGCAAGAACCCTCTCAATGAAAGGTAAAGGCCTCCTCCAGAGATGACCAGTGCTCTCTATTATCTGCCGCTCGCAGCCATTGAATACCTGCTACTTTTATTATGTCGTCTGCCCAGCGTGTGTTTGGTCTTCCTCTTTTTCTATGTCCTAGTGTCCTAGAACTACCATAAGGTGTGACAATAACATAACATATTGAAATTACACTTGGTAACCGTTATGAAGTTACATCAGTTCGTAAAGGGGCTATGACATGGGGAGAAGAATTGATAAGAAACTCCCAGCCCATCTTTTAAATCATATATAACAACTGAGCCTACTTACTACTTAATATAATATTATACAATTTAAGATGGCCTGGGCAGAACCAGACACGAACCATGTATCATTATCCTCTATATAATCTACTATAGTAGAATGTAGATGAAAAGATACAACATTTCTTCATAATATTACTACCAATTCGATTATGAGTCTCGACAACAACTATTTTTTTTGTATGATAATAAGAGACGAAACGAGCAGGACGTTCAGCTGATGGTAAATGATACGCCCTGCCCATTACAATGCAGTGCCGCTCAGGATTCTTGAAAAACTCAAAAATTCTGAGCGGCACCACAATTGCGCTCGTCACCTTGAGACATAAGATGTTAAGTCTCATTTGCCCAGTAATTTCACTAGCTACGGCGCCCTTCAGACCGAAACACAGTAATGCTTACACATTAGACACACACATTATGCTTCACGGCAGAAATAGGCGCCGTTGTGGTACCCATAATCTAGCCGGCATCCGGTGCAAAGGAGCCTCCCACTGGTAACTATTGTCATATTTAATAAAGACATGTAAATGAAAAGTCACTTCACTTGATTATTTGTATTTACTCGAAGCTTCGAGAATTTCTGGTACAATACAGAAATGTCGTTCACAATATGGAAAATGTGTTTGAATATACGATTTCTCCACCGCTGCGTTTCTATTTTATGTAAATATGACTGGGAATACAACTGGTGCTTTTACTAATGGATTTATGTTTTTGTTATTAGATCTGCCCTGTTAACATGTACTAGCATTTGTTTCGCACAAAAACAAATCCAAATATTTTTGTTCAAATTAGGATATAATATCAGTTATTGAAAGTCAAAAACTACCATTCCAAAAAGTATGCCTCCGACCTGAGAAGAACGGGCGCAAGAAATTTAGGCTTTTTTTCATAAAAATATGGTTACGGTGTAATATCGTACAATAAAACTTATTATTTAATAGCCTGAGGGCGGTCGCTCCGTTCCCAATCTGAGGTATTATTAAGAAAGTAATTTATGTTATAGTAATATTTACCACACAAACGTTTTTTAAGAATCCTTTTGAATCGCAATACATTTGATTTAAATATTTTCTGGGATCTTGGTGTTAAAACATAATATACTTAGTCGGGCCATAAATACTGTAACATTTAAAAATAAACAAAATATTAAATTTGAATTTGGAATCTGTCATTTTTATATGATTGTTCATTGGGTTTTTACATTTTGGCGCCAATACAACGGTACATAGGTACATCGCCCGACAAAAGATTTACTAGCTCAACAACTATTATATGTAGATCAAATTTACTTTTGTGGCTTATACAGTTCAACTTATTTATAAATAATTAAGTTATTTTGTTTTTTAGTTTTATCAAGCTCAAATCACAACGGCGAAGATAAAGAATCAACTTCAAAAATGAAGTTTTTTATTAATTTTCTACAATAAGAAGAAAATAGTCAATGTTTACTCAATTTGGCTGCCATTATGTGATTTTTTTTTAATCAGTGGTGACAAACGTTCACGTAGTTCATCTAATGATAAGTTTTATTAAACTTAGGCTATTGCCTAAATACATGGTCGGATTTGGTACGGCCGGACGATCGGACGGTCCTGTGGTCGTGGGTGGATGACCTTGCACTTATTGTTTTTTTTTTTTTTCGAGAGGAGTAAAATACATTTACGTATTGAAGACCCCGAAACGGGGCCCATATGTGCTAGGGCTCGGAAGTAAACACCCCCTACCGACTAAAAACATCTGTGCTGATAGCCCTGAAAGCTTTTACAGCGAAGCCGGGCGGGGGCCTTGGAGGCCGAAAATGTAGCTCACCGGCGCGGGGCGTCTCGGAAGGAGACTCGAACCTCGGACCGCCTGCTCACTAGGCTGTATGGAGAATATGCACTTATTGGTCTGCCGTTAAACTCGGTACGGTTCGGAGTGTAATAATAATTTTGTGCGATGGATTACCGTGTCCGATGGTTCGGCCGTACCAAATCTGATCATGTGTTTCGACTATAAGACTAGATACTATATGAGTCTAGAAACTCGGATGATTTATTTCATTACCCAGAACGACACATGTCTATTATATAATTATTACTAGCTGACCAGACAGATGTTGTTCTGTATATCTAATATATAAAATTCTCATGTATCGGTGTTTGTAGTTAAACTCCTTCGAAACGGCTTGACCGATTCTCATGAAATTTTGAGTGAACATCTATTTTTCATCCCCCTAAATGTTAAGGGTGGTCCACGCCAAATTTATTTATTAATTTTTTTGACATTTTTTTTTAAATTTGTTTGATTATGAGTCAGCATTAAAAAATACATACAACTTCAAACTTTCACCCATCTACGATCAACAGTTACTTTTGTATCGCGATTTTAATATCGGCAATACAACGTTTGCTGGGTCAGCTAGTAATGCTGGGTCAGCTAGTAATTAATAAAATACTGTGTTTCATGAATTTGTCAATAATTTTTGATAACATCAAGGATTATTTCGTAACATATGCTCCTTGTTGTTATAATGAAATCGTTTCACGGCAGAACTGTCAAACCGTGCGTCAATAAATTCTCTCACAGAAAATATGTCCATACAAAACAAATATCGTAAAAGCTTGCCAAAGGTGCATTTACATTTAAAATACATACTTAGAAATGGATAATATATTATTTATAAAATTTATACAGCACTAACTTATATTTATGTCTGCAGTTAAGTGATTTCTTTGCCCAAAACATACTCTATGAGCGAAATGTAAAATAGGCATTCCAAGCGATTTGTCGTCTAAATGGAAAAGCCAAAATGTTTTCACAAATTTTATGCAACCAGTAACCTCAATTATAATATATAGCTGTGTTTAAGGTAAAATAAATTTTACGACCTCGATATAAGGTTCAGGTTTGCACGTTTTGATATTGATAGCATTTCGAGTACTCTACTTTTCTGATTGAATAAGTTCATTCAGAGTTAATCGTGTGTGCAACGGAATAAAGTTGATAAATGAATATAGTCGATATAGTTTGTACTTTGTATGCACTCAGTACCTTTTAAAGGATTAAAACGCGTGTAATTGTTACTGTATTTTACATTAGATTTTTGCGATTCTGGAAAGTTCTTGAAAAGGATCTGAAATTTCGCATAATATATAATACACTTAATATATAAACCATAGACTTAGAATAAACTATCGTGTAACGTATAGGCGAACTGACAGGCCGATAATGCGAGATCAATATTGATTTGTCAATGTGTGTGTTAGCTAGTTATCTATATATATAACTCGAGAACGGCTGGACTGATTTGGCTAATTTTGGTCTTGAAATATTTGTGGTAGTCCATGGAAGGTTTAAAAGGTGAATAAATATGAAAGTGTTCGGAATTAAATAAAAACAACAATTTTATTTTTCCTTTGATGTGTTCCCCGTCGGCCGATATTTGTTTTGTATGGACATTTTTTCTATGAGAGAATTTATTGACGCACGGTTTGACAATTCTGCTGTAAAACAACTTCATTACAACAACAGGGAGCATATTTTACGAAATAATCCTTGATTTTATGAAATATTATTGACAAATTCATAAAAAATAGTATTTTATTTATTATATACAGAACAACGTATGTCGTCAACTAGTTTAATATACAAAATACTAAGGACGTGGCTGACTTAGTACAACTTGTCAATCAAAATCGGTTACGGTAACAATAGATTCGCTTACGATTGATGACGACATGATCTTCTCTTGATTGTCTATATGCTAGTATATTGTATGTCTTGTTTAGAAAGAAAATAATTTCAACAAAAAAAAGTCGTGTGGCACTCGGGGACTGCCGCGGTAAAGCTATTGCATAGCATTTTTTATTAACTTATGCAATTATAATTATTTATTTATTTTATTAATGCAGTATTTTTTTTTTGATAAAATTAATAAAAAAAAAAGGTAACGGGAAGTGAGTAAAATTTCACTTACAAGATTTGATTACAGACAGACAA
Organism: Leptidea juvernica; assembly: GCA_949711755.1. NCBI lineage: Eukaryota > Metazoa > Arthropoda > Insecta > Lepidoptera > Pieridae > Leptidea > Leptidea juvernica. Next base: position 15,135,683 of record CATIXQ010000008.1, read on the forward strand.
CGAGACAGGTGAAACTAAATAAAAATGCTTGTCATAATAATAAAAATTAAAAAAAAATAAAGAAATTAAAAAAAATCAAGACGTACGCCAGGCTCGAAACCGGGATCTTCTGCACAAAGAGCATACGTGTAACCGCTGTTCCACGGCAACTGTAATGACAGTGGCGAAATATCTATATAGATCTAGTAAGTAAGTGTTAGGTTATTTTCGTTATGGAATTTCTGGATTCGGTCTCCACGCTCAAGGCCCGCGATAGAAGCTATGCAATAGCTTAAAAACAACCGACTTCAAATCCCAATTCAAAAACAAATAGATATAATATGCACTAAAACGTATAAAATTAATTGCGTATTTATTTTTATACTTTTCAGTGCATAATATAATATCTACTGTTTTGGAATAGGGTTTTTGAATTGCATTGACACTACACGGGAAGCACCAGCTTTCAAATAAAAAAATAATTATCAAAACCTCTTCACCAAGTCGAAAGTTTTGAGGTAACAAATATAAATAAAAACATAACGTCGAATTGAGAACCTCCACCTTTTTTCAAGTCCGTTAAAAAGAAGATGAACACATTGATAAATCAAAATTAGTCGGACTGTCAGATCGTCTATATTCTCACTGTATGGGTCACTATAATCAGATCAATTCAGTCGACACAGTTGGGAACAACAATGTCATCTATAACCAGATACAATGTTATTATCCTCGTGAGCTAAAAGCATTGCTATAAATAGCAGTAAGTAATGTATATGCGATGTAACATTTAGCGAAACTTTTGCTTCTCCAATGTTTTCCGTATCATTGATCTTAAATCACATTGCTACTTCTTTTCCTGTTTGTAATCTGTGGATTTGTTATTCTGCTTTCAACAAACAATAAAATAATTTTATATTTAAATTTCCTGTTTGTAATCTGTTGATTTTTTATTCAAAACAAAAGAAAAAATTGGCAGATTGATAGATACACAAATAAAATTTGAAAAACAAAATTTTATGAACGATGCGGCACTCGAACCCACGACCTTCGGCGTTCCGTGCCGGTGCTCTAACCAACTGAGCCAACCGTTCGAGTACCGCCTTGGTATAAAATTAAGTTTGCTTTGTTCAACTCTCAGGTTGTGGCTTCATCTACAGAAAGTTCGTCTTGTTCATTAAATTATGTTTTTCAAATTTTATTTGTGTATTAATCCTAGAAGTGAGGGTTATCACTTAAAAAGAAACATAACATATTGTTTAGATTGATAGATGACGGCTATAATCTTGTTAAAAAGGAGATAAAAAGGATTGTAAGAAAAGGACAAAAAGATTTTAGTTTACCACTAGGTTTTAAGCAACTGTTCGCTTTTAAACTTAGCCGGATTGTACTTCGTGGCCAATCGCGATACTGTACTTACTACTATTTCAAACTTATCTCAAATGACTGCACGTTTCATACTAAACTAAATTTAAATTTTTACTTAGGCAGCCCCGCCTCTTATTACATAGTATTTACATCCACTTTGTTACTTTTCAGTAAAATTTGAAATTTCATAATGTTTAAAAACTTTTTTTAATAATTGTATTTTTAAACCAGTCAGATTGCCCGGTCGCGGGATTTATGCGAACTTGATAATTAAGTGCTTAATGTTAAAAAAACATTTATAACAAATGTTCGACCCTAAAAACCATTTACTTTTTAATAAATGAGTATACTTCAAAAAATAAACTTGATTGAATTTGTTACTTTACATTTAAAATGCTTTTTCCAATGATCCGAGTCGAAAAAGAAAGTAACTAATCCCTGAATACACACCTTTTCTACTTACCTTAGTAATTAAAAAAACATACATAAAATTGCATATAACATAATATTATTTCTTCAGTATTATTTGAATATTTGGTATCATGATAGGTGTGCAAATCTATATGATTATTATAAATTGAAATTTAATTTTCCAGAAGAAACACTATTCAAATAATTCACATCATTTCAGAGTCGCAAAATAATCAGAATTTATCTTGAATAATTAATGCTTACAGCAAACAAAGAAGTTTCTAGAAAACCATTAAAAGCTCTTTATCTGATGCCCCATTCCCGAGGGTATACAATAATAGGATCAGGTGGTAATACTGGGCAAATAATATATCTGTTATTTTTATGATATTATATGTAAATTATATTGAAGCCGTATAATAGAAGTGAGTATAGGCGAATCGTATCATGTTAGTTTTAATCAATAAAGATATTTAGAGATATTTATATCAATAAAGATATTATATTGAATGATAAAGATAGTTGGAATTAATGTTCTAAATTTTATTAATGAATATTGTTATACTCATTTGAATGCTATTGTAACTTTTGTACTTCATCCTGACTTGTGAATAAAGATTTTTTGACTTGACTTGACTTAAAGTGAAAATCTAGTTTTGAAAAGACTTGGTATAGAATAAGTCAACCAAATAAGTTGTAGCTTCAAATATTTCGTTGTTGAAAACTAAAACGTTAATGAACGTGGCGCAGAGGTCGGCTTTGGTGTTTGGTCGTGATTGAGTGCAGCTGGGAGTGAGTTGTCGAACAAGTCACGAGGAAATATGCTTTTGTTGGCATAAAAAAAGCATAAAAGGCATTTATTGGAACGAAGTTCCTTACGGTGGCTTGGAGGGGATAGGGATTTTGCTGCGCGACCGAACTGAAAAAAATGTGATAGTAAAACCGTAAGAAAAAATCCGTGGAAAAAGTGCGTGGAAAAGTGCGTGGAATAAAACCGTTAAATGAGACGTGCGCAGGCGCGACAGTCGCATACACAAGCGAGTAGTGTATATATTATCAATATTATTATATTAATATAATAGATAACGATTATAGCAATATAAGAACGATTTTTTTTGCAATTTGTGTCGATTCAACATTAGCCGAAGGAACTTCGTTCCTATTTTCTCAATATTGATTCCTTTTTGATGTCATTTCTAATATTCTAGATACTACTATATAATAATATATACGATAAGCGGCGCAAGAAACTCTCCCAGCATTCCTTTTTTTTTTGCGCTCTTTTCAATAAAAATATGCAATATTGTACAGTCATTTCTATCGCTATAAAACAATCTTAATCTTGTTCCAGGCTGTCCGATCACTTTCATATTTAGTTGGTCATAAAATGTTAAACTTGATGTAATTCTTTGAAATATTTCTTATATGTCGCACTTACTGAACTCATATATAAGTGATATATAAGTGATGCCTGAGCATCGCTTGCGAGATCACTTATAAGTCCTGAGACTTAGCGCGAGATGAACTGTGGAAGCCCTTTGTCCCTGCCAGAGGAACTTAGGTTATGTAAGTTACTGTGCTCGCAACACTTTTAAGGTCTTAAATGATTTGAATACAGTATTTTCACTTACTCAAGTAAGTCCTTCTTATTTGTACCTACTGCATCACATTGCAAAGAAAATATTTTGTAAAATGCGTAACGACACATAAACGACTGGCAACGAGATTTCTGGCACTTCTTTTGAGTCATTTGGTGTTAAGTGATCACTGCCTCTCACTTTCTCTTGCAACACCAAAGGAATCACAGGAGCGTTGCTGGCCTTTAAGGATGTGTACGCGCTTTTTGTATGTACCCATGTTGTATCGTCCCGGAAACACCGCACTAGTAAGCTCCTTCCACAGCTTGGTTGTACGTGGAAGAAAGTCAATTGAAAACAGCGCTGTGGAACACCACGCATCCAGATACAGCATCCTTTACAGCTCAACTCTTCCGAAGTGGTATTAAATGGTAAGATTTCTCTAAGATGTTAAGTCTCATTTGCCTAGTAATTATAGCTTACACATTTCAGCTTCACGGCAGAAATAGGCGCCGTTGTAGTACCCATAATCTAGCCGGCTTTCTGTGCAAAGGAGCCTTCCACTGGAGATGATGATTTTTGTTTGACCAAATGATTTTTATTTAAGAAAGGTAAATTGAGATCTATCCCGCTCGGAGAATTGTGTGATGTATTGTTTATATCTCACATTCAACAATATCCAACCCCAAGTGGCGAATGCGAGCAGCCACACAAAGGAATTGTCTCTAAGTTCCAATCGAAGTTCGACTGCAATGTCGATGAACCGAGGATGAAAAGAAGTAACTGAATTGAAAACATACAATTCTATCGCTTTTTTATTATTCACAAAATACTTCAACCGACTTCGTTAAAACGCGTTCGAAGGCTCCCTTTGTTTTGAAATTCAATACGCTTCGCGATGTTATTGTGTTTGAATTTCTAGACTCAATGGTAATTCGTACACAATGTTGGTACAGAATCCTTATAAATATTTAGTTTTGTTTTCTATACAATACGTTAAATGTGAATATTTTTTTGACAAAATTCCAATTAATATAATATTTTTATGTGCTGCGATCTCAAATGAGGTTCAGGCCTGAAGGGGAGAAGGCCCTTTGTCGACACTAACCTATGCAAAACATAATAGCATAAACACAATGTTGGATTTCGTCCTGCTAAACCATCGACCGTATTCGATGGAATCCTAGAAGTGAGGGTTATCACTTTAAAAATATATCTTGTGATACCATATGGATCTTTATTGTCAACCAAACTAATGAATGAGCTTCCATTCTCGGTATTTCTAGGATGAGCTGACTAGGATGATATGGGTACTTTCAAGAAAAATCCGTACACTTTCCTGCAAGACCAGCAGCGCTGCTGTGATTCCTCTAGTATTGCAGGAAACTCTGGGTGGCAGTGATAACTTAACATCAGGGAATGCGTACGCTGTTCACCATAATTAAAAAAAAAGTAATCTTGAAGTTATTGCAGAAAATGTTTTATTATTTCGTTACATAAATATTTACAAGTCAAACTAATAAAAGGCGTAGGTATTGAACAAATACAAGCCCCGCTTCTAATAGAAGTCAGGCAAGCGAAGTGGAGTGAAGTGAAGTAGTACGCGAACAGTGCTCTACATCCACTCGGTGACACTCCACTAGATAATGCTCCAATAGAATCTACTGCATTACTAGTTCAATTTATGTCATTGATGAAATAGAGGGGTATTTCGGACATTTAAAGTATAATAGCATTAAAACTGACTGTTTTGTATTTGCGTCGTTAAAGCTTGCAATAATTTATACTTACGTATATTATAAAACAACCATGTCTAAATTCGAAGCAGCTTTCAAATCAAAGAACGTACACCTACCTAAAGGCCTCGAAAAACCTATGGTTTTGCAGGAGAATGTGGGCGGTGGTGATCACTTAAAGTCAGGAGAACGGTTTACCCTTACTCCAATAAAAAAGGAAGCTGAGATGCTTAAAAAATCATATCTTCCTATTGCAACGAAATTCGCTGATGTGCTGTCATATACCAAGGGAGTTAAATAAGTAGGAGACAGATTTGCACAGGATATCAGGTAGCAACCGGGTACCATAGCGGCGTACTCATCTTTCTGCATAAGTGATTACCAGCAAAACTATGAGTATTTCGCTTCTCCGAAACTTGTGAAAATTCTGCGCTAATATGAATTAAGATGTCTTAGATAATGAACCTAAAATCAGTACTAGAATTTTTTAGTTTTGCAAAATATGGAGCGGCACTATATTATACTACATTGCGTGTAATCATTTTCCATCAGGTGAATGTCGGTCAGCTAGTCTTCGCAATCTTTACTGAGGTAATCGATATTGAGGAGTTGCCACATTTCATACGTTCTTCCAACAAGACCCTTACTTTTGTAGAACTAACTTCAATCGGTGCTTTTGGCCTGTAGCCAAATTAAATATTTTTTAATTTACTCCGGGCAAAGTCAAGCTTCTATCTTGTTAAATATATAATGAAAAGTTTGAAGTCAATGTGATGGTTATCATTTATTACACCGAGTAAATGACTAGAGCGTGGACCCATTGCTGTTGATTAAGAAATTCATAATGCAATATTCCTCTGGGGCCTGACATACGCAGCGTTGTCCGACCGTGGCCTTTAATAATAGCAATGTAATTAAATTGATAAGTCTTCGCTGTTATGATGTTAACCTAAACAAAATTGACCCTGTTTTCGTAGCAGTGGTTTCTTTGCCGGCTAGATAAGAAGTTATTTGGGGGGTTTTACCATAACCGTCCGCTAGGCAGATAGGCCGGCGATCACAGTTGATGTTGGTGCTCTCTCGGAAAAACGTTGCTGCCCATTCTCCGTTCTTTGTTTCCCTTAGTCGCCTCTTATGACACCACACGCAATATCTTTGGGAAAGGCCTTTGTTCAGCCATCTTCTGGCTAAAATGATGATAGATGGTAACACACCGGCGTCTTTTTCCCGTCGAGCAGTAGTGTGCCAACACTATTTGTGTTTCAGTTCGGCCTCACACTAGGCTAATGAAACAGATCTCACATCACACATCTCAGTGTCGAGTACAATTGCCACGCCATTCAGTTCTATTCTGTTACATCATCTATCCTGAGCGGCTTTCCATTGTTCCTATACATATATATAGGAAGGGGGAGCTGAAGGCGACTGGCAAACTTATAAAAAAAAATGTTACTAGCTAAACTAGTTCATTCCAAATTAACAAACTAGTACCTAAAATAACCCCTAATTGAATCTATTAGAGTATATTTGAAAAAAACGCTGATAAACGTGTACATTTTTTTTAACCCGAAGCAGATATTGGCAGGAGGGTAGTAGGTACGCAGTTCAGAACTTCTGCAATGATCTGATGGCATGGTTCTAGGCTCAACCCTGCTTGCAATTGGACTCAATTGGACTCTCAGAATTTTTTAAATTTTAATTAAACTTCATTTAAAATATTAATCACTACAATAAATTTAAGATCTATAATCTATGCGACGCAATAAATAAATTTTATTTCATTTCAAATTACGTAAAGTGCGTATTGGCACTTAGTTGTTTTTTTTATGTCCTAGTACGAATAGGTAATTGATATTTCACCCAACAAAATACACATTTTAAATCAATCAATTTTCTAAATACATAAAACAAAGTCTTGTGCTAATATATTATTATATAGTTTATTGCAAAAAGAATAACAAATCCACGAATTTAAAACAGGAAATTTAAAAATAAAATTATTTTATGATTTGTTGCAAAAAGAATAACAAATCCACAGATTACAAACAGGAAAAGAAGTAGCAATGTGATTTAAGATCAATGATACGGAAAACATTGGAGAAGCAAAAGTTTCGCTAAATGTTACATCGCATATACATTACTTACTGCTATTTATAGCAATGCTTTTAGCTCACGAGGACAATAACATTATATCTGGTTATAGATGACATTGTTGTTCCCAACTGTGTCGACTGAACCTGATCTGATTATAGTGACCCATACAGTAAGGATATACTAGAATATAGACATAGATCTGACAGCCCGACCAATTTTGATTTATCAATGTGTGCGTTAGCTAGTGGTTCCATAATCAAAATACTAAGGGTATGTTCCGATATGCACTGCGAGCACTGCACAGTGCTATCAGAGTAGAAAAATTCGTTCCGTTAAAGGGTGGTATCATGAGAAATAGGCACACTTTAGACATCGAATTGTGGATGGATGGTGGATGGTCGATTGTAAATAAATAATTAAAAACTTATATTGCGATTTGTTATGTGGCTGGATTTTTTATTGAATTGGTTATCAGAAATGAGATCAGTGATTTTAATTATTAGGTGATAAGACTTAACCTATTAATTAAGAAATAAACTCGATTGTTCGATGATTCTATAACAATACGGACTACGGAGTCAATAAAGAGTGGACAAGGGACGTTAGTTAACTGTCCTAATCTCGTAATATTTGTGTAAAAACAAAATGGCGTATTTCGGAACTATTGTGTGACGTGTATAATATAAAATGAAGGAAGTTTTCTGTACGTTTATAATGTAGGATTATTATTATGAATACTACTTACTGTTTTAATATAAGATATAAATAAAATGCGAACAAATACTCATTTATACGTTTAAGACAACGCATCTCTTGTCCTGTTGTAGTGCGGATGTACGGCTATTTTACCCCTCTGATTTAAAAAAAAAAATTAAAATTATGCTATCAAAATCTACACACGTCCTATATTATTACATTATTTGAAAGTGTCGCTATTAAATATCGTATTCTGAGAATTAATTACACACGGCAAACTTAAGTAAAATGTTGGATTTTAAAGTCTTTACCTTTATGCCCGATACTAATTATTGCAGTTTATAAGATACAACTAGGATCACTGACCTGTATAAATTTTTTTGGGCCTATTTGAAGCGCCACTCGCGAGCGTCCAGAGAACTAAATTTGACGTATAATGGCAAATGACTGCCAAGGAACGTACAATACTCAGAGTGTTATTGCATTTTGAATAAATTTCGTTCGTTTTTCGTGTTATCATTATAGAATCAACGCAATAAAGTAAATAATTCTTTTTGTAAATGGTTTCCCATCATATATCGATGCTTACCGAGTTTTAGTACCTACTGCAGACTCTCGCTACATGGCCAACAGCGCCAAAATGGCGAATGTCAAACAGGCACAAAAGCACTTTGACAGCCGCCAGTCTAGTTGCATATAATTGGGTATATAGTACCTACAGGTCAGTGGCGAGGATACAACCCGCTGACACACAGATCAGACGGACGGGCGATCAGCTCAAACCATCATAAGCCTTACCAAAAAATGAGTAGTAAAATTCGATTTATATTAATTATTATTATAATATCATCGAATATTATTAAGAATGTATGCCTATATTTAGCAGGAAAAATCATCTTTCACGGCTTTATCAAAGTGACGAACTCAATTTTCAACGATATTACATTTTCTTTCACAATATTGACAGCCAACGCACCCATAATTCAGTTGTCAATGTCACTTAGGTATCAATTTTGTAAATCGCTGCCAATTACTTAAGGCGGCGTTGAAGTCGTTATAAAGCTTTTGTGATAATAATCGTGATTTATTCTCCATCATAATAATATCTGCGATTATTCTTTTTCCTTAAGCGTGTCATGGCTTTGTTTCGCATTTATTTATCGAAATATAATGTTATTGATGTCGGTTTTTCTAGATTGTCTGTCACTTAGATTGGTCTGCTTGATATCGTCCTACCTAAGAACAATAGCTTTTTTATTATGGCAACTTTATATTGTAGTGTGTATTGGACATTTGTAAAATGCTTTTGTGCGTGGCATCTTGACACTTAATGGCATCTTTCAAAATGTTGTAACTTATATACGATTCGTGTTATTTTACATTTAAATTAATAAAATACAAAATACAAAATACTTACTGATGATATGTGATCGCAGTGTCTTTCTTATTTCTTGTAGTATTATTTTTACAAAGTATTACTACGCAACCCGGCATTTTAGTTGCAATTATTAGCAAAGTTTAACAGAACATGACTGGTTCGAGTACGCCTACTTGGGCGTAGTATTCGTTGCTGCACTTTGCGACTACGGCTGCGGTATCTAGTTGGAGCGCAGCAGAGATTAAACCTTAATGGTCCACAAATAAATAAAACTTATTGTTCTCAAATATTTAAAATGGAATGACACACGTACACCTTCCCTAAAGGCCGGCAACGCTCCTGTGATTCCTCTGGTGTTGCAAGAGAATGTGGGTGGCGGTGATCACTTAACACCAGGTGACCCGTACGCTCGTTTGTCCTCCTTTTCCATAAAAAAATCGTTTAATATACGTTCACACTTGTTGATGAACATGAATTTATCGTGATTTCCAATTGGGATGGTGAGTAGCGGTTGTGAGTTACACGAGGTTCTTATAGGGGTATATATATCAACCCCTGTTCGTGACTTGCAATATATATATAAAAAAAAATGTACCAAAATTTATGGACAACGCGGGACTCCAACCCGTGCCACTCGGGATACGCCCCAGTGCTCTTACCAACTAAGCGAACTATAAATCTTGGTATGTTTGTACAACTCTCGGGTTGTGGCGTCATCACATTTCTATATTCAAACCAGACTTGTGGATCAGCCAATGAAGGAGACATTGTTTGCAACATGTATCCAGTGTGGGGGCCTAAATTGACTTTGAATACCGAAAATACTCGGAATATTTAATTTAAACCTAAACGGTCGGTTAATATTACTTCAAATAACAATTTTTGTTTCCAAAATGCAGTTAAATAAATTATGTTAGGTGATTGCCTTAATTTTTAAACATTGATTATGTAAAGAGAAATCAATTATGTGCAATAATGGTAAAGTGATTTATAAATGTTACAACCAATATATTAAACTGAATGTGTGTTAGTTATTTACGGCACCGATTTCTGCCGTGAAGCAGTAATGTGTAAACATTACTGTGTTTCGGTCTGAAGGGCGCCGTAGCTAGTGAAATTACTGGGCAAATGAGACTTAGCATCTTATGTCTCAAGGTGGCAAGCGCAGCTGTAGTGCCGCGCAGAATTATTGGGTTTTTCAAGAATCCTGAGCGGCACTGCTTGCAATGGGCAGGGCGTATCAATTACCATCAGCTGAACGTCCTTCTCGTCTCGTCCCTTATTTACATTAAAAAAAAACGTTATATTTTTAGAGTACTTCTAGGCGTTAACATCTATGCAAGTATTTGCAAATTATTGGTAGATTTTTTTTTTATTTATACACGAAATTTCCATTATGATTTTAGAACAAGTGCGCGGTTTGTCGAAGCAATAGATTTTAATAGAAACTCCAGAGGCAACGGTTGCTCGTTCTTTTTATACGCCGTAATAATTTGTCGTGTAATGCTTCGGAGCTGGGATAATAAAAACGATATGGCTTAGAGCTGGGAACTTTATATCAATTTAAATTCTTATATCTTGAAGTAAATATTCTGCTGAGGACGGAGCGGAACTAGGTTACGTCTCTCGCACAAGATCGCCATAGTTTTAATTCAGAATCAGACGCATTTTAAATAAAACTAACAATTGTACGTCATGTTAAATAATATTGGTGTACAATTAATAAATTTCCGTACAATTTTTATCTAGATCGAATGGTAAGCATGGCTCCAACTTTAAAAGTTTGGTGTACTTTGGTGATTTTTTTGTGGAATGTGTATTAAAGGTAGAATAACTATATTTACAATACTACGACTACATAAAATTAAAACTATCATTACGTGGAAGCGTACCAAGAATACTGGCAGCATTACCGCGTTGGATAGCAAGGCTGATCCGTTGACCGATATAGCTGCCAGCGCTTGGGTTTCCAGTACCCTTATTGAGGCGCGAAGATAGTATTTTGAACATTCTCCGCGCCTCTGGGCCCCACGGGCCAAGTGTCTCGACACCAAACGGCACAAAGATGTATGATTCACTGAGCCCAACATATTTGCGACGCTTGCTGTCTTCGGCAGTCGAAGCAGCAGCCCCAGCACCAACTGACGTAACTTGGACACTAGAAGGAGCCAGAGTGTCGACGCAAGTAGCGTCCCACACCAGCGCCCTTCCCCGTGCCCAAGCCACCAGCGTCATTCCATCAGGACGCTTGCCATCGCGGCGGGTAATACCATTTGGCTCTAAAACAGCTGGTATATTAAGAGCAGCAAATGCCCTGCGGATGACTTCATTAATGCTGGCGTGACGACTGATACGGCCTGCCGATTTTAGGCACGATAACCCGTGGCGTCCAAGAGCATCTACCTGAACGACACATCTACATTGATGTGGTTCATTCAGTTTTATACCTAGCCGGAGTGATACGAATATTGACAATGTCATATTGTCAAGTAGCGTTCCAATCGGCGCAGAAGGCAAGGCTTGTAACCAAAAGCCCGACTCATTTTTTGTCACGGCCAAAAGACGAGCGCGCTCTGTTATGTTAGTAGATGAGATCAAGAGATCATCAAAGGCTGACTTACAAAGAAGTGCGTCCCATGCTTTTTGACACTTTAAATCGTCTGGAAAATTTTGAATGTTTGCAATATTTAGCCAAGCATTGTTAGCTTCGTTCAAATACACAATCTCTGAGTTACCTGGTACATGATTTACAATTCTAGTAACCAATGGCTGCGCACTATGAATTGAAGATAGAAATGCTGGTAAGGCAACGCCCGAAACTTTGCGAGTACCCAAACCACCAAACCGTATCGGTAAAGAGGCTTGAGACCATGCACGATCTGTAAACGCGCAATTCAAAACGGTTTCTAAAATATTTTTAAGTGAAATATCAATCACATCAAGCAAATTTGGAAATTTCCATAACGGGCTAGACCTTAAGAGGTACGTAAATTTTATATATAGAACATATAGTATATTTTTTATAAAGAACAAATAAACAAGACCGAATAATAGTTAAGGCCATATGAGAATTAATTTTCAATAATCTGTCCGAAACGTTATTAAATTTTTTAATGTGATCGTTTAAGATCGTTGGAATTGAAACAGGAAATAATGGAGCTCCAAGAAGGTGAAGTGAATTCTTATCAAAAACTTTAATATTGGGGGCCAGAACATTAAATTTATTGGTAATATCAACCCGGTCTGAAATTTGGAAATTTTCCACGATAAAAAGCTCGCACTTCGAAAAATTTAACTCAAGGCCGATTGAGCTAAAACTTTCTATTACAACTTTCAAATCATCTAAAACAGAGTCTACTTCACCACCCAAAGTACCATCATCCAAGTACCAAACATTAAATTTTGATTTGAGTTTTGTTATGGCGGAATGAATGGCAAGGCTAAATATTGCTGGACCAAGAGGGTCGCCTTGCTGACAGCCAACAGAAGACCAAATATTATGATTTTCGAATAATAATTTGGATGGTTTACTATAACATTGCCAAATATAATGATAGATTGAAGGAATTGAATTTTTAGCTTCTCTCAGCAGAGCTCCCCTATCAACAGAGTTAAAAGCATTTTTCACATCTAATTTTAGAAAGACATCACCAGAGTTCCTCTCCAAAAAAGTTCGCGCAGCGTGGACTGCAGCTTCGTAACCACTTTTGCAGCCGAAACCCAACTGAGTTGGAATGAATTTAGTTGATAGGAAAGGAGAAATATGTTTATAACAAATTTTAGAAACAAGGCGTCGAAATGTGCAGCCCACGGCTATAGGACAAATACCACCATCTTTTTTCTTAAGAGCACATATATTCGCACCATATAAAATTTCGGTAATTTCGGTATTAACTTTTCCAGAAAGCATGAGATTTACTAAGACAACAATGTCCTCAAGCAACACTCTACCCGCATCCCCTGTGGAAGGACATACCAGATCTTTAAGATGCTGGGGTGTCAGTCAATCGGGGCCGCCGGCAGAACCAGTAGGTAGAATAAGGTAGAATTGTACAGAAAATATGAATTTACTTCTGATATTCTGTAGATACATAATTATATTATATATAAAGCTCATATTTTGTGAAAATATGAGCTATTTTTATGAAAATAAGGGAAGAGATGCCCATTTCAATGCAGTGCCGCTCAGGATTCTAGAAAAACCTTAAAAATTTAGAGCGGCACTACAACTGCGCTCGTCACCTTGAGATATAAGATGTTAAGTCTCATTTGCCCAGTAAATTCACTAGCTACGGCGCCCTTCAGACTGAAACACAGTAATGCTTACACATTACTGCTTCACGGCAGAAATAGGCGCCGTTGTGGTACCCATAATCTAGTCGGCATCCTATGCAAAGGAGCCTCCCTGGTATAAAAAAAATTATATAAACCGTTAAAAATTGTGTGAATTAGACACATTATTTTGGGTTTTCAAGAATCCTAGGCAGCACTGCATAGTGAGTCTTGATCGACTTGTCGCTTCTTTTTATAAAAAAATCGTTGAAGTATTTGGGAGACTTACGTGTTTGTATAATCTAAATGTTATTTCTTTGTGTGCATTATGTATTAGTTGGAAGTATGGCGTCATCAGGACCACCGAAGGCTGTAAAATCAATTTAACATTACAACGTTTATTTTACCCTTACTTTAGTGTAAACAATATTTGAGGCACAAAATAATTTTTATATGATGCCTAGAAACATCCAAAATAGGTACCTGTGTAGCTTATAAAAAAATCATTTATCGGGTGGGATTCTTTTCCAAGACTCCTTTTGATTTCACTCTTCAGATAAGTTATGACTTAACTGTAACATATTTTAGTAGACAATAAGCCCTTTTATTAAAATATAAAAAATAAATAGCTTATGACGTGTTTTCCCCTGACTGACTCAAAAACTTCTAAGAGAAACGATTAGACGTAACCTTTTATGAAAAGTCGCATCGACCCTTGAACCCTAATTTTAGTAAAAATTTATATCCATCAAATTAAGAATATCTGTAGTCAGCCATTTTCTTTGGAACTTCTTTAGGCTCGGTTGCTTTGAATTATTTCCGGCAATATGTCTGCGATATAAAATCTAGCTATTATTTACATATATATTCGAGATCTGTGAAATATTGGCATTCGTAGTTTATTTTAGTTCTTTATATAACTTTTTATATGCTATATAGGGCAATCAACAAGTCTGGAAAGTCTTTTTTATGAAAATAAGGGACGAGACGAGCAAGACATTCAGTTAATGGTAATTGATACGACCTGCCCATTACAATGCAATGCCGTTCAGGATTCTTGAGAAACCCAAAAAATCTGGGTGGCACTACAACTGCGCTCTTCACCTTGAGACATAAGATGTTAAGTCTCATTTGCCCAGTAATTTCACTAGCTACGGCCCCTTCGGACCGAATCACAGTAATACTTACACATTACTGCTTCACGGCAGAAATAGGCGCCGTTGTGGTACCCATAATCTAGCCTAATCTAGGAGCCTTCCACTTGTGAAACACTATAAATTATCTAAGGTGGTTATTATCACATTTGGATCGAATTGAGGCACTTTTTAAAATGGGGCGTATTTTTTGTTGTGAGTTGGTAAGGAGATAATGTTTTTAAATGAAATTATAAATAATTTAAAACTTATTTATTTACATATTCACATGTTATTTTGATGCAACAATTTAATAACATTTCGTTACTTATATAATTGCGTATAATTTTATTAATTATATAATTATAACAATCAAATACTAAAAATGGGGTCATTTATAAGAAAAACATTATGGCAGCTATATATCTTTTATATACAAATTACTTTAAGAACAACACTGACTTAGTAGGATAACTGACTTATATATTTTTCAATATAACAACAATAAAAGTTTAGAAGAACGAGTATCTTGTGCTGGTCATAACGAGAAGACGATAGCTGCTCCGCTGCATACTAATGTTAGAAACATATAGACACTAGGCGATGTACCTGAAAAGTTATTGGCCTTTGAATGATACATTTCAATTAATGAGATCCTTGTTGATTCTTTTCATACTATTATTAAAATTAAAACTCCTTTGCCTGTACTTAGAAAAATACTTAGCGAACTGATAGTTCGGTCAGTCTACACCAAAAATAATAGTTTAAAAAAAAACTAAAGAACACGCTTTATATAAAATTCAACTAAAAAATAGAAAATAAATTTAAATTGAAAATAGTGTAAAAAAATATTATATTTTTCACTAGTGGACCCAACAGACGTTGTCCTGTACACACGTCTTAAATTTGAAAAATCGGTCCAGCCGTTAGGAGGAGTTCACTAACATACACATGAGCAGGAGAATTATATTATATGGACGGAATTGAGAATCTAAACCAATCTCAAATTCACTGAAACAAACAAAAAAGTCATCAAAATCAGTCCAGCCGTTTAGGAGGTAGTTTAATTGTGAATCTAAACCATTTTCGAATCCACCTGAAGACACATACCAATCTCAAATTCACTGGAACACACAAAAATATCATCAAAATCGGTCCAGCCGTTTAGGAGGTAGTTCAATTGTGAATGTAAACCATCCTCGTTTCCCCTTGAACTCACATAAAAAATTTCATCAAAATCGGTCCAGCCGTCTAGGAGGAGTTCAGTGACATACACACGCACACAAGAATTATATATATAAAGATTATAAAAAAAGCGTGGGATGTTTGCGAATAAAAATATTTTAGTTATATTGAAAGATCACTTAATTCAGCTAGCCCGAGATCCCCGAACTAGCTCTTATAATAATTAGCTCAGTTAAATCACGCATTAATAATTTATAATGGAAATATAAATTCACCGCTTTCTATTCGCTTCTAAACGACATAGATACTTTAATTTTGTGGAACTGTCTTGAGATGTCACGCGTTTCCTTTGTAGTTTCCAATAAATTACTAGATGGCGCTTATTAGTGATTTATTTATTTAAAAATTATATAAATTAACAAAAATCATATTTTGCAAATCGAAAAATTGAATAATTTTATCAAATTAGTGTAATGTCATCGGTCCTCGATAAATCTACAAAGTTTGAACGAAATCTAGCCGTTCAAAGTGGGTCAAAATCGCGCCCAAAGAAGTCGGTTACAAAAATACAAGTGAAGCTAATATAAAGCATGTAAAAATGTGAGTGAAGGTGAGGAGAAAACTGAGAACGAAAAAGTTTTAAAAACGCACTAAGTACACTACCTCATAGGTAGCGTGGAAACGCGAATATGAGATGGTTAATTAATTTATTTCTTGAAGCACAATTTACAAAGTTATTACTACGTTACGCTAACCAGTCCGTTCGTATCTAAGTGACGATCGCAAGGCTCTTTCCAATGCGACCGTATCGTATCCAAAACAGGTCTGTCCGACCGTCTTAATTCGGCCGCGTAACACAGCGACTGTGTCATTAACAGTTGCTCGTAGGAAAAAAGTATTAATACATGTTTTATAGATAATTTGATGATGCAAATTTTTATCTGTGGTACATTTACAATAAAACTAATCGTTTTGCTGAAAATCGCGAAATACTCATTTTTTTACCTTCGACCTTGAGTGAATTTTTTTTCATACACAAGAAAGATATGGAACTTTAAAATTTTATTTTTAATTATGCTTTTGAACAATTTTACTGATTTTCAGCTTATTTATGGGAATTTATGCACCTTCGAATGTATTAATTGACCGGACTATGACAGCCCGATATTTAGATTATTTCATTTTATTAGAAGCCGTCGATTTGATAAGTGATAACATTGTCGACCATGACGGCTTAGCCTCTTTCAATATCCACAAAATATATCACTGAATTTATTCACCAAAAGCGGAATCTACTTTTTTTCTTTATCAAATGATATTCTGTTTAAAATAGTGGTTTTTAAGACATTTCAAATAATGTTATAAGAAATTGTTATTTTTAGTAGAATCTGAAATATTCCTGGTAGAACAATTACTAAATCGTTCATGCTATACTATTTCAGTTCGAAGCTACTTAGTAATCACCTGCGGAATTCTCCCCAGTGACAGAGGCTGGTTGTGGAGCATCCTCTCTCATGATGACCACCTCACTTTGTCGAGCGTAGATGTTGTGTATAGTTGCAACACAGCTGAGGGTAAACTGGCCGCTTTCTGGTGCCACCACATTATAGCTATGACAAAAATAAATATATTGCTGTTATTAACCAATAATAAGAAGCAAATTAACATGATATTATCCTATTTAATTCCTTTTTTTTTCCTTAGAAGTAAAGACTAAATTTACAATAGTCCTATTAAGGCGTGTAGATAGTACTTTGTACATTTTTCGCGTCTCTGGCCTCACGGGCCAAGTGTCTCAACACCAAACGGCACAAAGACTCACTGAGACTGACATATTTGCGATGCTTTCTGTCTTCGACTGTCGAAGCAGCAGCCCACGAACTGACGTAACTTGGACATGAAAAGGAGCCAGACGATTGAAAATAACATCGTGTATCAACAGATTCGGAGAACCTTAGGCATCGGTATGAGTCAAGTGCACAAAATCCTCCATGAACATTGAGAGGTCAAAAAGCTTTGCACCTTTAAACAGTAATAGTTGTTTAAAAAGATAATGTTGCGAAAATTTATGTAAAATTCGATTGAGTTAACTTACGTTAGTTACATTTTTTTATATCGTATTTCTGTGGCAACTACTAACGTTAAGCAGTATTGATGTTTTTTTTAATTGTGACTCTAATTTAAAAGATACAAAATGTTTTCGATAATTGTGCAGACTAATGTATCTTACCTCACACTATCTGTATGTCTAGGACTTTCTCTATTCGGCGGGTGATAGCTTCTATCAAGGCGATCTCGTGTGTAGCTCAATCCAAGCTCATATTTCTGAACCTCTGGCACTGATAGCTGCAGCTGACTGAATGCTGCTCGTTCCTTCAAGTCCAGCTCAGCCGCCTGTGAGGATACTGTTTCCGCTATCTGTATTATAATAAGGAAATCATAAACAAGCATCTTTTGTTCAATATTTTTAAAGCGAGTACACGGTGGTAAAGCACTCGGTTACGAACAGGACGCAAAGATCTGCCATAGCTCGTATATATTAGAGAAAGCAAAAAGTGCTCCATGACACCGCCACAATGAGGAACATTTAGTCGAGCATGGCGAGCTGCGGTTTTCAAGGAACTTTCTTCAACGCAGTGGAATGTGCTTCCTCGTGCAGAGTTTCTAGGACGATACGACTTGGGTACCGTAACATTCCTGTTATTACTCTGTTGTAGCAAGTGAATGTGGGCGGCGGTAATCACTTATAATAATAATAATAAAGCCTTTATTAATGATTTTCCATTTGATTTTCTACATTTTAGTGTTAGTATGTTAGTACGGTTAGTCGACAAACATGATTATTTTATTATTAACTTTTATGTTAGTAAGTTATAATGCATGCACTCTGTTAGTTTTCTTCATCATTTTCAAATGTATACCAGTTGGGTAAAGGCCTCCTCCATTCCTTTCAATTTCTTTAAATTTTTTTCTTTTTCGAGCCAGTTAGTTCCGCCAATCGCTATAATCTTATCGGTCCACATTTTATGTGGTCTGCCCACATTTCGGTTATCACTTAACATTACGTAATCTGTACGCTTGTTTGTACAATTTCATAGTCAGGCTTTATAGTAAAAAAATGCCCAAAGTAACTTTTCAACGCGGACGAAATTGCAAGTATAAGCTAGTATATAATAAAAATATGTAATGTTTGCTCTGCTTCTCAATCATAGCAATGTCTAATTATACAATCTTTACAACTAGATTATTTAAAAAAAATACCTTTATAGCTTCAAGAAAAATAACATACCAACTTTAAGAATATTATGTCGATATTGTACATCGTTTCTTAGAAATCAGTCTAAAGTTAGGTATGTAATCAACCAATTCTATTAAATGATCAAAGAATGACTAAATTCGCTAAAGTCGAAGGCCTTCATAAGTCAAAAGGTTTGTAACGTTTATTATTTTATTTTAGATTTTTTTTTTGGTCACCCTTCAACAATTATGTACAGATGTTAATTATTATTAATACAGTTATTGTTTAAACAATTTAAAGTTTCAATTTATGAAAACAACAAGCAGTTATCGCATTCAATTCAGATCTACTTATTTTAATAACAATAAGATAAATCCAATAAAACATACACCTTTGTAGTCCCCGGTATATTTACGTAGAGAGCCCCAGAGGGTAGAATATACAACTTCCTGAATTCTACCAGACATTCTCGAAGCTTCGAATGAACACGAATAATCAAGGGAAGTGAATTTTTCCATTCAAATGCATTTCAAATATTGCAATTTCCGTTATGTGAGATTCATCTATGGATGGATAATAATATTAACAAACTTACTTCATAATATTATTTTCACGAAACTTACTCGTAACATGGATCGTGTTATATCAATTTTACATTCATTACTTAACATAATAAACACGAGACATTTTAAATTCATATTACCCTCCATTTAAGGCACATTAGCGAACTTTCTAGAAACTGTGATAGTCATAATCTTAGCACAAGGAACAAACATAAATTTATGTTAAGTCTGAAGCTATGCCTACTACTCGGTTAAGGCGAGACAGCAACTCTATTCGTTTTTTCGGCGATGTATATACTTTTAAAACAAAATGCCAGAAAATGTACAAAAGAAATATCTTAGAATTGGTAAAAAAACGTTTTTGTGGTAAAGGTTACTATAACAAATATGATTTTCTTAATGATATCGAACATTTTGAATGGAGCAACCACCCCAGGCTACTTAATGAGTATATTTTATGGTAACGCAATTTTATTAAAAAAGAGAGTCCCACTGAGTTTCTTGCGCCCGTTCTACTAACTACTCGAGCATATATATTTTCGTATGTGTTCATTATGTGATTTATCTGGTGGTGGATCAAAGCCAGCCAGAAAACAACTGCAGACAGGTGAAACAGTCTGTAGAGACTGTATGTTGGTAACCGGGGCCATGTCGTCTACTCCAGGCGCGGCCATTAGTATATTTCACTGTTTATACAACACAAGACGCGAGCATGCTGAGGGCAATCGCCCAGTGGGGGTCATGTAACTTTAAAGGAAGGAGAATTGCAAAACCACACATAATACCATCAAGCATAAAACGAATATACGCTAATTGTAATAGTTTTCTTTTGTATTCATGTAATATTTAATTATTTGTATTCATGTAATACACATTTACTTTTGTATTCTTATTATATTCGTATATTTTATTGATATCTTGTGCATTGTATCAACGTTTCTATCGAAGCGGAAAATACAAATTTCAAGAAACAAATACAAAGTCATAAATTGTAAAAGTAAAGAAAAGAAAAGTAAAGTAGATCCTGTAGATGAAGCCACAACTTGAGAGTTGAACAAAGCATAAAAGATTTTATGACGATAGGTCACTTGAACGGTTAGCTCAAATGGAAGAGCACTCGCACAGAATGCGAGAGGTCATGGATTCGAGTCCCACATCGTTCATAAAATTTTGTTTTCAAATTTTATTTGAAATATATGCTTAAGTACATACATACTTTCTGATCATCCAATATCCAGGTGATATTGGGAGCAGGGAAGGCCTCGTCGACGGTACAGTTCGCTGTAATGACGTCACCTCTGATGTAGTTCCTCTGGGACACGGCAAGAAGCGGTGCACGGAATGGTGGGTCTGTGAAATTAGTAGGCTGTTTATCTTCGTGGTAGTATTACTTACACGCTGCTTATATCACACATAAAGAAACAAAAGGATAGTACACACTCAATATGTCAAGCAATTATACCAAAATACACACAGTAAATGCAAATTAGTTGTAGTAATTAACGAATGGATAGACAAGTAGCTGGTATACAAGTAAAATTACTGTACGACCTAAAATATGACTTTGATCTGTCAAGATTTGCAGTAAGTTCTTTCCTAGAATACAGAAAGCTTTACTTATAAGTTCTTATATTTTGCTAGGCATGGATAGCAACACAAGCAGCAAAGACGGGAGCAGATGTATATTGTAAGGGAACTCCATAATTCTCCACCCGAGTTACAAGTCTCGGGTACTGTTCGGTGTTACCCGATCTGCCACGACAAAAGGTTACCGACTGGCACCCGCACGCAAAAAAGTAACGTTATGACTCAAGCTAGTTGCGACCAAGCACGAAATAAAGACCAAAAGACTATCCCAATGTAATGGGAAAAGAAGTGCTAGGATATCGTACATGACCCTCCTTCCGCCTACATACAACTCGTCGCCGTCCGCACGTGACCTAAAATTCGTCTGATATGTAGGAGAAATGGTTTATAGTTACTCAATAGTAGGACAGTTGATTAAATCCTCGTACCAAAAAAGTTAGGAGATGCAGTTACAAACGTGCTCTCTTCCTGGAGGCATTAAGTGCGACTGAATCAAATAAAAGAGACTTAAGTAAACAGATTGAGCGACATTAATCTCTTTGAGAGTTTGAGATGATAAGCACCCAGTCCAGTCATGATTTGATATGATAAAAGAACCACAAGTCTCTTCCTACGCCACATTTAAGAGCATTCTCATTGGTACCAAATCAATGAAGCCAAAGAGCGACTCGAATCATCAACGATCAAGTCTGTCAAATCAAGCTGATCGAACAGCTTGATTCTTTCGCCTTGCGTAGAGATGTGGGTTCTCTCTGCATATTATACCACATATATTACGGGTAGTATTCAGGTTACAAGCAGAACAATTCCACCACCAGACCTCACGTGAAAATGCGAAATTTAACCCTCATGATGTTGGCGTCTGCCATTCTACAACCACGCTTTGTCAAGTCAATAATCGCAGTCTGCAATTTTACCGAATAGAATAGAGCATATTCCCAGCTATACACAAGTCAATAAATCTCTTAACCCCTGATGTAGCGACTACCCATGGGCGGACACCACTCTTCATTACATGAGCTTCTTGCCAATTTGCCCCGTCTCATATATAAAAACGGCAAAAATATCTGGATGATTAGAAGTAGGCTTGCCACGTATATTTCAATTGTAACTTATGATCAACTAGCAAAATTTCAAATGTATCCCACGATCGAATACTTTCAGCTTTTTCGTTTAAAACTTCACTCTGAAACTACTTTGAAATTATAACATACGAAAACTATATAAAAAAGTAAGTTATACTCCGACTTCACGACAAAATGCAGTATTAACTTTCACCTTGGAGTATAGTTCACCGTTCAACCGTGAATTGTACTTGAAGAGGCAAATACGTCTATTTGGATCGAGAATTCCCATTCTGTAGTGCTTCGAATAGCATGAGTATCTTTTAATTAACTTACGCTTCTGACGAATAGAACAAATGTAACTACTTAAGTTAGTAAGTAAGTGACGTTTTCTGTCGCCAAAGAGAAATGTGAAAGCTGTACTTGTGTTTCGGTATAAAATGCACCGTAGCTTATAAATTTAATGGGGTACTAAGACTTTGACGGACACATGAAGTCGGGGCCACACTGCAGCATTATAATAGGCAGAGCGTGTCACTTATCCTCAGCTAAACATTTTGCTCGCCTTGTCACTTATTATCATAGTAACGCTTAAGATAAGTTAAAGTTGAGCTTAAAAAGCTTAAGTTGAGATCACATGACACAAGTGGAAACTTAAGAATCTTCCTTAGATTTAGCATGAGATCCTAAGGAAGGGTCTCATTTTCAGGATCTCGGGTTGCGTCCCAGCGGTCTCAAGCGCGGGTTTGAGTCCTGCATCGTAAATAAATTTTGGTACAATTTGAATTTGTATGAATTCGGTTTATCGAATGTTCTCTTTGTCAATCTGACATTATGATCATCCCCACCTTTGAATGACTGTTCGACAGACTGAAAAGAGGTGGTAGTTAGTAGCTTGCTACAGGAGCAGTCTGCCAACCTAGAGAAACTCTCTAAAAAAAAGGATTCACTCGATTGTATGAAACGTTCTTGATACATTGACAGACAACGGCTATAATCTTGTAAATAAAGGAGAGAGCTGTAATCCACTACGGCCTTATAAGCAATTGCTCGCTTTCAAACTTACCCGGATTATACTTCGTGGCCAATCGCGATACTGCAATTACTACTATTTCATACTTATGTCAAATCATGGCCCGTTTGATATTAAACTAATTAACTAAGTTTCAATTTTAACTTTGGCAGTCTCGCCTCTTATTACGTAGTATTTACATCCACTTTTCAGTTAGCTGCCGACCAGCGTGCTGAGTGGAGCTACATCTGAAAGGCTGTTGATGTTCGTCGAGTGTGTCAGAGCAGATACTGTGGCCGCCTAAGTATTGAGCGAGGGCTATGTGAGTATTACTTTGTGTTATTCCATGTATGTCGGGGGCAGTTGCGTAAGAGTTAGTGGAAGCGATACGATTTTATTTGCAGATGACAGTACTATAGTTATTAAAGGTGACAGACTGTGTTGTGAAAGTGTCGAAACAAAAAAAATTTTTAGGACTTAACATTGACAGTAAATTAAATTGGATGTCACATGCAATAGAACTTAGTAAGAAAATAAGTAAATTCTCGTACGCACTTCATGAGCTTTCAAAAGTCGCTAATAGACAAACTGTTCTGACAGCGTATCATGGATTAGTTGTATCCAACTTACGTTACGGCATAATTTTCTGGGGAAACTCATGCAAAAAAGATATAATTTTTAAAGCCCAAAAGAGCTAATTGAC
Source organism: Leptidea juvernica (assembly GCA_949711755.1). Lineage (NCBI taxonomy): Eukaryota > Metazoa > Arthropoda > Insecta > Lepidoptera > Pieridae > Leptidea > Leptidea juvernica. The sequence continues at coordinate 15,159,679 of CATIXQ010000008.1, forward strand.
CTAATGTCAATGTGTAGTCTTAAAATAAGGGATAGTTGTAAACCCTTCTTTAACCAACTTAAAACTCTTACTTTGACCTCACTATATATCTACGAAATAGCATTATTTGTAACCTAACCCTGATACATTTGTCAGAACATCTCAAATCCACAATATTAATTTGAGAAGCAAGGATAGATTACGTTTACATGGCAGCAACACAGCTTCGATGTACAATAGTGTTCTTGAAATGGCGCCGAGAATATTTAACAAGATACCTACAACTATCACAGAACTTAAGTTGATGTGTTTTAAAAAGAAACTATTTAATGTGCTAGTGACAAAATCGTACTATTCCATAAAAGACTTCTTTTCAGATACAACACTCAATTAACATTTTTTAAATATCATATTACTTAATTTAATTTCTTTTTACCAATTTCACTTGTTATATGTTATTTCAAAATATTCAATTATTGAAATGTACATCAATTAACTGTCATTGTGTATAAATATATTTGTTTGACTTGTTATTAATTACTATTTGTACGCCACAGCATGCGGGCAAGGAATGGAGAACTTTTATTGTGATTTGAAACATCTATGTATACCCATGACTACAAATAAATGATCTTATCTTATCTTATCTAAGCTCTGGGTGTGGTTGCGATCGACCGTGTGGTGCGCTACTTTATACTCCCGGGTGGGATACCCGCCTTTCACAACTTTTCGAACAACAATTATAATGGTTAAACTAGACATACATATATACGAAATGTTGCATTAAAACGAATTGTTCTTTGAATTCATGCAGTCATATTGTTATTCACAGTCACTGGTACCATTACATTATTCCTGCTGATCGTATGTCTGTGTGGAAGAGCAGACCGTCTGCAGACACCTCGCACTGTGAGTCACCGCTTAGTATACAATACTAACCCACAACGGTGAGCGGAGCTGATCGTATGTCTGTGTGGAAGAGCGGAGCGTCTGCAGACACCTCGCACTGGTAGTCACCGCTTAGACGTCTGTTCAAATTGACGATCCTAACTTGATGATGATCTGATTGTGACAACTGAAACAGGGAAATAGTTGAAAAGATCTCAAATAAAATTATATATTTTAGCACCTGGATTTGGAAATACCTACATCAACGCTCGCTCCGGGCAGAGGAAACACCATAGTAGGAGGCATTTCCCTGGGCACGTATCTGTAGAACTCTGTCTCGGCGCGGTACCATCGTATTGAGTACAGCGCGGCGCCCTCTAAGTCGTATGAACATCTCAGAATTGCCGACTGTCCCTCTCCTGATAGCACCGCGCGAGGTACAGAGATAGACAGGTTGCGGAGAGACCATACTCCACCTTAAACAAAGGGGAAATTTTAGGTGCACGGTAATATGTATTGTAAAAATAAATTTCTTTCTTGTGAAAGATATTTATGTTCCATACTGATGTGATCAATGTGTCATTTTTTTATTAAGATTTGGGGAGAAAAAACACATTAAATCGTAGGATCTATTGCTTGCACTAGCGCGCCTACCCTCAACTTCCTATATCTAAAAATGAGATTTGGAAGTCGAAGCTACTAGCTAGGAAACGTCTGCCCCTTATTGTGCCGAAGTTTAAATTATATCCTCAAGTTCCTCACTTAACTTAACTTAAGAGGCGTAGGATCCTCAGAGGTCGTAGCCAGGGCACGACCTCTGCTTTGAGTAAAGGTACTTTAAGACAACTCAGCCTGATTCAACAATGTGTCATGCCTTAGTTATAAAATATCTAACTTAGATCGAGTACTATACTTTAAACTAAATAAAAATTATCGCTTTACTTGTATAATATCTAGAAAATTATAAAATATTATGTAAATATTACGTGAAACACATACAAAATACAAATCCTACCTTGATCTCACTGCATATGAATGTTTCTGATGAAACCATCGAAACGAAATCACATTAATAACATGCCAAAGATAAAATATCTTGTTTAGAGGAGTCATATCTTGTGAAACAAAAATGTTATTGTTCGGGATTCGAGGCTCGGCTCCTTGGGGAATTGGTTTGACCGAGATAAATGTACATACATAAGATTTTATACAGATACTATCTGATCCGATAGATGTCGTTATGTACAGAATATAAACAATGAAAGGAACAACGTATTTGTGAATGATCCATATATTATGTAGTAATTTGTATTATAATTCAGTTTTAAATTATCATTTGTACATAACGACATCTATCGGATCAGATAGTATCTGTATAAAATCTTATGTATGTACACTATGTGCACTATTAGGATCAGTATGTTCCACGTCGTCTTTTCGTTTATAACAACGATTTTTCTTATAAATTGTAAACAGTGTGGAGCTACAATAATAATAAAAATAAAGCTTTATTTTATTCCATGCATAGTACATATTAAACGATAAAAATTCGTAACTTATCAAATCAAATCAAATCAAAATCAGTTTATTCACGTAGGTCACGGAAAGGACACCTATGAATGTCAGAAAAAAAATTTAAATAATATTTTTCTTATTGAATCTACCGCTACTTCGTAAAGGGTTGGGCTAATGAGAAGAAGTAGCAAGAAACTCAACCTATAATATTCAATTACATTTATTACACTTAAATGAATGGTTTCTAATTATAGATTCAATTTTGTAACTAGTTTAATTATTATTTGCTATAATTAGCAACTACCTAATTATTTAATGCATGGACCCCGTTTGGGTAAAAGCCTCCCCCAAGGAATGCGATTGAGGGTGCAAATGTAAACGGTATGTTTCGTTTTGATAATTGTTCTTGGGAGGTTTTGGTCGAGCTCTCCCGCGGTGACCGACCGACTGGTAGATTAGGGGTTGGAAGAGCTACAATAGCGATATTAAATGAACACGCGTGTAAAGCTACTTAAACTTTATCTTAAAAAAAAATATACTTAATTCACCTAAATAAACCAATTTTCCATAACATCATTTCGGAACATCTGTAAGTAATATAGTAGCCGCGAGCTAGCGTAGGCAGTCTTACTTCTTCTACGCCGTAGCCCTTCAGAACTCGTAGCGCTTACGTAAGGGTGATTAAAATTTTATTACATCAATGTATAATTTCTTTGTTTGAAAATTTAAATATTTCAATTCTTTACTTTTAAATTTTTTGTTTTAATGATTACGGTTAAGTAAGTACCCGTGTGTTAATTTAATGTCGCCATATTCATCTATCGTATAAAAATGTATATTATCAAATCGTTGAAATTCTAGCCACGTCTTCTCATTATCTTCTTCTAAAGCTTTCCTAAGTGGTGAATTTAAAAAAATATTAATTTTACATAAGAATAAATAACTGTACAGTTTGAGTTTGCAATAACTATAGATATTTATTTAAAAAAAACATGTCCTAAAATTCGGCCCAAATTACAATTTGCGTCAGGAAATTGAAACGCAATAAGATTGTAACAGCTTTTGAATTGTAAAACAAAGCAAGCCGTCAATAGCAATTTAACGAAGCAGTTTGAAGTATTTCGTGAATAATAAAAAAGCGATAGGTTTGTGTTTTCAATTCAGTTGCCTCATGCCGCTCTCGGGTCGTCGACATTGCGGTCACAGATTCGCAATAAAATAAGAATCTCGAGTGAATTCACAGACAATTCCTTTGTGGCGGTGTCGCATTTGGCACTTGGAGACTAGAATAATAATGTTGACTGAGAGATATAATATTTCTGCTGTCCGTACAGAAAATATAATAAACAGATCAAGAACGAGTTGCACGCTCACACGTAGGGTCATGCCATGGTACAAGATATAACACCATTATTATACATTATACTTTTTAAAACCTGTAGCCAAAGGGTAGCCAATAGGAATCCCATTACCGTCTGTTCATATCTCTGTTAGCGGGCTGTCTCTCCTAATCTCCAATACGAAGTATATAAAGTGGACAGCTTACAAATTTATTAGAGTATTTACTTCCACTTTAATAGCAAATAGTATGGGTCGTCTATATACCTGTAGTGGTCCCTGCTTAAAATCCCATTGTAGCTGCAAACATTTATCACATAACGTTGGGCTTTAGGTTGTGTCTTCTACCGTATTTAAGGCGGAGAGGGTTCCCAAGAACTTTTTGACCTGACGGAGCATCGCACCGTAAACTAAGATATCATCCCTATTATTAATTGTTGCTTTTCAAGTACCTGTCTTCCACGTACAATCAAATAATGGAATGAGCTTCCTAGTACGGTTTTCCAGGTCATTACAATATATTGCGCACCTTTAAAAGGCACTTCAACGCAGCTTACAGGCTGGCAATGGTATCGGTTAGCACCCGTACCCTCCATTCACATAAAAATATTTTGGGAACAGTCCCCATTTGGAATATTTTTATCGTTACTATAATTAAGAACAATTATGTAAAATCTTCTTTGATTAGTTTCATTTAAGTTTTACATAATAATCCAATTGGGTACGCTGTCGATTACATCTTCACACCTTAAGATCAGAGCAAGCGAAGCTTGTAAAGTAACAAAAGTTTTCAGAACTTCCCAGCCACAACTTTGTAAAGTTACAAGTATCAAATTACTAATAATTCTTGCTTCTTGAGTTTCAGTGGTTAAAGATATATAGTATACTCGTAAGGTGTATTGTGATGTAGTAATTAATAGATATATTATAATGTTTTATCGGAGGGGGAAAGACGGGCTCTTTAACATTTGCCACTCGATAAAAGTTACGATTTTCGTGCTTACATTACAGTTTTATCCTAGTCATCTTTGCTAAGACAAACTTCAATTCCTTAGTTTTTTTTTATGGAATAGTAGGACAAACGAGCGCACGGGTCACCTGGTGTTAAGTGATCACCGCCGCCCACATTCTCATGCAACACCAGAGGAATCACAAGAGCGTTGCCGGCCTTTAAGGAAGGTGTACGCGCTTTTTTTGAAGGTACCCATGTCGTATCGTCCCGGAAACACCGCACAAGGAAGCTCATTCCACAGCTTTGTAGTACGTGGAAGAAAGCTCCTTGAAAACTGCACTGTGGAGGACCGCCACACATCCAGATGGTGGGGATGATATAGTTTAGAAACATATTATGATTGCAGATCTCCATCTTGCCATCCTGTATGGTACTATCGGGTCTCGATTAAATAATATTACACCTTCGCAATTATACCAACACAGCTTTAGTGCGCCTAATGCGGAATTTAACACAGACAATAAAACTATAATAATTTTATGACTTTAATAAAAACTTTCAAATTCAAGTAATATATTTATTATTTATATAATTTTATTTTGCAATTAATAACGGATTTTAGCCGACTTCAAAAAAGGAGGTTCTCAATTCGTCGGTATATTTTTTTTATCGATTGGGATTTTTTTTGGAAAACAGATTCCTTAAAGGGTTGTTGGACGTGAGAATTTTGCCAAGCTCCATTCTTAAAATCCACACCAAAAGTATAGATTTAAATCAAATTCGTTATTCTAAAACCCCAACAAAGATTCTGCTCTAAACCTAAAATTTGTATTTTCAATGTAGGCACGAAGGAAATAGCCATTCTATTTGCCAACACTCCACTTGAATTCGTTTTAAAATACCGCATGCAACCGTTAACAAGCACTTCTGTATAATATTTCAGTATATTTCACAGTATGCGGGGTTGGACGTGCGCTTTCAGAGCTGGCAAATGTGGGCAAAGGGTTTGAGAGTTAATAACATTTAATGTACTACCTTTTATTTCTATATCGCAGTATTTAATATCTGTTATTTTAACTATATATTGTACCGATTCTAAGATTTATTTATTGTTGGCACCGTCGGAGTATTAATCGATATTTTTATTTTAATATAACTAACACGAAGATTAATAAAAAAACTCTATTTTATGATATCCAATATTCGATTCTGAATAATAATTTAATATCTTTCTTCTATCCTTAGTTCCATTCATAAAATAATCTCTTTAATTATACGGATTGATTTTGGGCATGTCGTATCATGTAGGATACAGCAAGATGGAACAGGTACGCGAATATATTGTAACTGTTACCGATTTTTGGCACGCTTGGCATAAGCTCTTTAGTATTTTGAATAAGGCCATCACTGCAATTTCGTTTTCTTTGACACCATGATCTATAACTGTGATTTAAATAATAATCTTGAAAAAAACATGTCAAATCGTGGTAAATGATTGAAGTTTAGAGTAGATAGTAATTAAATCCTCTTTGGAAGCTTATAGTAAACGTGTTCCAAATATGAATTTAAGAAAATTATAATAAGAAGTTTTCAAGTTGCTATGTAACATATTTTGTGGTCAAACTAGTTAGAAAACATCTGTACGTATTATAAGACAAAGACGACAAACAACGTTTGTTCATAATTATGAAAGCTTAAACATGTTTACGGTTTAATGCTTTGACACAAACACGACCTGTTTTCACGTAATTTCATATTCAGTCACATTGCATATGAAATTGTTATTCCGAACATAAAAGTTGAGGTTATATAATATGTTTTATTATAAGTATGTCTTTCAATTTGAATCATTTCGTTCTTTCACTATATAAATATTTTCATTTATAAAAAAATCACTTGATTATATTTTATAATTATAATTTAAATAGCCTGAGCGGTCGCTCCGTTCCTATTTGTTTTAGTATCATTAAGAAAGTCATCTATGTTATAGTAACCTTTCCACATAAACGTTTTTTAACAATTCTTTTGAATTTCGTAATGCTTTTATTTGTAACATTTTCTGGGATCGTGTTGTAAAATCATATACATAGGTAAAATCAACAACATAACATTGAAACATGTTCCCCAGTCTGGTCATTCGATGTTAAAATGGGGAGAAAATTAGATCGTGCAGACTATCTGAAACGTAATCTGTAACAAACCCATAAGTCCCCACATACATTGGTATTTCAAACGATTCGTCACCGATTATACTCTTTCCTCGACGCTGTTGGAAGTCTAGCGTTGAAACCTAGTATTTGCAGATGTAAAGTTAAAAATATTGTTGTCTGTTAAACATAAAATTCGGGATTCATAAATAATTCTAGATTAAATTCTTAAACTAATGATCCTTGCAAGTTTTGGTACATCAGGTTTGAAATTTTACAATTATTATTTTCACTTTTATTACATACAGACATTTTAGTAATTGTAATAATTATGTACATAAATAGTGTATTTACACGGCTAGAGAAATCCCCTATGGTCTTTTTATTTAATTTTAATATTTTACAACATATTCTAAATCATTGTTTACTCTGTTCAATAGAAGCAGTACTTATAAATATATACCTAATCAATAGTAGCAGGGTTACCTGTTCACCTAAACAATAGCATACTATGAGATACAAAATTTCATAAGAAAATTAAAAATTATTTTGTTAATTACGATATTTGTAGAAGTACAATAATTGTTTCGTTGTTCCATGTTCTAAAAATACTATTTTTTAAATTTAATTTTTGTACACAAAAAAAAAATTCGATGTTAAAATTTATTGAGGCTTACGAATCCAAATAAAAAATACCCTATCCCGCACGTTGGATAAAACTGCACACAGTATACAAAATTGGGTTAGGATCGGTTCAGTAGTTTAGGAGTTTATTCCGGACAAACAACGTGACATGAAAATTTTTATATATGAATATAACTATACTATGGATGGATACTTACGAGACAAGTGGGTTAACATATTGTTTAAACGTAACCTTGTGTTCCGGTCTGAGATTAAGGATTGGTCTCCGCTGCGCTCCAACTAGATACTGCAGGCGTTATCACAAAGTGCGGCAACTAATACTACGCCCAAGTGGGCGTACTCGAGCCAATCTCGAACAATCTGTGACGTAGACGTGCCACATGTTCCATCAAACTTGGCAAATAATTGAAACTAAAATGCAGGGTTGCAAAGTAAAACTTTGTAAAAATAATACTAGAAGAAATAAGAAAGACACTGGGATCACATAATATCATCAGTAAGTACATATTTCGTATTTTATTAATTTTAATGTAAAAAAACACGAAGCGTATTTTTCAAAATGTTACAAAATTTGAAAGATCATGTGAATGATCAAAGATTGTGTCAAGAAGCACCGCACACAAGCATCTAATAGTTGCTGTTATTAAAAGAGCTATTGTTCTTAGGTTCTGCGGTATCTAGTGGGAGCGCAGCGGTTACCAATTCTTAATCTGTGGCGTAATTTAAAAGCTATTGTTCTTAGGTAGTGCGGTATCTAGTTGGAGCGCAGCGGCGACCAATCCTTACCAATCCTATGATTCCGGTGCTAAGTCTGTCTCTATAGATCTATAGAATGTTTCTTTATGGGTGTATATTATGGGGGAATAGGTGAAGATTGTTAAGTTTTATTAACGTTTTGACATGGGTACCTTCAAAAAAAGTGCGTACACCTTCCTTAAAGGCCGGCAACGCTCTTGTGATTCCTCTGGTGTTGCAAGAGAATGTGGGCGGCGGTGATCACTTAACACCAGGTGACCTGTACGCTCGTTTGTCCTCCTATTCCATAAAAAAAAGCGTATAACTACATATATAACCTATAACGTAATAAAAGGATTATTTTTATAATATTTTTGTTGAGAATGTGATTTTGTAAGTCTTTCACACCTTTACTACAATTTTTTATAATTATATTTCTCATTTTTCTTTGTTTGCTTTTGAAGAAAATTAATTAATTTAAGAAAGAATCGGATAATTTACACGTCTAGATACTCTATAGCTATAGCAAGCAAGAGATATATATATATATATATACTAGCTGTCCCAGCAAACGTTGTATTGCCGATATTAAAATCGCGATACAAAAGTAACTGTTGATCGTAGATGGTGAAAATTTGAAGTTGTATGTATTTTTTAATGCTGACTCATAATCAAACAAATTAAAAAAAAATGTCAAAAAAAATAAAAAATAAAATTTCGTGTAAAACCTTAACATTTAGGGGGATGAAAAATAGATGTTGTCCGATTCTCAGACCTACCCAATATGCACTCAAAATTTTATGAGAATCGGTCAAGCCGTTTCGGAGGAGTTCGGTCCCGCACACCGTGACACGAGAATTTTATAAATTAGATACTATATCTAATACTAGCTGACCCAGCAAACGTTGTATTGCCATATAAAGTAATAAACAAATTTTTGGGGTGTGAAAAGTAGATGCAACCGATTCTCAGACCAACCAAATGTATCGTACTACAATTATTGTAAGTATTGATCCTTTGCCATCTTGCAACCCTATAGCGGAATTGTGGATGGAACAGAATAATATAAAAATCGCGATAGAAAAATAGGGGTTGATCGTAGAGGGTTCAAAATTTAGGGTTGCATGTATTTTTAATGTTGTATGATATAAAAATAAAAACAAAAAATTACACCCAAAAAAAATTAATTTGGTAAAAATCAGTAAAGCCGTTTCGGAGGAGTAAAGTAACTAACATTGTGACACGAGAATTTTATATTTAAGACTAGCTGACCCGGCAGGCTTCGTACTGCCTCAACGGATAAATAAAAGACCTAAACTTTTGTATAAAGTAAACTTACAACAAACAAAAGGAATCCTTTTTTTATTAAAACAAATAAAAAAAATGCTCGGTATGAATGAAATTTGATTATTATTTTCGATTATTACACATGATTTTTCTTATTTACAAAACAGAGTTTTCCTAAAATACTGGCTAATTTATAAGGTTTCAATTTGCTATTGGCGGACACACACAGTTATGATACAGTCTGTTAACCAATTAAAAGCTTTCTGATAAACTATATTTTTTGTTCAGAAATTTTATTTTTAGATACCTATAATAACTGTAGTTAATCTACCTACTAAAGATACCTAAAATTAAGTTTATTTTTTACCTCCTGAGAAAGTTAGAAAGATATAAAAATTGTAATTAGTTATTCATTTTAAACTATTCTTTTAATTTCATTTCTGAACGACGGGGTACACATCAAAGAAAAATCAAATCGTTGTTTTTATTTAATTCCGACCATTTTCATATTTATTCACGTTTTAAATCTTCCCTGGAAGTCCACTTCTTAAATTAATTGTGGAAGTCCACAATTAATTTAAGACCAAAATTAGCCAAATCGGTCCAGTTCATTTTTATAATATATATACTAGCTGACCCGACAGATGTTGTTCTGCATATAATAAATAAAATAATGTTTTTATATGAACTTGTCAATAATATATCATAACATCAAAAATTACTTCGTTAAATATGCACCCTGCTGTCGTAATGAAATTGTTTCACAGCAGAACTGTCAAACCGTGCATCAATAAATTCTCTCATAGAAATTATGTATGGACACATCAAAGGAAATACAAATTGTTGTTTTTATTTAAATTAGCAGCATTTTTCTATTTATTCACCTTTTAAACCTTCTCTGTACTTCCACAAATAATTCAAGACCTAAATTAGCCAAATCGGTCCAGCCGTTCCCGAGTTTTAGCGAGACTGACGAACAGCAATTCATTTTTATATATATAGATAGATAGATATATCTCTCTTGCTGTTAGACAACCGTCTACGTCGAGCTACGTCTTACACTCGCGATTTGTATGACATTTTGTGTTACTGTGCATAAATTGCGCAAAATAGAGGTTTTTTTTATGAAAATAAGAGACGAGACGAGCAGGACGTTCAGCTGATGGTATTTGATACCTACCCATTATAATGCAGTCCAGCTCATGATTCTTCAAAAACCCAAAAATTCTGAATGGCACTACAATTGCGCTCGTCACCTTGAGACATAAGATGTTAAGTCTCATTTGCCCAGTAATTTCACTAGCTACGGCGCCCTTCAGACCGAAACACAGTAATGTTTACACATTACTGCTTCACGGCAGAAATAGGCGCCGTTGTGGTATTAGTACCCATATTCTTCTTCTTCTGCAAAGGACCCTCCCAATGCGTTAGTTAGTTGTTAGTTGTAAACTCAATTTTTTTCGTCGTTTTCACAGCTGTGATTGTCGATCTAGATGTAGAAATTATTTAAGGTCCACATGTTTACGATAAAATGTTTGACAAAGACCAACAACACGATGTAATACACAAGTAAAATAATATTTTCTATTTTATGCTTTGTTCCTCCAGTTTAATCTGCGTAATCCATTAATAACGTTATGCTAGAGAACAACGTTGGGCTAAAATGCTCTGAGGCTTAGGTAAATCCTATTTATATGGCAAAATATTTACCAAAAGCATTAATTAATCTGGTTAAAACAGCACTCTGGTATTATTACAACGTGGAATACGCTATTCGAATGAGGAAAAGCAATTAAAGTGATTTATTTTAATCTGTAAATTCTGAAATGATTTCGACACACCCTATATATATAGATATATCAATATATTATTGGTATTGTTATGGTGATTACTTCTACGATGTCCATAAAATTCAATAGGTACGGTCTACTACCAACAATTCCATCTTGAAAGAACTGAAGATAAAAGAAAGTCTATCGTTGACTGTGCAACTACGAATTCTGAAGTTCTTTGGTCACATCTCCAGAAATGAAGGATCGATTGAGCTGTTGATAGTGCGGGGGGAAAAGAGCGAGACGACGCTCACCCACGCGATGGACGGATCTAATCAAAACACTGACCCAGACAACGGTGGTGGAGTGCTTCCACAATGCTACAAACCCCCAAAATTGGAGGATCGTCACGCGGGATTCAGTGCGATCCAAAACTAAGGAAACTTAGCAGCTACAACCACTCTGACAAGAGTGACCGATTGAGAAGAAGACCTTCTAGCGTTGAATCTCAACCTTATGTCTCACGCACTAAGGTCGAGAATGACAAAACTAGCTGTTACGTAAGCAACTTGTTGACTTGTTTATTTTATCTTATTTTAATCTTTAGAAGTATAAATTAGGTTCCAGGCGTAGCTCTACATTCATTCAGTGTATTCTTGGTGATCTGATTTACTGAACAACGTTAATCTCAAAAGCAATCATCATATAAAATTATTATTCATGAATCATACCCTAATAACAGTTTGATCAGAACATCAATCACGTTTCTATCTACGATCAATTCTGAGGTTCACGCATTGAAGACGCTTTGTTACATGACGTCACATCAGCCATTGTATTTATTATTCCTATAAAAAATCAACCTCTTACTCAGGTTTACGGCATTTTGTTACAGCAAAGTTTTTCACCAAGGGTGAATTTTGTATGGGAGTATGGGAATTACACATTCTCTCGAGTAATAATACATAGTGCTTAAGGGACTACGCGCACTTATTCAGCTCCATTCGCGTTTCGCTGAACGATTTTGGTCACACTTATACAGCTCTGCTTCTATCAGCCGCGTACGGCGTTGTAAGAATGAGAATAATAACTTTAAATCACGTCTGCACTCTTTAATCTTTGCGTGCATAATGATTACGTTAAATCAATGCAGGCACAATACAGGTCGCAACTTGTCGACAAGGAATCGCGAACCATCCCTGTAAAGAGGTGTTCCGCCGCATTCGACGGCGAACAGCGCTGTACGCGGGGGAACAGCGCCGAACGCTCTCTATAGCATTCGCATAATAAAAACACATTTATCCTCATTTTGTGCTGGTTTGCCGCGAAAGCAGAATGGACGCGGAAAGCTGAATCGACGCGTACACGTCTCCATACAAAATTGTTGTTTTCTATGGACAAAAGCTGAAAAGAGCTGAATAAGTGCGCGTAGTCCCTAATAATTCACTTACGAGTAATCTTTACCACGTGAACTAGTTTTTTACAATTCTTTTGAACTTTGCCTTGAGTTATGTATATTTTCTAGGATCCCTTTTTAGAAGCGTCACCTAACAAACTAGACCTAACCCAGTAGTAAGGACGTCATTTAATCTGTTGTCATTAAACTTAAAAAAAAATTGCTGTGATCCATGAACTAAATTATAAATATTATAAAAAGAGATTAAGTAAAAAGAAAAGTTTTTATATGAACTTGAATCGAAAGACTGTTATGCTCTTTTTGAAATGGCCATTTTAAAAACTCAATGTAAACATTTTTTAAGTTAGAAATATTACTATCTCCGTGTTTGTTAAAACTTAATTTATTCAAAATGCTGTATATATTTAAAGCCAATCTACTTTCAGTACACACTTGTGTATGTTTGAGTACACTAAGTCAGATTGCGTTCAATCATAGTACGCAGAAAGATAGCGCTTTATAATAACACTTCTAGATAGTGACTACACACAGGTAAAGTAGCGAGACTAGCTAATAGTTTATAAGTTTACGGAAAGAGTTGAGGCTACCACTGTTTAATAAAATAAATTTGATTTAACACTAAATATTCCACGCTAACAAAAGCTACCAGATCATTCAAAAAGAGATTCATTTCACTCGCTGCGTAGAAAAATATTTTCATAACAAAAGTTTTCAAGGAATACCTCACCCCTCCCCCCTCCTCTATCTCTTAGTTTAGTTCCGTCATCCTTGTTATTCTCGTCGCTCCTTCATTAGGCCTTTTCAAAGAATTTTCAACAAAGAAATTCATTGTTAGAGAGTCTTCAAGCAATATTTTTGCCAAGAAAACAACATCTCAATCAGAACCTTTTCCCCTTATTCCTTCATTAATTTAGATGAGGAAATAAATATTATTTTGAACTGACTTCAAATAAGGAGATGTTAATTAAGTCACATTTATTATTTTATGTTACTTACGTCATATTCTCTTTTATAAGCTTTGGAAATGAAATGGTCGCATTATAAAAATATCAAATTTGTCTGTAGAATGTTGGAAAGTGCCGAGCTACAATACAATATTATTTGGAGCAATACTGTTATCCTATTTTTTTTATTTATTAGTCCCTTGCTTATTGTGACTGTCAGGGTATTATCAAAAGCGCCCTCAATATCTAGGAACATACAGAGTGCTATTTGTTGGTCTTGTATCGCCTTCTCGACTCTATCCACAAGTTGTAGAAGAGCCGTTTCTGTAGACCTGCATCTACAGTAGACATGTTGGGAACTATGAATGGGCTTATTCTTAATTAGACTTTGTCGATAACCTTCAGGAGAAAGGAGGTAAGGTTTATGGCCCTGAAGGAGTTTGGCAGGAAGTAGTCCTTTCTGCCTGCCTTGGGTATAAATAGTACTTTAGCCTAACTCCATTGTTCTGGAAGATGGCCCCAGGGAAATCTTACCTGTAATATCTTGTAGTAATATGTCCAAGCCCTTTCGAAGAAGCGCTAGAAAAATATTGTCTAGACCGCTTGACTTATAGGGTTTTTTGAGACTTAGAGAGTGTTGGTCCAAAATAAAAAGTATATAATTACACAAAATTCTGTGGTGAAGTTTGTTTTGGCTAATTCGTACGACCCTTAATTAATTAATTCGCGCTGACTGCACGAAACAACGTTACAGTACCTACCGTGACAGATCAACCCACCGGTACCCACAAAATCAGAAAACGCACTTTTCTAATAATATTAAACACGTTGAACGCGGGAGCACCGTGCAGCGAGATTAAACCATGATTTAAACTTAACTTATATGGATACCTTAAAAGCTTTCTAAATTGTTTGTCCTCTATTATAGTGTAAGAGCTGGTAACAATTAAAAGCCTTATAACAATGTTATATATTTTTTGTTAACTTTTTTTTTAGTTTCAATTTCCCATCAACCGGCCAAAAAGGGCCGTGACGAGGTTTTGGCCTCAGTTCATATCTTCTCTATTTTTGAAGCTAAAATAAACTAGCATTAATAATTGTCTATGTATGTCTAACGTATAGAAGAAACGTATAGAAAAATACTATTAATAATCCAGTTTTTATGACACCCTAATAATAAACCTACAAATACAAAATGTTTATTTTCTTTATCAAGTATGTACATAAATCAATATTCATGATTGGAGCCTCCTTTTAAGCATTATAGCGCCTGTGTTAGAAGACTCCGCTCTTCCATAACTTATTAATATATATTACTTTATTTACAGACAATCAAAGTCTAACTTCTAAGAAGTATATCTAAAAAGTATGTATATTAAGAAATAAGGTATGTAAGGTGTGTGCATTGGGTGTAGTTATAGGGGCTTTTATCTTACGATTAATGAACCTTAAGACCTAAATGTATAAAGTGATTCTGATTTGATTTATAGAAATCAGCCATTAGTGGCTATATTTTTGATAGTTCCAAACCCCAGCTTAAAGAAATATAAGTTCTGAAGGAGCAAAGTTGTATAACAACCTACCAAAATACATTACATTTTTGCAACGAGACCGTAGTAAACAAACACGCCCATTGAACAACAGGACAGTGTAGGCATTATTTTCATTCACTATTTTATATTAACTCATGGAATACCTTATTATATTTTTCCGCATATAGTAATCATTATGTATAGATACGCTTATATACTACGATTTCCAGCATTATATGCATATTATTACAAAGTTTAATTATAACAGTAAGTGAATTTATGCATTCTTTTGAGATAATAAGCTTCCGAAAACTGTTAGAGAAGCGATTTCGCTCAACATCTTCAAAAACAGGCTGCTATATCATTTACAAAGCAAATAATCATAATAACAATAAACTATATCTCGTAACTTGGACCACCGCCTTAAAAACCGGAAAGCAGCAATGAGCAAATTCGCCTCTCACTCACCGCTTTATGTTCTCATGTAAGTGACGACAGTCTTAATGAGAAATTAAAGTTCTTTAAACTGATAGTAAATATTATGAAATCTCAAAAGTCAAAATGGAATCTATTCTTGATACTAGGATAATGCATTTCATGGCATAATTTTAATGAGTTAATTTGCTGTAATTAATGTATCGATATGTATATTATTTATTCTATTCAATATTATCTTTTGTTGGTAAATGTTTTGCTCAACCTGTTATAATTGAAAACTGTAAAACAATAATTACTTATTGTTATAAATTACGTATTGTAATTTAATTTAATATAATTAATTTAATTGTGAGTCAACTTTTAACGTATTACATAATTGTGATTAAATTTTAATTAATCATCAAATTTTTTTCTTATTTTTTAATTTGATTCTTAATTATGAATTTTTTTGCGCCTATAATATTGAAGTAGCACTCAGCTTGTATTTTTGTCAATATTAGTGTATTCTTTGTTGGTGCAATAAATAAGTAATAAATAAATGACCATCGGTAAACTGTTTTCGCTTTTTTATTCAAATTCATCGTCCAATCGGTAAGGAAAATGAAATTGTTATTTTAAACTATAATTATTATTAAATAGCTCTTACGCTACACAGGGGATGAGCTAAGCTTATGCAATTAAACCGTCTCACGTTGTCAAGACAAATTAGTTTAGTGACGAGGTGATGGGAAAGCATTACCCTTGATATTATAAGAATTTTATTCAAGGGGATAATCTATATATATAAAAATGAATTGAAAAGTTAGTCTCGCCAAAACTCGACAACGGCTGGATCGATTTGGCTTATTTTGGTGTTGAATTATTTGTGGAAGTCCAGAGAAGGTATAGAAGGTGAATAAATATGAAAATGCACGGAATTAAATAAAAACAACAATAGTGTTTTTCCTTTGATGAGTCCCGGTCGTTCAGAAATCAAATTGAAAGAATAGTTTAAAATGAATAACTATTTAGAATCCTTATATCTTTCTAACTTTCTACGGAGGTAAGACACAAACTTAATTTTAGCTACTTTGGTAGATTTTATGTACGATTTAATATTTGGTACGTCTGAGATTCGGTCGTCATTTATTTATTATGTACCCCACAAATTTTAATTATTGATGTTTTTCTTATTACTTTATATGGCAATACAACCTTTGCTGGGTCTGTTAGTGTGTATATAATAATAAGTTATACCGAGATTACACATAAATTACTAGAAGCGCTTGATTATTTATAAAGTTATTCTGTGTTATATATATGTCATAGAATGTTATAAACATATGTTTATTATTACATTAAAAAGATATCTTTTTATCACGCTTTTATAAGCTTGGTATGTATCTATGTAAGGCTTAGATAGAAGATGGACAATAGATGCGTCACTAAATTAGATTTGTTCCTGTTTCGCCTCTAGTTTTTGTCCCACATTCCTGTTTCGTCCCACGTTTATTTTTATTCCTGTTTCGGGTCACTTCATAAAGTATTTAGAACAGCCAGAAAAAAAGGTGAATTACAACAATATTCTAAATATATATAAGAGCAATAGCTTACCCGAGACCAAACGACTTTACCTTATGACTTACCTGCTTGTTAAGGTAAAGTCATAAACTTGCTTGTCCAGAGGGCACATAAAGATATTGAGTTTTCAAAACAAAAGTATTATTTTGTATGCATTTAACGGTTAAAAAAGGCTCCTGTTGCCACTAATTGATTTCTGGTATTGAGTACTTACTTGTTGAGTTCATTAATAATATTCAGTGTCAAATATAAAATTAATTAAAATATTTTGTATGCTGTCCGTACAAAACATGTCGAATAAAGAACAAAAGTTGAGACTAAACAAGAATAAAATAATAAATTATATATTATTCCTATTTTAGACACGAAATAGGAATCAAATCTAAGTCGAAAAAAGAATTTATTGTGTTGGACGAAACTTTGCGGGGCGAATGAGGAACAAATCCTAAATTAACAATAATAATGTGACAGGGACACATAAATTTGATTGGTATTGAGAGTAAGCGAGATACACTACAATTCCTACTATCCCTTTCGCGTATGCGATTTTTTTGTTTGTACCCAGTTCATCGGCTCCCAACAAACAATGGCTGACATGGTGCAATACTGTATAATTTGAATTCTAATTGAAGAAATTCTGACTGTTGGGAAGAATTCTGATTTTTTTTTTATTAAGTTATGAACTACCAACAGATAACATTAAACAAGTCTTAGGTGCTAGGGATACACATAATTATATTTATAGGCAGTTACAGCATGTACATAAATACAAGTCGTACAAAAAGTTAAAATTTATATAATAAGTAAAGGCTAAATAAAGTTATGTAAATGTTAAATTTATACAATGAAAGGTATATAAAAAATAAAAATACAATAATAAAGAAAAAAAAATTGATGTGAGTTTGCGAATTCAATTATGTGGGATGGGACGTTGATGTCTATTAGATTATACAAATCATCCAGAACGAAAACATGAAAACATAATACATGTCACAAACTATTACTTCATCAAATACGCTGACAGCGAATCTAGTGTCCATCTTGTATCTACAATGTAACGGAGTCTTGAACGTAATTTTCACCCACTAAACGTCGGATTGAAGTGGAACTTAGCACACTAACCAAGCGCCGATGACAAAGCGATAATTTAAATAGTCGGTCTTACTTTTATTAGTTTGGCATCTGTGTGTCGGTGTGTTGGTGTGTTGGTGTGTAACGGAGTCTTTAATTTGTATTTGGTTATTTGTAAGAAATAAGTAGGTATTAAAAATTGGCTTGAAATGGTATCACAGATATTGTAAAAGTTACTAAGGATCAACATTTTTGTATTGACTTACCTATAACTAACCATTACGCAATACTACGCGGATAAAACAGTTCAGGAACGCTCCGACTTTCTTCAAAAAAATTATGTTTAAGATTAACTGAGACGTGTTGGTAGCCTGATGTTATCATATATAAAAATAATTAATCGAATTCGGTAGAACCAAAGATCAAAAACATCACTTGTAAAACAACCAAGTCTCGCAACTCAGTTCTTGTACCATAAAAAGCTGTGAGATCCATTTACATGTATGTAATACAATATTTAAGTATTACCAAATCGGTCAATTTATTTAGTCCCTACTTAAGGCTCCTTCTCCCTGAAGTTATTACGTAATTAGCTAACCTTACATCATCTTACAGTGACCGTATATTATTAAAAATCTTTTATGTTTATCAAAAATAGATAAACTGTCCATAAGTCAGGTCAGACTAATGATAATAATATAACAATAGACAAACCTAGTCAGGCTTCTAATTTTATCCACATCGAAGTTATAGGAGGTTGAAAATGGCCTGAACTGCTTCGAGAAAAGGATGGTACGGCCATGCCTCTAGTTTATTCTCGACCTGGCGGGGGCACCACCGTGACCCCAGATTAGCGCGTTCAAACAAACAATCATAATTCTTAGCTTTATAACTTTACTAAGTATAAATTTTCCTGTAACTGCGAACGTCATGTCAAGACCTTGTATAAGATGCCAAAATCGATGATGATGATGATGATCGATTTTTTTTTTTTATTATTTTATTTTACCAATGTTTGTGCAATAGTCGAATTTTTTTTCTTGGACTCTTCACATACATGTGTAATAAATATACATCACCATAGTTTCCTCTGTGTCCCGCAATTATAACCAGTTTTTGTTTGCTTTTGCTGAAGCAACGTTTGGACAGGCAACTTTTGTTGAAAAGTTTTATATTACTTTACCTTACTCTTATCGGCTATGTGGCTTCTTATAAGCCATAGCATAATGTAATCTAAATAATATACTCTACCTAAATTGACATTGAAAAGATGATACAAATTTCTGTGTTCTGTGATACAAACGAACAGTATTCTCTGGAGATTTCCTCACAATACCCTATCTAACACTGAAATCGAATGTCGGTTTATTTTGAGAGTAGGGTCTGCAAAATCATGAATTTATAATAAGAATAGAGGGAGGCATGGATATGCAAAATATTAAAGCATGGTAAGTATTTGTATACTGTTTCCCGGTAAAGTCTATGTCTAAAGAAACTCTAGGTAAAAAGATGAATGTCGGGTAAATATACAAATTTTTCCTTGTGTCAAAATGAATGGACTATACATGATTGTAACTAGTGCCTCCAGTGCTGAAACTCAAAATAAAGTATTATTGTAGGTCAGAAAATTAAACTTATGAATATCAAAATTTGTACATTTTACCATCTATCGTTACTTCGGTAAATTTGTGCAAAATGAGAAGAAATTGCAAAACATTTTGCATGTTCACCTCAAGGTTCGACAGCAGGAAGTTGCACTCGATAGATATATTGCACGATTTACCGGATGACAAATACGAGTGATGCTGTAAATTATATTTTACAGTGTAAAATAATAAAAAAATATAATGGACGACAGTCATTGGCTGTTTATAATATTAACGATACCCATAGTTCTTTAAACAATAAAGAAAAATCCAATTACCAAGAAAATTGTTTTATTCTTTTTTCGAAAAATCGGGGCATTACACTACAAAAGACAGTTTATATTTAGATTTGAATGTAATTACGTACTGGCCAATGATTTTTAGAGACTTTTTACCTCGGGAACTTTTGAAATATTAAGGGACCATACACCGGCAAATCGTTGTGTCAGATAAAAACATATTTTATAATATAAGTTACATTGTAACATTTAGTTTGGGACTAAAAATAAAGTGTTTCAGTTTTTGTAAAATTCCGAGTATTTTTTTATTTTAACAATACTAACATTATTTAATATAATAAATTCAATCGCTATTAATCGAATCATTATCGATTAAGAGTGGCATCTTCATAGTATATTTAAAAAGATCGATTTTTCTTTGGAATATATTATCTCGTTAACCAATTACAATCGAATCGAAACAACTCGCCAACTCTATGGTTTCAATCAGTTTCATTTTTTGCAAAAAAATAATATTTACATTATAAGTTAACATGATATCATACAAAAGAATATAACATAATTAAAATCTGATACTGTTCGCGCATATCACAATACACATTAATTAAAACGGAGTGAATATGGAGGTTCATAATATAATTTTAGAATGTCCATTAATCGGGGATTTCTATTCAAATTACGGACTCAACGAGAAACTATTATACTCGTGTTAATAAAGTATTATGTTACGTTGACACATTGATTATACACGAGCTTACATCAATGTCATTATTATATTATACCATAGAGTAGGGATGCATAATTACGTAATTATACTAACCCTTATTTTTATTTAGGTCTATGTTCTAATCATAGCGTTAGAATATACTAGTCGAAAACCTTACAGTCCTATGTGTAACCAAGTTTGATTTGTCAGTGTGTTCGTTAGCTACTGGTTTTATATTCAAGATCTAAGGAGCTAAAACCATGCGTGGCTGACTGTTTACTACTTGTGAAAAATATCACATGTATTTAGTATTGTGATATTATGCCTACATATCATTTAAGTACATTTTAATTATTTTACTTAAATACTTAGTGCATAAATCAATAAATTGTATTTAGTTGGTAGTTGACCTTTTTGAATAAATAAATTACAATATAACTATCTTATATACTATAACAAAGCTTTCGATACTTGCGAGCATAAAATAATTTGGCAAGCACTTATAAACCAAGGAATTGAAAAATAATTATATGAGAATAATATAGAAAACATTTATAGAAACAGCACTGCTATAGTAATACTAGAAAGGCATGAAAAGGAAATCAAAATAAGACAGAGGGGTGCGCCAAGGAGACTCACTATCACCCAAGCTGTTCTCAGCAGTCCATGGAGAAATAATACGACCGCTAAAATGGGAAACATATGGTTTAAATATGTTAATATTTACTGTTAAGTGAAAACCACATGCAAATGAGATTAGCAGACGCTCTTATCATTTTTTCTAACAATTCAAACAACCTTATTTTATTATACTTCAAGGATTAGACGGAAAGTCTAAAGGTAGGTTCGACAATGAATACACATAGAACAAAAGTGTACCTGAACCAATATCGATAAATAGAAATCCCGTTGAGTATGTCCAGCAAAACACTTAACACACGACAGAAGTGAAAATACTATCATAGCGAGATAATACTAAACAGATTTTCGTTTGTATTCATAAAGTTTTTAAAATATTTTTAATTAAAATTTTGTATAAATACTCTGGTCTACTCGAGCCGACTTTACCGAGCGTCACAGTTTAGACTCATTCAATACGCGAAAGACGTTTTAACTTAAAAAGTTCAATCCAGACAAAATGTAATAATAATATCACATAAACTTAACCATGGCAATTTTTTTAAAATGAAATAAGACACTTTTTAAAAGATTAAAACGATTTTAATTGTAAAAAGTGTTTTATTTAAACTCGCGTTAATCAAATAAAATACCATGTGCATTTTTTTAAATATTAAACCACAGCAAGAAACGATATTTTTTAAAACATTGTTGAAAATTATAACCGTTATTATAACAAAAATAATTTGTAACATAAGATAATAATTTGATAAAACTCACCTTCAAGAAGGAACAGCAAGCGGAAAATGAGGTGAAAAATCCTTTTCATCTTCAACATTAAATAATTAATCAAGGAAAATTATTCACTCCTATCTGTTATTATAGAACCACTTCACTTTGATATATTTATCGTCTAAGCGTGTTATAGCAACAACTTTTTAGAGTAATTTATTAATTTTTTTGGTTGAAAAACATCGTATTAATCTTATATCGATAGTCAAAACGGGTTTACGCGCCAAGTATCCAAACGGGACTGCCGCTACGATTCATGCCTCGATGCAAACGTAGACTCTGGCTACGAACGCTTCCTCGTAGCAAAACTGAAGACATAGGACTGGACTCGTAGCCAAACGTAGAGGACTGTGGTAGAGGTGTCAAGCCAATCAAAACTATAATTGACTATAACCTTAAGATTTAATCTGTCACTTCAAATACCTCATAATAGTGCAATAATTATTCTTATAAATAAAGAAGTGTAGTAGAAGAAAGTATTTAAATTGTAGAAGGTTGATTTATGAATTACAAGCGGCCCGCTCCGGCTTCGCACGGGTATCAAATATATAGCCTATGTCATTCACTGAAAAAAATCATAAAAAGCTACGTTCTGCAATTTTTAAATCTGTAATATCTTCGAAAATATTCATTTAAATCATATGCTGTAAAGGGCCATATAGATCTATATTAAATCAACAATGTATTTAAGGTATTTAATTAGATAAGGATTAATGCTGTATTGGTTAAAGTAGCTTCGAAAATTAGCCATTATTTGTCGTAAAAAGTAAATGACAAAAAAATGTTATTGTGGGATATCCATAAGAGATAGACATATACCATAGCGGAGTTTTCTGTAGACCTTTTCAATGTGTACAATACTTAG
Source organism: Leptidea juvernica (assembly GCA_949711755.1). Taxonomy (NCBI): domain Eukaryota; kingdom Metazoa; phylum Arthropoda; class Insecta; order Lepidoptera; family Pieridae; genus Leptidea; species Leptidea juvernica. The sequence continues at coordinate 15,182,765 of CATIXQ010000008.1, forward strand.
TACATTATTTTGATAAATCTCGTAGGGTTCAGCCTGCGTTTGCAATGTAAGCGGAAAAAATGTAACTATTTACGACGTCACATTAGAAACCTCAAAAATAACAGTATTTCTCTACTATTTATTGTATGTTATTATACATATAAACCTTCCTCTTCAATCACTCTATTTATTAAAAAAACCCACATCAAAATCCGTTGCGTAGCTTTAAAGATTTAAGCATACATAGGGATATAGGGACAGAGAAAGCGACTTTGTTTTATACTATGTAGTGATGTTTTATGAATCCATCAATAACTATTCTAGAATTTTTTATCTGAATTACACTGAAGAGTAGTAAATGTCGAAAGGTTCAAATTGTTTTCTTTTGCAACATTTTTCCAAATGTTTCTTTATGTTGTTTATGCAATGACGGTCTACTATGCAGTTATTTTTTAAAGAGGAAGGAGTGAATTGACATTGTGTATAGCCAGAATACTCATATGCCTGTAAGAAAGGTTTTGCCGCAAAAAACAATAAAGGCGCATGATTCATAACTATGTGCCTTTATTGTTTTTGAAATGAGCAATTCTATTATTGTGAAAAGAATTTAAAACGGTTTTCTCTGTAAGGCATTTTTTTTGGCCACTATAAACGATAACGTACGAAACGAATATTTGATGATGATTCAAAACTGATTTCAAATTCAGTGTAGTAGATGACCCCAAAAACCTTTGAAACGATTTCCACATAAGTGAAGTATTTTGGAGCTGTTTTGCGTTTAATAAGACATATCCCTCGGTCTGAGATTCCCGGAAAACTGTAAAAGATAACCATATTGGTACAGTGACAACATTATACAAACTTCAAAAATGATCTTCTTCAGTCAACTCGGGTGGTCTCTTGTAATTTAACAACTGGGCAACAGCTGGTATATGAACATATATCAACCTATACCATATGAACATATGGTATAGGTTATATGAACTATATAGTGAGAGATCATCATGTAATCATGATGAATCTTTCCTTGTTTAAGTGAAAAAATATTCAAAATTATTTAGGAAAGTATGTACTATTGCTAAGTCAATGCATATAATAGAAATTATTAAAAATGCTTCAAATAAAATAAAAATGACTTGGAAAGTTGTTAACTGGTAATCTGGAAGAGCGAAAGACTGCAAGTTTGAGTATAATCTAATAATAAACAATACAAAAATCCACTCTGAGCAGGAAGTAGCTTCTGCTTTTGAGAATTTTTTTTCTGACATTCCAGTTTCCATCTCAAGCACCCTTGTCTCCTCCACCAGTGTTGCCGAGTCACTTCTTTTGGAAAATGTTAAGGAATGTAAACAAAATTTCAAATTCAGTGTTGTTAGCCCAGCAGAGATAATTTAAACTTTCAAATCCCTAGAAATGAAAAAAACTGCTGATATATGGGGCATATCTGTAAAAATAATAAGTTCTGTTATTGACGTCATAGCACCATATCTAGCACTAGTTTTTAATAGCTGTATTGAACATGGCGTTTTCCTGAACTTCTGAAGTATAGTAAAATTACACCTATATTTAAATCGGGACTCACTTCTGACCCGAATAACTATCGCCCTGTTTCGGTGTTACCGACCCTTAGTAAAATTTTTGAAAAAATTATTTTAAACCAAATACTTAATCACTTTAACACTTATAAGTTACTTCATATAAAACAATTTGGCTTTACTAGGGGACGCTCGACTACGGATGCAGGTGTTGAACTCATCAGGAATATTTTTGAGGCCTGGGAGGAATCACAGAATGCACTTGGTATCATCTGTGATTTATCTAAGGCTTTTGATTGTGTTCAACATTCAACGCTGGTCAGGAAGCTATGCCACTATGGTATAAGAGGATCTGCACTCGATCTTCTGATCTCATATTTAAATAATAGGATTCAGAGGGTCGAGGTGAATGGCAGGAGATCTCCTGGGACTCCTCTCGGTATGGGGGTACCACAAGGGTCTATTCTTGGACTCTTCCTCTTCCTAATTTATATATATGATCTACCTGGTTAGGTAAGGTTAGGTTAGGTTATAAGGTTTTGTAGAAAAAAAACACAAGGTGGTATTGTTTGCGGATGACACTTCACTTATATTCAAAGTGAAACGAAGCCAATTTTTGTATGACGAAGTAAACAATGCTCTATCTGACATCGTGGACTGGTTTAGCGCCAATAACTTATTGTTAAATAATCATAAAATCAAATATATTAAATTCACCGCCCCAAATGTCAAAAATGTAGATGCGAATATTTTATTAAATGGAGAAGTGGTAAAACCAGTGGAAACTGCTATAGTTCATGGCATTACTCTTGATTCCAAATTGCAGTGGGGCCTCCATATTGAGGGATTGGCGAATAGGCTTAGTTCTGCAGCATATGCGGTTAAGAAAATTAGACGGTTATTAGTATACTTTAGTTATTTTCATAGTATTATGTCCTATGGTGTATTATTATGGGGCAGTGCGGCCGATATTAATACTATATTTGTGTTGCAGAAGAGGGCTATTCGCGCGATTTATAACCTAGGTCCTAAAGAATCATTAAAATTAAAGAATTAAACATTTTGACTGTTGCTTCTCAATACATTTTTGATAATGTTTTGTATGTTCATAAGCACATTGAGGAATTTTCTAGAAACTGTGACATTCATAAAGTTAACACGAGGAACAAACATAAACTTATTATGCCTACTACTCGGTTGGGTCGAGTTAGTAAGTCTTTTGTTGGGCGATGTATATGCTTCTACAATATGATCCCAGAAAATTTACAAAACAAATGTGTTACGAAATTTAAAAGAATTGTTAAAAAACGTTTGTGTGGGAAAGGTTATTATAGCATAAACGATTTTCTTAATGACACCACGGACTATATATACGGATATAGCGAACACCCTCAGGCTCTTTAATTATAAATGTTTATTGTACGATATTACATTGTAATCCATATTTTATATTAAAAAAAAAAAAAGCCCGCTGAGTTTCTTGCGCCCATTCTTCTCAGGTCTGAGGCAGTCTCTTTTGAATGGGTGGTAGATTTTGACGTTCAATAAGCGATTTTAAATCATATTTTGAATAAAAATATTTGAATTTGAATTGCTAACGCTTTTCGTGTGTGCTATAATTTATGTACTACACCTAATAACCGAGAAGCTAGAAACCTAATGACTAAGAAGTCTAGGAGGTAATTAATACCTCTTAGACTCCGGTATCATCAACGAAGGAATTTATTTATTTATTATAGACACACCAACAAGCTATTCTAAACTAAACAAAAATAAGAAAAATATAAAACAAACATTATGAACAGAATAGCTTTCTTACAGGTATGTACAGCTCTGTTGTACTATTAAAGATAATTTTAGTACAAAAATACAGATTATTTCTTATGATGAATATGAGTAAAACAAACAAACCATATACATAATTAAAAACTATTAAAAGTAACACTGTTGCAAATCCTTTTAAATTGTAGCATCGACATCCCAAACATATCCACCATGGATGTCAAAATTATTATTAAGGAGCTCATTAAATGATCTCATAGAGCGCTGTAGTGGAGAGTGAAGACCAATATTAGTTCTCGGAATAGCAAGATGAAAGAAGGAATACAATAATGTATAAATATTATGACGGGTACACACGATATATTATATTCTATTAATTTGATGCCAACATTTAGATCCAATTGCATGAATCGTGGTCGCGGCGGAACTGCTGAGGCGGCGAGGAAATTCTTGACACATTGACACTTGACACCAATAGTACATCAATCTGTCCACTGTCATTCGTTTTGGTCTTTGATTCCCAAATTCACGCCACACACAACTGATGACGGAACTTAAAGTTCTGCGATGATAAAAGTTTTAAAAATGTATTAATACTACAAAAGTCAATCGATGTCACACGCTAGAAAGTGTACGCTTTGATTTATATTTTTTTCCAATGAACTTCGAGTACTTGTAACTAACTGAAAACGTGTATAAGTTGAATAAAATTTATGTTCACACAAAGTATTAATTTTCATTTTTATGGTAAAATTGTCAGCACTCATTAACCATATGTCGCAGCTATATAGCCGAGTGGTTAGCGATCCTACCTACTAAGCTAGAGGTCCCGGATTCGAATCCCGGTAGGTGCAAGCATTTATATGATGAGCATGGATATTTGTTTCCGAGTCATGGATGTTTAAATGTATGTATGTATGTTTATATGAATTTATGTATGTTTTAGTAAGTATATTGTATTAAATATATCATTGTCTTGTAACCCATAACACAGGCTGTATATGATTAACTTGGGGCAAGATAATTTGTGTATAAAGTGTGTCAATATTATAATTATTATTATATTATATTGTCAAAGTCGTGATTATAATTAAACAGTGGATTATCGATCGACTTCATTTCTTACAATTTGACGGCCTGGTTTTAGTGAAATTGTAATGTCACGGGTACACTATAGTGATATTGTAAGGCATTGATATTTTGACAATTTTACTGGTCCTTGGTTTATGAGGCCGTCTCTGATTCGTCTTTTTCTTGTTTCTAATGTAATCAACTAATTGTTATCTAAGCGAATCTGTCTTTGTGTACTAGTAGATCCCAAAAACAAATTTATACTGTTAACCACAACTCACGACCTGAGCGCAGCGTGCCGCGGTAGCCGCTGGCGAGTGCCAGAGCCGTAGCGGCCCTTGAAAGGCATACAAGGCATTTATTTTCTCAAAATTGATTCGTTTCGAATTCATTTTGATGTTATTTCTAACACTACCACCGTTTCGGAAACAAATAGCGCTCTGAGACAAAAGAAGCGGCGCCAGAAACTCTCCTTTTTCTCTACTATTTTAACAATAATTTCAGATAGAAAATCGCCTACACGCTCCATGTTTGCTGTTTGTAGATAATACTTATATTATAGTATACCTAGATTTATTATACTATTGCTATAGTGTACCCGTGATATTATAATGTCACTAAAACTAGGGCGTTATATTGTAAGAAATGAAGTCAATTGACAATCTGATACACAAATAAAATTTGAAAAACAAAATTTTATGGACGATGCGGGATTCGAACCCACGACCTCCGGTGCTCTAACCATCTGAGCTAACCGTTCGTGTACCGCCTCGTTATAAAATTCTGTTTGCTTTTTTCAACTCTCAGGTTGCGGCTTCATCTACAGGATCTACTTTACAGTTGATAACCTGCTCAAACCCAATATTTGCATATTAGGTATATATGTTATATAGTTCATACAATTATGTTTTTCAAATTTTATTTGTGTATTAATCCTAGAAGTGAGGGTTATCACTTTAAAAAACATAACATATTGTTGACAATCTAATGTTTAATTATAATATTACTAGTGAAACTGTAATACACGGCTTTGACAATATACTTACGACATATATATTACTACCCTTATTACGACCCTTAAAGGAAAGCTAAAGTCTAACAAATCCATTTCATATATTATTACAACCGCATATCTTCACAAATGTGGTATCCATTCGACAGTCACCTCACTCAATACCAAAATAGCAATATCTATTAAATATTACTAACTTCCAACATAGAAACTTACTCTTCACATGCTGCCAACATCTGAGACAGCTACATATTCATTAAGTTATAACAACTTACAACTTAGGTCGCACAATAGAATCAAACTGCCGCAACTTTACAACTAAGGCGTCTCACATACAGATTCCAATCAGGCATTTATTTAATATGTGATCTGAAATAGATTTTTTGATCTCTTTCCTGATTTTGGCGTTAGATGGAACGTTCCATCGATGAGAATACGCCGTATTCGTATTCGTCGGATTAATCATGACAAATCAGTCGTGGTCACGTCGAACGACGAACGATTCTACGCCAGTTATCCCTGGCTGTTGCTCTCTGGCACATGTGTTTATGGGAGTATTGGTTAGGGCTTTGATCTGGTCTGTCCAGCGCATAGGGGAGCGTCCTCTTGACTTACTGCCGTTGACCCTTCCCTGAACAACAAGTCTTTCTATGGCATGCTCTCCACGTCGCGTGATATGTCCGAAGTATCTGAGGATACGCGCTCTGACTATAGATGAAAGCCTTTCTGTCACAGTTCTTCACTTATCGAGACGTTTGTGTCCAAGATACTCGTAGCATTCGTCTCCAACACCACATTTCTAGCCTGTTAATCCTTTGTCTCTCTCGTTCTTTGACTGTCCATATTTCGGCACCATATAATAGTATGGGAAACACTAGAGATCTCACTAACTGGACTTTAGTAGCTTTGTTGATATTCCTGTCCCGCCATATCCTCGTCAACTTCTGCATTGCAGATGTGGTAATAGCAAGTCGCCTTTTAATTTCGCCTTCGTATGACAGCTAAGCGTTTTCTTTGCCTTATGAACTTGAACATTAAGATTGACATATGAAAATAATAATAATTACGTAAATTAAATATTAATAAGTAAATTATAAATATGTTTTAGTGATCTGTTTTTTCAATCCAACCATTGTTCTTCAATTGCCCTTTAAAGCAATATTATTTATAAAATTTTATACCTCCAGAAGTTCCCGCCCAATTTCATTGCAGAAAAACCATAAACGCTTAACTAACGCTAACTAAAGCCGCATTACCATCCCATAACCATAAGGACATTGAAACCGCCATCTGTTGGCTGAATCGTTTAGGTACTACATGAAAAAGCTTCCTAAGTAATCCCTGAATGCTTATCTAAGGTCACATCACAAAAAATAATGTTTGTTGTTTCTGGGCAAATTTTTGATGACTGAACTAGCCAGGGTTCAAAAGGCATTATTGACCGAAAAAATTTTAACAAAAAACAACCGACTTCAAAAAAAACTATTCCAAATCAATAGATATAATATGCATTTAAAATAAATGCGTATTTTTATACAAACTTATTAGTCTAATTAATTCATAATTATTGTTATTTATGGAGTGCATATAGCAAACTTAAGACTTTTTTGTTTTTCTTGTTTACAAAATTGCAATGAGACCACAGGATAACCCACAAACCTTCAAATAAAAAGAGAATTATCAAAATCAGTACAAACAATAGAAAGGTAACTAAACCAAATAAAAAAACAGTGTAATTGAGAATCTCCTCCTTTTTTAAAGTCGGTTAAAAAGAGATTGATAGCGAACACAAGAGTTCCCATTACATTACCAGACGTCAATGTATTAAGCCTTTTGCATATTATATACCTTTGATGAACATATTTTTAGCTATAACTAAAATAACGCAATTTTACTTTTATAACCGGCTGCTACGATGTTCTAACCATTTTGCTAAATTTGTCAAGAATTTGCTCTTAAGATTCCTGAATGTGAAAATACAGTGTAAATTCTTCACTCTGTTACTAGGAACAAGTTCTCCAAATAACACGCTTGAAATATTTTACAGAAATTATCATGCCGCAAGAATTATAACATTAAGAGGGTTTGTTTGATAAAGTATTGAAACACGTCGACGACGGCCCTTAGGTAAATTATGGATTTTGTTATATTGTTTCATGGAAAGTATATACAATTATCTTCTTCCTCTTCGTGACACTCTTGGCAGAGCGGTCGTGGTCAACACGAAGTGACATCTTTTGGGGCAGATGTGATTCGGCCCACGAGCATTCGCCACTCGTTCAATGGACCGTCCACAGCAGACTTAATTTGGTCGGTCCATCGCATGGGCTACCTTCCTTACCCTCTGCTGTCCTCCACTTTTCCCTGCACGACAAGGCACTCGACGGAGTCACTCTCGCGCCAGGAGACGTGTCCGAAGAACTTAAGAATGCGACTCTGTACTAACACCGAAAGGCGTTGTTTTATGCCAAGTTCTTGGAGAATGGAGACGTTGGTGCGAAACTCGGTCCATGAAACTCCCAGAATTCTCCTCCAACACTACATCTATAGAGTTCTCCTCCTTACTATTATAAATTACTGAAATTGAAATCTTAAACTGGTGAAGTTGTCAAAAGTCGTCATTTACAATGGCATATTTGAATACGTTAATCATCGACTACGGTTTTGGCGTTTAAATGTCATTGCTTCGGTATCGACATCTTCGGGCGGGTCGTTTCCTTCCCTGTTGTTGGTTCTTCGTCATGCTCTTCTTTTGTTGATTATAAAGTGTTAATCTGTTGTTACAATTCACCTAATATCTTTATCTACAGTGTGTGTAGCTTGATCTGTACGCATAATAGCTTTGGGTTATTTAATTCCACTTTTTTTTTGAATTAACTCTTAGGTATGATGTATGATTCAATAAAAGGCATTTATTTTCTCAAAATTGATTCCTTTAGAATTCTTTTTATTGTCAGTTTAAACAAATCTACTACAATAATATAATAATGGCAAATGGCGCAAGAAACTCTCCTTTAAAGAGGAATAATCACAATTAAAGATGTACTATGTACAATATACTCGAAATACATTAATGTACTATGTATGTTGAGTACGTTGAACGGAACATCAAGTTTAAGTGATTTGGGCGTATTCGGATGGAGTGATTGGTAGCGAAGCGCTTGACGGCTTGTTGTCAGGATTCATTCACCTGAGAAGACAGCGACGTCTGTTGACGTGAATTCGTTATACCGAGTTAAATTCCCGCTGTAGTAGCCCGATACTCATCCCCACTTGTATATTATTTGTTCCACTGTATAAAATACGACGGAATTGATATGATGTTGTTTAGCGTTTCAATCAAAGATGATGTAAATACTAGGTAATTAGAGGCAGGACTGCCTAAGTAAAAATTGAAATTTAGTTTAGTATTAAACGTGCAGCCATTTGACATAAGTTTAAAATAGTAGTATTGGTAGTTGTAATAACAGTATTGCGATTGGCCACGAAGTGAAATCCGGGTAAGTGTAAAAGGGAACAGTTGCCCGTTTGTTACAAGATTATAGCCGTCATCAATCAATCTATCAATGACTGCACGTTTTATACAATCGAGAGAATCACTTTTTTCTTAGAGAGTTTCGCTAGGCGGGTTTTAATGTCCAGTTGGTTTCCCGATGAGTCACCATCGTCCGGCGTTAAGTTACCAACGCTGCACAGGACACACAATAATAGCTGCACACACAAACATACCCTACAGTTGACAGATGGACGTACGGACTGTCACTCTCGCTCATGTACGTGTGTGTGTCGGCTGTTGCTGTTGTATGCACTAATACCATAGTAGACACAATATGTCTACTGTGCTAATACATACCGTTACATATACAGTTACACACACACATACATACTCGCGTTGATTCTTACATATTCTTTTAGTTTTTCAACAAGCTAAACTATTTTTGCTTCAGTACACAGCCGTCACTTGAGTCCCGTCGGGTGATTCTCCGCGGATGTGAATGTTCTTTTTGAACGCCTTATCCCCGTCCATTTCACTGAAAAAGCTGTGAGCTGTTGAGCTTCCGGCTTAGGGGCAGTTTTAGATGGTGTAATGGAGGTTATACTGTACCTATGGACTTAAGTATTTTTATGATTATTGCAGTTGTGGATGAGTCTCGGGGGCGGTTATCTTAGAGTTGGTGGAAGCTCCATCTGTAATTGTGACTGGCCGTGGGGATTCAGGATGGACACCAACTTTATAAACTTTTCGGTCCATGTGGTATGCCACAAGATGGACCGATGATCTCGTCAAGATCGCCGGAATACGTTGGATGAGGGCAGCGCAGGACTGATCGTCATGGAAATCTTTATGGGAGGCCTTTGTCCAGCAGTGGACGTCTTCCGGTTGATATGATGAAGACGATGACAAATTTACAATGGTTGGGGAATGAGGCGACTATTCCCAACGTTAAATTAAAGTGAATTATTGAGTTTATCTAGTCCTGTAGTAAATTTTACTATTCCGTGGTTCTCTCTTTGTAGTTTGTCAAACAATTCAACTTCAAACGTAAACAGGTTTTCAATTTGTAAATATTTGTACATATGTTATTATTATTTATTTATCTTGGGTTGATACTAATTCTTGTAATATACTGTATTGTCACTGACCTGTATAAATAACACTGGACAAACTGTTACATATGTTTGACAGCAAATTTTTTGTGCCTATTTGAAGCGCCACTCGCGAGCGTCCAGAGAACTAACAAATTTTGACGTATAATACAGATGGCTGCGAAGGAACGTACAATACTCTGAAGTATTTTTACATTATGAATTAATTTCGTTCGTTTTCAGTTTTATTTATACTTCAAGAATCAACGTAATAAACTACACTTTTTTTTTTGTAAATAGTTTCCCACCATCTATGTTGTCCACTAGATTTAGTACCGCAGACTCTCGTTACATGACCAACAGCGCCAAAATGGCGAATGTCAAACAGGCACTTTGACAGCCGCCAGTCCAGTGGTATATAGAGACACTGTGAAAATTTAAGCTGTTTTTTTATTCTGGCTTATGAGCTCACTTACAGCCCACCAACATACAGATGAATGTGTGATAGTTTCAGGGCACCCTTTCATGTAAGCCTTCATGTAGGGATCCCTATGAATGGTAGCGAAGTAGAATGCAAAAATATAGCACTTTATAAAGATGTCTGAACTCAGTCCCTTTACGAGTGCTTTGTGCGAATGTTGTGGAACTAGTTGCATATTAAATCTCACTTAGTTCAGAACTAAAATACTTAAAAGTAGTGAAATAGTTCACGTCCGTTAAATAAATGATAAGATGTGTCGATGTGTGTGGGTTATGGCTTTTTCGTCAAAGTTCAGTTTAGATACATTTATTTTTAGTTTTAGTGCTGTATGCATTATTAATATTATAAAGAGAGTGTATGTGTATATATGAATGTGCACCGAATACACGAGAACTGACATGACATTTCAACGAACATAAGTTACCTGAGTGGCGGATAGGATGCACTTTTTGCAGTGATTTTGTATTTATAGCAAATAAAAATGTTTCACTATCACACCCTATTACACCCACACACCCTGCACTTTGTCATTTTGCTTGTTGTAATACTGTTCAATTATGAAAATTTTTTCACCAGTAAAAAGGATACTCCGTACCTCTGCACTTTTCTACCGTGTATCGGCAAGTTTTTTTGATCAAGTTCAAACCAAGAACAAGTTCAAAGCCTATATTAAACATAAACTTATGGAAAAATCGTATTACAATTTAAAGGATTATTTAGATGATAAGAAAGCATGGGTATGAATTGCTCTAAAAGATTTATAATTATGAAAAATTTTTGAAAAATGAATAATTTATACTAAAAGCAAAATAGTCAAATTATAAGTAGAAGTGTTTAGTTAGTGTTGTTGAATATATTTTAGATGAACATTCTTGTTTTTTTGTTATTTAGTTGAGTTCCTGTGACAGTTTTCATCATGCTCGCTTAAATGTCACTGCTTGTGGCGGCGACTTCTTCTCATTAGCTCAACCCTTTACGAAGTAGCGGTAGATTCAATAAGAAAAAAATTTTTTTTTGACATTCATATTTGTCATTATTTCTGTGACCTACGTGAATAAACTGATTTTGATTTGATTTGATCGAGCTGCTCTCTCTAAATGACGGATTGATTTAGGGCATGTTCTGTATATCGAAGTTAAGCACCAAACTCCAGGCTTCAGGACTTTTTTGATGATACGCGATAGAGTCCCATCAGAATGTTAATTTCTCGCGATAATTTATTTGTTTCCTTATAGGATTTCAGCAAATTCTGATCGGCATGTTTATTGCAATTTAATATTAATCTCGAAAAATCGAAGCAAATTCGCCTCTCATTCACTGATTTTATGTTCTTATGTAAGTGACGACTGTCTTAATGAGAAATAAAGTTCTATAAACCGAAAAATATAATGCAAAATAGCGGGAAGTGATAGAAGTTTCTTATAAATAAATGATAAAAGGTTTTATTTTATAACAATATTTAAAGCCCGATCAGATATATAAGCGCTATAGATAGCGCTTTTACATTCGTCGAATCTCACTCATATTATATTCCCGTACTGTGCAGTAGGTAAATGTAGAGATAAACTCCCCGCTACATCAAACTGTTCAATGTTTTAGAGTGGACGTAAATATTCATACACGCATCTCCCAGATCAAAGAGCGAACACGTACTTACCTAGTATATCTCACACACAGATATGAGAGAATACATTTACATACGATACAAGTTACAGGAAGGATGACGAGTGCTGCCTCAAATATGGCCATAATTTAGACTTATTGAGCCATAGACTTGGAATATATAGACGTTGCCGAGCAAAAAAACGCTTATAATTTTAATCTAATTTTCATCAACAATCGAGACACTGCTCTATACCGATTGCCAACTATATCGGTCGTACTGCGGCAAGTGTTTCTGATACCAAACTTAAATTATCATTCATGTTTCGGTTTGAAGTTCACCGTAGCTAAGTCAGTGTAGTGAATAAGGCCTATTACTTAATTGATCATCTCATTATATCTTATGTAATCATTGGGTAATTGATGTTACAGAATATAATCAGAATACAGACTCGTTCTGCCAATCTTTCCCGTTAGGTAATCTGCCTTGTTTCCAATACTTAAAACAAGTAACCGTCTTATTTTTTCATTTGCAAACTAGATTTCCGTTGGCTGCTTCTAACATAAAAAGGTGTATGAGTAATTATGTATGTACATAAGAACTTCAATAATAATAACATTAATATTGACACACTTTTTACACAAATTATCTTGCCCCAATTAGGCATATATAGCCTGTGTTATGGGTTGCAAGACAACGATATATTTAATACAATATACTTGCTTAAACATACATAAATATATATAAACATCCATGACTTGGAAACAAACATCCATATTCATCATATAAATTCAATATTTATATATAAATAATTTTGAGGAGTTACTAATTGTCTAGACGTGTCAATCGGCTGCAGCCGAATTACAAGTTAAAACAATTTTGAATAAAAACTTCTAACGTTTTGAATTCCAATAGTAACTTGAAGTTGATTTAAGATATTACTTCATACTAATAATAATAGAGGGGAATTATGAATTAACTTTTCGGTATCGGAAAATCATGTTCATGTGCGTTTGCCTCGTAAAAAATTTAATAAAGTGTAATATTTTTTTAACCTCTCCAGCACGTAAAGGGTGCAATAGCGAGTTTTCACGTAGCAATAGCTACGTGAAAACTCGCGTGAGGCAAAGTGATTTAAATTTCGAACCCCACGTGACCATACATCCGGGAATTACTCCGCGTTAAAAAAATAAACAATGCGATCCGGTGCGTTCCGAAACTCATTTTAGCCTCGCGCATTATCTCACTGTCACACAAATTTATATGTCACTTATCGAAATTTAGATTCATAAATTTTACTATTGCCTTTTAAAAGACTTTTATTTAAAATAAATACTAGTAAACATTATTAATTGTTTCTCTTACTATACACTTTTTTCGCTAGTCGAGGTGAAAAGTTGTATGTTTCACAAGCAAATACAAAACTAGAGCTAAGTTTGTACGTTTTGTTCAATATGACAATATTTAAATAAACTCAGGTGTTATGGTACGTCTATTAAATTACAAACTCTATGGCATCTCACAACATTTCGTCGTGACGCTTATTTATGTTATGGTAACTTCGTAAATGACGTTACACAATGAGAATATTTTCGTTAAAATACGGCGCAAACCCATGTCTAGTGGGCATAAAAAGATTATACAGTTTTTCTTTCCTAACTATTAAACAAAAAACCTACTTACCTATTAAAGACCTTAAAAAAATGGTATAAAAATAACACGTGCTTAAGACACACGATAGATGGAAAATTCATTCATTTAATCGGATTTTATATAGAATTGGGATGAAATAAACTTTATTGTGGTAAGCTCCTTGTAACAATCCTACTAATATTATAAATGTGAAAGTTTATATCTCTGGATGTATGTTTGAACTTCTTTAACGCAAAATCTACTGAATAGATTATGATGAAACTTTACAATAATATAGCTTACACGCCAGAATAACAAATAGGCTATAATTTATAAAACTATACTGTGAATTATACAAAATATAAAAGAAGTGTGATTGTTACTAATGAATACAACTAGCGCCATCTCTTATTAACTAGCAAGCAAAAGATCAAAACAATTTATATGGCAAAACAACGTTTGCCGGGTCAGCTAGTATAAAATATTATGTGGGTGTAATCTTTACATTGGCGGAGGATTTGAACTGTTCCATTTTCAAGCACTTAGCACTTTTTACTAACTTATACCACCCACTCAACTTCGCCCGTGCACCTTGCCCGAACACACTTTTCGTAACGCTCTCGTCACGCATTCACCAGCTTATTCTAGTCAAAGTCAAGCGGGCGTAAAAGAGTTTTACCTCAAAAATAAAAATAATTAATAAACTCATACAAAACCCAAAAAAATAAGAGTTTTTAGTTTTGCTAAAATAAATACGTTTAATAAACTGTTATTTCACAAAATTTATTGACACGGCATGTTTACAACTATGAAACGCTTGATTTGTTTTGGGAGAGGACAAAGAAGGATTAATACCTGGTCAGAAGTGATCACTGCTGCCCAGTCAGCTCTTTACCCTGTGCTTCCTCGGAGCGTAAAAAGAATAGGGGAGTCCCAGGCCGAAGGAGTTGTAAGAGGCGACTAAGGGCTTTTAGAAGTGGGAGAGTCACGCTGCCGTTTTATGACATCAGCACGAACGGGCCAGACTAGTCCGGATTAATTACCGTTAAGTGCCGCTACTTCACTCCGATACATAACAACAGAGTAATCACTTATGTAGTGATTATGACACGCACCTTTGCAGCAAATTCGTAAAAAATGATAATATACGTATAGGTATCTTGTTATTAATTGTTCGTTTTATTTATTTGAAGCATTGGTAACAAGACCATCAGCTCAAACAAAAACACAATAAAAGAACGAGACGAGCAGGACGTTCAGCTGATGGTAATTGATACGCCATACCCATTACAATGCAGTGCCGCTCAGGATTCTCAAAAAAACCCAAAAATTCTGAGTGGCACTACAATTGCGGTCGTCACACTGAGACATAAGATGTTAAGCCTCATTTGCCCAGTAATTTCACTAGCTACGGCGCCCTTCAGACCGAATCACAGTCATGCTTACACGTTACTGCTTCACGGCATAAATAGGCGCCGTTGTGGTACCCATAATCTAGCCGGCTTCCTGTGCAAAGGAGCCTCCCACTGGTATGTAATATACTCGATTACAAGAAAAACCCTCGTTAGATTTATTGGCAAAAAAAATCTTGCTGTAGGTTAGACCTACACTGTATAACTCCATATATATCTTCCAGTTTCTCAAAAACTTCTTTATTAGAAATTTCAATGAATTTTTCATCGAATACTTTTCTTGTTGGCCAGTTCTACGAACTTTAAGTGTAACCCTCATAAGCAGACTGTATCGCAGTGTAGCGAGATTCGTGATGAGATTTTATATTAGTTTCTGTTTTCGTAATCAGATAAAACTACGAGCTCCGTTGAATACTAAGCTTTAGATTGCTGAGTTTTAAATGAAATATAGATGTTGAATTATCAGCGCGTGCTTATTTTCTTAGTTTTATCTCTTTTTCGATGTATATGATGCCATGATATGCTATTATATCTAACTAGTTGACCCGACAGACGTTGTCCTGTTCCTGTTCCTAAGCTGACCTCTACTCGGTGAAAAGAATATTCCTACCAAATTTCAAGTCTTTAGCTCTAATGGTTCCAGAGATATCGTGATAGAGTGACTCTATACGAGGAAATCTCTTATCTATATTATATAGATAAATAAAATAAATAAATAGACTTGCATCTTCGTCATGACCTTCCTAATGGTGTATAATAAACATTGTGAAGACCTTTATCTACACACTAAACTAAATTTTGAGGTAAAAATAAACCACCGCCTATCTTAAACAATTATCATATTCAGAAACGGAAAGTCTACTGTAACCTACTCACTAAGAATTACACACACACATAATATACATTCACATTTAATTTTTATTTATTTAATTTTAATTGTTTCGTTTGTCATTGTCATTTGTCGAGAAATCACTGACCCCGAAGATAAAGTTTTAGTAGCTAGTTTCCTAGTCAGAGGTCAACCTCTTTTAATATCACTGCAAAACCGTTTTTCAATATTAGTATTATTACAATAAGCGATTAAAAGATGTAAATAATTAGTATTATGTAATAAATATTGTACATTTAGTAATTTAAGCTATTTTCAGTGAGTGTAAAATTAAATTAAATAAAGTATTATTATTATTGTTATTATTATTTGACGACCCATATAGCCGAATGGTTAGTGACCCTGACTACTAAGCTAGAGGTCCCGGGTTCGAATCCCGGTAGGTGCAATCATTTATATGATGAATATGGATGTTTGTTTCCGAGTCATGGATGTTTATATGTATTTATGTATGTTTAAGTAAGTATATTGTATTAAATATATCGTTGTCTTGTACCCATAGTACAGGCTATGCCTAGTTTGGGGCAAGATAATTTGTGTAAGAGTGTGTCAATATTATATTATATTATATTATTATTATTGTGCACCTTAACGAAGACAGAAGTTTGCTCGTTCGACCGAGAAGCTTCGAAAACAACCGACATATTTTTGTCATACAACCGCACCTGACAATACTCTAGAGCGAAACAATATTTAATGCCGGTCACATTCTAGTGTTTCATTACGACTTTAGTTTCAAGTGATACACCATACATCCATCAAACTGTACGCCACTAACTAAAATATTCTCAGTACCAGCTTCTTCCATTTGGCCGCATCCAACGAAAAGCGGCTCGAATCATTGACAATCAAGTCATCTCCGATCGGCCATCATTTCCCATCGTGTTAGTCTCATACCCGTTTTCCCCCTCATATATAAAATAAATCATCCTCACCATCAAAATGTATTGCGTTCGTCCACATTGCAGTTTTCAAGGAATTTTCTTCCAAGTGTGACTTTTGACTTATTGAACTGTGTAATGGACATACTTGCGTGGAGCTGCCAGATAGGAAACGATATGGACATCTTTAAAAGCACGTCGTGAAGATCATCTGTGTTTCATCTACTATTAAAAGACGGTATAACGGGCAGTAATCCCTTACCATCAGCTGAACTGTACGCTCGTATGTACTCACGACTCCTCGAGTAAACTAATCCATCAGTGAGCGAGTTACTAATAATTTATAACCTATTATCCCTACTAGAACTACGGGAGAACTGACGCAAGTTACACATGTTTTCAATATCCGAAGAAACTTAGTATTTATTAAGTTACAGCAACATACTACGTACAATAGCCTCAATTGCCGCAACTTTACAAGTTACGATGAAAAAACACGGGCCAGTATTTTATAAGTAAACGCTACATTATCTGCTGTCTTGCTGTCGTGTTGTAAGCTTTGGTTTGATAAATTTCTCTGATAGCTTAACTAAACCAATCTTTTCTTCTTGCTTCTCAATATATGTTTGTTACCAGAACTCAATGATTCATAAAGTAACTTGGATAACTATTACTACCAGTGGCGATACTGTGGTTTGGTATGTTTAAACTATTTAAAATTGCGTTGGGCTTCCAAATCGACTGCCAAAGATGGCACAAATATCGTCGATCTTGGTGCGTCTTATAAGTTTGTGCCGTTGGCATCACTTAAGCCGGAAGGCCCAATAGCGCAGAGATTTTATAGAGAGCTCGCGTTTCAAAACTACTAGCTATCTTACTTAAGAACTGGCAGCTAATTTGGCCAATGGATCAACTTAGCAATTCAGTCAATAATTCTTGCTTCACTTCCCTAATTCGTTTTCTGTTAGTTAACCTATAGTATATATTAAGTTATTTTTTTTTTGTTATAATTATGAAAACTAGTTACACTTCTACCTAATAACATCTACTATACTCGTATATACTCGTAGCTATTAAAAACTAAAACATTATACTTCTAAACGTGCAACTCATAAATAAAAAACAGGGCTTAAAAGTGATTTGCAGTTGCAATGTGGCTAGTGTTAGTTAAAGTTTCAACACCAAAGAGATCAATCACGGACATTGAATCAACCATACTTCTTATATGCAAACCGAGCGCGAGCCAAATTAAAAAGTTAATCAATGAAAAAAAACGCGCGCATACAATCTGAGTTCCAAATTCGTTCGCAATTTTTTATTCAAATCCGGATTTTAATTTGTTTAAAAAAATGAGAGTGTCTTCCTCGTGTAGTGAGAATAAGTGTATAATTTGCTATGAAAGTGTACAACATAAATTTATTAAAAGATTAAATTATAAGTTTCAAAATTGTAATACTCCTCAATTTAATTACCTATCTTTACAACAGCGTAGAGAATACAGAGATCAAGTTTTCCTTTTCAAAATATTACATAACTTAATTGATTCCAATCGTATTTTAAGTAACATTAAAGTTAACTGTCCAAAACATTATACACGTTCTATAGATACATTCTTTATCCCTGTTCGTAGAACAAATTATACTAGCAATTGTTTTATTATAAGAGCATGCAACACTTCTAATAATAATTATAGTCACTTAGACATTTTTCATAGCAGCTATCCAACTTTTCCTAAAAAAATTAAAGAATATCTAAAACATTCTTAAAATATGTCCAACCGATAAATTTGATAAATTTTGTTTCATTTGTATTTTTGTGTACTTTTCTCGCCTTATGTTTAATTGTGTATAAAATCGTTATATTTTGTATTATATTCACTCCTACTTTGTTTATATTTAAGTGGAAACTTTATTGGCTTGTGTAATCCGGACAAATCTTCGTGATTTTTGGTTGCTGCTTTATTTATATAAATATGTAAAGTTTTAAATAAATATATTAAAAAAAAAAAAAAATATAAATTATGTGTTACAATGTGTATATAACTTAAGCTGTTTGTTTTCCAATAAATAAATAAATAAATAATATTAAATCTGTATATAGAAATTTTTATTTAGACCTACAATTTCAATTTTAATTTTTGATAACATTTTATTATTGTCTATCTCTGTCTAATCACATAATATATTAAAATCCTTTTGTAACTTTTTTTTATTTGACTGCCTGAATAAGTTTTTTCATTTAGTATTTTATTTTTATTAAATCTAGTTTTAAAAACGACTTTTTGTATGTTTCAAATAAACCGCGTACTACATTTCAATAATAACCATCCGTATGTTTGCAGATTTCAGACTTTGTTCCTGCCAATAGCTCATCTCTCGAAAACGAAGCCGCCTTTGTAAGCTACACGCTAACTTACACATAATATAAACTGAAGTTTAGAACCAATAATATCAATATTGGTAATACTCAAGTTCGCAGCCTGCTCGGTCTGCTTCGAATTATGTTAGCTTTGATGTTATGAAAGCTTTACTTTACTAAAATATATGGGATCTTAACAATGTTACATAATATTTTCACCTTCGCACGACACGCCACAAGTTACGATATCATCCCCACCATCTGGATGTGTGGCGGTCCTCCACAGTGCGGTTTTCAAGGAGCTTTCTTCCTCGTACTACGAAGCTGTGGAATGAGCTTCCTTGTGCGGTGTTTCCGGGACGATACGACGTGGGTACCGAGAAAAGCGCGTACACCTTCCTTAAAGGCCGGCAACGCTCTTGTGATTCCTCTGGTGTTGCAAGAGAATGTGGGCGACGGTGATCACTTAAGACCAGGTGACCCGTACGCTCGTTTGTCCTCCTATTCCATAAAAAAAATGTTACATAATATCCATTTAGGTTAAGAATAGTAAGATCAGCTGAAAAATAAAATAGGTAATTGTGTGTATATGATTTGAGCGATTGATGTATCGTGATTTCATAGTAATTTGATTGATAATGTCATTACGGTTGGTGTTTAGAGAAACAGTTTTCAAATATGTCGCCTATTTACTTAATATTACTGGGCGTGCCAAATACTATCCGTTTCTTATTTATGACTTATGAAACCTGGCATTGTAATACTACGAAGCTTTCCTTCGACTAATATTTCGCGTTTATTTTATCAAAATCGAACCGATCAGAATTTTAAGTTGTACCTATTTCGGACTCCTGAAATTGGGTGGAAACTACGTTAAAATACTTCGTTACATATAGGTCAAGATAATAAAAACGTATCGTTTACGGTCCGCAGACGCCACCCCGTCGAACAAATTCATTTAAAAAATTCCAAGCGCAAGTGGGTTCCGGGAATAATTAATGTCCCGTCCAACAAAAACATCCTGAATTATTGAGGAGGATTCAAAGCCCTCAGTGTGCCTTTTGTGAGCTTTTTACGGTCCCTTTTGTGGCAGCTTTAGAGATTCTCGCGTGATTTTTTAAGTTGAACCTTTTCTACTTTGAAGATCTAATAATGCTTGTTTTGTTGTATTCTTACTTTTATGTGTTGGCTGTACTAACCTTTTGACAGCCAAAGTTGCGTATTGAAAAAAAGGCACCCGACCGATTATAGATATTGGATATATAAATAGTATGACATCATAGAACGTCATTGCATCAAATTGAAATAAATACTGTCATAAAAAGGCGATTTGAGATCAAAATAATAACAAGAAACACAATTTTTTTTTTGTTCGAAAATTTTAACTGCGCTGCAAAATGCGCTATGTGTTTCTATTCTTTAATCCTAAAAAAGATCTATGATAAAGCGAAGACATCTTAGGTTTTTTTTTTATGAAGTTAGCGATGACCCGGTGAGGAGTGTAAACTACCCGCCCATGGAGATCCGTGGTACCAAGGGTGAAGAGATGCGTTGCCGGTCTTTGTGGTGGGAGTATGTTCTATGCTTGAAGTTCTATAGGTCGTACCGGTTCGGGGATATTACAGCCAGCACAGCCACACGATTCCACAAAGTGGTTGCGTGAGGCAATAAGTGTCATACCAAACGCGCGGTTGTTAAATTCCAAATATCTGCATAGTTCCGGTGAAATATCTAATTTTTACGTCATAACCGGTATTGAATGTTGACTTCTAATATAAGCCTGAACAATTCGAGCCGATCTTCGTTGAATGCCGTCAAATTCTAGGAGCTGTTGGGTACTTGGAAGTCCCCGCTCGGAAAAGAAAGTACTACGCGTGCGGCCGAATTTTCGCCTCATATACTTACAAGCGGTGGCTTGAAGTACTGATAATACTTACAACGTTCACCAAGCTTTTTAAAGGCAAATTCGGCACCAAGTGCTTTACAATTTAAATAAATTACATAAAATATCATGCTAACTGCATTTCATTGGGCTACTATATTTATTCAAAAGTATCATTATCTGTATGAGATCAACACCGTTTTTGGACAAAGAAGTCCTGATTTACTGATTCCCTCCCTATCTCACAAGCCTGTGACCAGGTTGGACATGAACGATTCCTCTATAAGATACTGACAACCGTTCCGCCAAATTAACATCTAATATTTGAAATCTTACCTAACTCGATACGAATTCTGTGTTTTTTTGTGTCGAGACGATCAGGATGTTGAGCTGATATTTATTGATATGACCTACCCATTACAATGCAGTGCCAGCTCAAAAATTTTGAGCGGCACTACAATTGCGCTCGTCACCTTGAGATATAAGATGTTAAGTCTTATTTGCCCAGTAATTCCACTAGCCACGGCGCTCTTCAGACAAAAACACAGTAATGTTTACACATTACTGCTTCACGGCAGAAAAAGGCGCCGTTGTGGTAGCCATAATCTAGCCGGCTTCCTGTGCAAAGGACTGGTGTTAGTTAGTTTACACTTGTAGAGAGCAGCTCTAATACACATATAACTTACCATCTACAACAGACTTCCTCGCGGAAACAAATCCAGAAATTGCTCGTAGATTTTGTTTAATTGGCAATTAAAACAAATAATCCAATTAAGTAAAACTTCTCCTCCGCTCTTATTGATCGAGGTGAAAAAAGAGACACTTGAAAAGCAACACCTACGTTTAACGTTTTGCATAACACCCAATCGGACTCGCTTCTAATTGGATAGATTAGACCACCAGGTCTTTAAGCAGAATAAAAATAAAACAGAGTAAGTCAGTACACTTACCTAAATCTATTCAGGCAAAATAAGAACGTCCTCCTAGCTAAATTAGACAAGTAACTATTGTTTTAAAAGTGTTGCGAAGTATCTCGACAAATTCATGTTTCTATTTAAATTGGAAGTTATTACCCTATGAACCCAGGTCAATATATACAATATATATATTTATATACATAACATATGCGTTAGCTCTTCCTCCAAGTGAACAGTGTAGACGATTACTTCCAAAAGTTATCTGTATGCTTCTCTAGTCTATTTTAATTTACAGGGTCATCCTGCTTCAGACACCAGCTCCTCACAAAACCAGCTAAGCGATTTGTTATGTTTTATCATTGCAGGTTATCAACTGTTAAGTGAATCCTGCAGATGAAGCCACAACCTGAGAGTTTAACAAAATACACATATTGCCACATAAGATACATAATAGCTTTAAGGGTAAATGTATACACTTCTACAATAAAGTCCCAGCCACTGTTCAGGCATTATCTATAAATAAATTTAAATGTTTTATAAAAAAATGTCTGTCATAAATCCTATTACTCCACTGCTGAATATCTAAATGATCGGACAGCCTGGGACTAGATTGTGATTATTTTATAGCGACTGTACAATATTGTATATTTTTATTGAAAAGAGCGCAAAAAAAAGAATGCTGGGAGAGTTTCTTGCGCCGCTTCTTCTCTCTCAGAGCGCCATTTGTTTCCGAAGCGGTAGTAGTATCTAGTAGTATAAGAAATGACATCAAAAAGAATTCTAAAGGAATCAATTTTGAGAAAATAAATGCCTTTTATGCCTAACTTGCAGATAGACTCAGTTCTGCGGCATATGCTGTTAGAAAGATTAGAGAGTACACTAATGTTGCGACCACTAGATTGGTGTACTTCAGTTATTTTCACAGCATCATAACGTACGGTATTTTACTGTGGGGTCATGCTGCTGACATTAACATAGTGTTTGCTCTGCAAAAGAGAGCTGTTCGTGCTATATATCAGCTTGGTTATAGACAGTATTTCAAAGGAAAATTTAAAGAAATATATATTATGACTGTTCATTGTCAGTACATTTATAAAAACTTAATATACGTTCACAAAAATCGTCACCTTTTTGCTCTTAATAGTGATTTTCATTATTATAACACTAGAAATAAGGGATTGCTTGTAACTAATTCTAGTAGGCTTCATAAGATACATAATAGCTTTAAGGGTAAATGTATACACTTTTATAATAATTTCCCAGCCACTGTTCAGGCATTACCTATAAATAAATTTAAATGTTTTATAAAAAAAATGCCTCTGTCGTAAATCCTATTACTCCACAGCTGAATATCTAAGTGATCGGAAAAGCCTGGGACTAGATTATGATTATTTTATAGCAATAGCAATGAAAGTACAATTTTATATATTTTTATTAAAAAGAGCGCAAAAAAAAGAATGCAGGGTGAGTTTCTTGCGCCGCTTCTTCTCTCTCAGAGCGCCATTTGCTTCCGAAGCAGTAGTAGTATCTAGTATATTAGAAATGTCATCAAAAAGAATTCTAAAGGAACCAATTTTGAGAAAATAAATGCCTTTTATGCCTTTTTAAACATATAAGATTTTATGAACGATGCGTCACTCGAACAGTTGGCTCGAGAGGTCACGGGTTCGAGTACCGCATCGCCCCTAAAATTTTGTTTTCAGTTTTATTTATGTAATTAATCCCAGAAGTGAGGGTTATCACTCTAAAACAAATCAAATTGTTTAGTCAATTTCCTAATATGCAAGTGTTTGTATCTCTTCCAAGTGTTTGTAACCCTTTTGTTGTTATGCTTTATTTTTATTTACTGTTAACTTCTTATTAGCTATCACTTGTCCGATATAAATATGCTCCTGTAACATATTCTATGGATTAGTTATTCACTGTAATTGTAATTTCTTCAGAATTTGTCATTATTTTCGGTGTTCATAGAGAGTCCAACTCTCATGGATGATTTGTTTGGTTCTAAATAAAAAAAATGTTATTGTTAGATTTGCACAACTGTTTTTCATTTTGGAGTTTGAGTTGCATCTATCATTTATGAACGAGTTTTTGACCAAAACTCAACATATAGTAGCCAGCAGATATTTTTTCCTAAACTCAATCCCTTAAATGCAACTTCATTCGGTCGAAGACAAAAGAGAATCTGTGATGAGAACTAAACTC
Organism: Leptidea juvernica; assembly: GCA_949711755.1. Taxonomy (NCBI): domain Eukaryota; kingdom Metazoa; phylum Arthropoda; class Insecta; order Lepidoptera; family Pieridae; genus Leptidea; species Leptidea juvernica. Next base: position 15,206,991 of record CATIXQ010000008.1, read on the forward strand.
AATCCCAAAAAAAGTATTGTGTGATTCAATTATTTACTGGTGTAGCGTTACTGAAGCATACTTTGGAAGCGACAAAATGGTGGTACTTTTTGACAGAGTAGTATGTATTTTAATTAACTCATTAGCTGCGCTTCCACATCTTAAAGCAAGTTTTTGCGACAATTCTCGCATAAGATTAGCAACTTAGTAAACGTTAAGACAGCGTTGTAAATATTTAGCGACAGAACAAAGAGCTAAACCCAATATTTGTATTTAATACACAAATTAGCTTACAAAAAACATCGAGCGCAGAAAAGGTTTGTTATCCGCAAAGAAAAGCATCGCATCAGCAGAACTCTATAATCAACTCGTCATGCATTATTCATGGACACTCCGTGATTCCAGTACGAATTATGTGCGATCTTTCCTGCGGGTAATCAAGGATACATCAAACTTAAATAAGATAGCTACTTCGTTTTTCTAGCAATCCGGCTGATATTAGGTATACCTACCTAAGTTGGACCGTGGACGTTTTATATTAGAAGTCAACTCCTCTCAGTTTTTCAGTAAAGTTAAGTTGGTTAGAAATGTTTAAATATTTTTCTAAGTCAGTATTAACTTTTAACGACTATTTAGTGAACCTCGGTATTCTTTGAAAAAAAATCCAACAACACCTTTCGACATAAACTGTAGATATAAAATTGGTAGCATTGGTGTACCCATTGCTAAATAAAATATTATTTTAATTTGAATGTTATATTCTATCAAAACTTTGCTGATATCAATATGGCAAGCTAAAGCAAACAAACCCGATTCCTGCCGCCGAATTCAACCATCGCACAACACGTCACAATTTAGGATAACATGCCAACCAACTGGATGTGTGGCGTTCCTCAATAGTGCTGATTTCAAGGAACTTTCTTCCACCTACAACTAAGCTGTGGAATTAGCTTCCTGGGTACATGGGTATCTTCAAAAAAAGCCCCTTAAAGGCCGGCAACGCTCCTGTGATTCTTCTGGTGTGGCAAGATAATGCGGACGACGGTGATCACTTAACATTAGGTAACCCGTACGCTCGTTTGTCCTCCTCTAACATAAAAAAGGCTAAGGCTGGGTTGAATCATGTTCGCTGTTAAAGTTTGTCATGTTAACAGTAAGGCTAACAGTATTCCTTGGCATAGTTAAAGTTAAAAGTGACATATCATTATAGGCCACCTATCGCTACTACATTGCATATCTCACTGTCAGCGTTCATTTAAAATTAGTTTTATCTAAAGAACACACATCTGCAGTATCAAGCAGTAGGATCTTAAGCTATCAAATATTTATTTGAAACTTTTGACAGGTCACTAATTAACACTAACATTAGCTTTAATCAGCGAAGATTGGACAGCTATGGTTAAAGTTATGACGTCATCTAAAAATTGTCAAATGGTGCAACAAATTTTTTGCTTAACCGGTCCTATAACATATGCACTTGTTAGTGCGAATGTTTTTTGATGCAACTCAGACATATTTAGAAAATATTCAGCATGTTCACATACATATTAACATTTATTTATTTACTAGCTGCTGCCCGCGACGCCGCTCGCGTGGATGTTGTAAGGCAGCAAAAATACTCTGCCTGTATCTAATGTGACAATTTATCATATAATATGTTGTCCCGACTTCTTGTTTGATAATATTAACAAAATTTTAATTAAATCTAATCTGTACCTTTTCCGTTTCGCCCGTACATATTATGTATAGAGACAAAAATTCTATTAAGTACTTTTTTGGACTTGGTATGTTTATAGAACTCCCAGCAAGTATTTTTTTTTTTAATCAATTAATTTTATGTAAGGATATTATGAGTAGGTTGAAAAAAGTATTTGGTACCTAATTATTCTTAGTTTTTTTTTTATTTGTTTACTGACTACTTCTAAAAGTACTAACTTTACTATCTAAGTTGACAGTTTCAATTTTTTTGCTACATCACCTTGTATTGATTGTGCTAAGATCTTGTAGAATACTGAAAGTTTAATTCAAAAAGTAGTGATATGTTTCTTGCCACTTCTTCTCATTCGCCGTCACATTCTTGTGTTACTTGCCTTATTATTTAATCATCAGTGACAATTTCAGTTTTATCTAGGTCCTCATGGTAAGAAGTCATTAATTTCAGCCTCAGAAAATCTTCTATTTATGGAAAAAGCTAAAGAATATAATCATTGATTTCAAAATTATCATCTGTATGTTCACATTGAGGCCACAAGTGTGACCAAGTTTTTTTTTATTATGTTCACATTCAACTGTGAACAGTAACGGTGAGTGAAGAACAGGGCTGGGACACACCCTACGTATATGGATTACAGAGGATTAAAAAGAGGTCCAGCTGTTCTCCCATACTATAGACTCCAATACTCCACTGACCAAACCACCCCAGCATTCCCTCAGGAATATTCAGTAAAATCAGCAATGAGAATGAAAGTGGTGTAACTAAAATTTTTATTTTTACACCATACTAATAAAACATGTTAGATATTTTAAACTTTATATTGTAAAAAAAATATTTTTGATAATGTAATGTATTTTTTTTTTTATCACTGGCTCCGTCGACTGAATGTCGACGATTCGGCCAACGTCAAGGTAGAGAGATTTTTTATTTTAATTTAGCTGATTGAAGTATATAAAAAGCTGATTTAAAGGGAAATGATCGGTTGATATAGCTGTGGTTTTTTTGTGAACTGAAGAATAGGCAACAAGAGTTAGTAATAAACACCCATAACACAACAATATTAACTACCTTGTTAGTATCTAATCTAAGTTTAAGGGAGAAATGTGTGAATGTAAGTGGAAATATGTGCCTAATAGAAGTGTAGAAAGTATGGAGGATAGAAATTACAATTTAATATTATTGCGGGAGATAAATTTGTAAAGAATCTTATAATGCCTACTACTCCGCTGAGTTGAGTTAGTAAGTCTTTTGTGGGGCCATGTATATGTTTTTATAACAAGATCCCAGAAAATATTCAAAAAAAGTATTACAAAATTCAAAAGTATTGTTAAAAATCATGTAATATGTAAAGGTTACTGTAACATAAATGACTTTCTTAATGATACCACAGATTGGGAATTGAGTGACCACCCTCAGGCTTTTAAATAATAGGTTTAATTCTACAATATTATTTTACAACCACATTTTTTATGAAAAAAAAAAGAACATGCAGTTTCTTGGGCCCATTCTTCTCAGATCTGAGGCATACTTTTTCAAGAAGGTAGTTTTTGACTTTCAATAGGTGATATCACATCCTATTTTGAATAAAAATATGTGAATGAATTTCTAGTTAGGCAACTCTGAACTTATTTACTGTGAATGTATAGAGGAAAATAAAATCTGTAAATAGACATCTATATATATAAAAATGAATTGCTGTTCGTTAGTCTCGCTAAAACTCGAGAACGGCTGGACCGATTTGGCTAATTTTGGTCTTAAATTAATTGTTCAGAGAAGGTTTAAAAGGCGAATAAATATGAAAATGCTCGGAATTAAATAAAAACAACGATTTTGATTTTCCTTTGATGTGCCCCCGGCGTTCAGAAATTAAATTCAAAGAATAGTTAAAAATGAATAACTAATTAGAATCTTTGTTTCTCAGGAGGTAACGAACATTATTCTAGCTACCTATACTTAGTGGGTTAACTATGAGGGCAATACAATGTTGGCTGGGTCAGCTAGTAAACTATATTCTTTGACTAAAAGCAAATATATTTACCATGAGAATTATTTTCAGAGGTAATAATAGGACATAATATAACATAAATTTTATATTTTTCACTTGATACACCCTCACATTGTCTCTACATCACTGTTATTAAGAAAATATACTTCAAATAATCCAATTAATGACAACTTTATTTATCAATCAGTGTCCCTCTTACTCTCTTTTCAGTTGAACTTGTTGACGGCATTTCCGCCTGGCGTTTATTCATGCCCTTTCTTTCCAATTGCTTTTCAATAATTCTAGCATTGTTTGCATAACTATCTGCAACCTCTCTGGCCTCAATTTCATCTTCCTCTTCATCAATAGTGGACACAGTTACTGAACTGAATTTACCCATATTCTTTGTATGTTTTGTGACCATGATCTTCTTTGGTTGGGCCAGTGCCACTTGTTTGTAAATGTCAGTAACCTCACCCACTGTCTGAACTAAAGCTCCTTCCATTATAAACACAACATTACTATCTTGTTTGTGCTTGTAGAAGATAGGAAGAGCACATTTCTTACATTTTAGCCTGTACTGCCTTTCAATACCTTTTTCTCTCTTGAGATACACTGTTTCGTCTGGATCTGAAGTTAGTTTATGGGCATGTTTTGAACCGTCGATTACACGAGCCCCGTCAGTTGGTCTTAACGGCAGTTTATCGAAGGTGCAGTCTAAAATAAGAGACATTTGACCACACAAACAGTAATAAATGTGCAGAGGTTTTGTCTCGTTGTACTCTTCCTGGTCTTTTGTGTCTGAACATACTATGCTTCGAGAAACTACTTTAGGCATGACTACGAAGATAAATACGATTCAAGAGCGAAATGTTGGCTATGTATCTATTTATTTTAATTATTAATTTTAATTTAATTTATTATTTTGTACAAATTATGTTAAGAAAAATGAATAGGTAAATAATAAACACGATATTTATTTATTTTAATTTTTAATGGTTTCTTCGTCAAATATTAGGATAGGCAAAGGGTTCAAGCCCATACAGCCATGTCTTCGGCGTTTTTTTGCCTTTCTTCTTATAATTTCTTCGCAATAGTCTAGTCCGATTATATTTTTTTAAAGGCCGTGGCCAAGTATCTTGTTTTGAAATTCAGAGGTATATCAGTTTGTAAGGCCGAAGCAAAGTCTCTAGTTATATTTTCCCGTCGAGCAAACAATTATTATGTGATTTCAGTTAGTTAGTTAATTTATAAAGGTCTTTATTTACCATAAGCTTATTATGTCATTTCAGTGCTAATAACATAACTCAAACGAGTTTCTCTTCTGTTATAGACACGATGAAATCGAAACATGTAATATTTTATTTATTTAATCAATGGCACGGGAGTCCAGAAGAACGGGAGCAAGGTATGCAAGTCAGGTCAAGTCATAATATTTTGTTGTTGGTGCTGCGGCATGGATTCCTTCAACAAGAATTATACTCCGTTACAGCTGCCCATCTATCACTTCTGTTTTCACTGGGGAATCAATTGCCATTCTTGAAGCAATTTTATTTGTTAAGTCTCATGGCATGAACAATTCTATTATTCTTTCAGACTCCAAAAGTTGCCTTCAATCAATACTGCCAAATCCATTTAGGTCTAAAAGTAATTTTCCAATTATATTTAAAATAAAGGAATCTTTGAAAGAATGCTATTACCTCAATATGAACATCGTTTTAGCATGGATTCCAGGTCATTCAGGCATTCTTGGTAACGAAAATGCAGATGCCGAATGCGAAGACAGCTATTGCAACAGGTTCCCTCCAATATTCAAAAATTTTCTCCCATGACTTGCGCACCATCCTGAAACCCAAGTTGCATGAGAGTTGCTCCAGCATTTGGCAAGTTTCCAAAAACTCTTAAGGCAAATTTTATGGAGATCTACAACCCGTAATTTCTCTGAAACCTTGCTTCTTCAAATTTTAAATTCCCAACAAGTCAGTGATTTCAAATATTTGTCATTTACGTTTTAATCATGCTTGTACCCGAGTATTTTTGGCTAAAATAAGAATTAGGGACAATTCCTTGTGTGAATGTGGTCTAGATGAGGGAAACGTGGATCATTTATTCTTCAATTGCCCTTTAACGCAACCTCCTTTATACAATTTTATACCTCCTGAAATTCCCCGCCCAACTTCCTTTAAATGTCTCCTCTCCCTAGTTTTCACTCCTTTTGTATATATTTTGTGTAAATATATTAAAATAAATAAGATTAAGTTGTAAATAGCACTAAGTTCATATATCAAATAATTTAAGTAATTATATTTGTGTATGTCACTTATAGTCCTAACAGCATGTATATTTGTTTCAGGTATAAGAAAATAAAACTTGTTTCAATCTTAAACGCCGATCATTACCATTAAAATTAGTAAAAGAATACTCTAAGCTTGGTGGTCTACCTTAACGTGACATTGGCAAACTTGTGGTATACCTTGCACAGGAGCCATAGTAGGAAGAATAGAATAGAATACGTTCCGCAGTACCTTCACTTTCTATTCTATTCTATTCAATTCTTTCTAGTGGCTTCTGTGGAAGGGGCACCACAACTCGCCAATGTCACGTTTCAGTAGACCAACAAGCTTAGAGTGTGTCATTTGATCGGTGTAAACGAATTTATACGATACGATTATAGTAAAGACCGGTGCCCAGAATCAAAACAGATTTATTTTCTTATTATACCTTACCTTCACTTTCTATTGTCTGTACCAGTAGTCAATAATTGTGTTGTCAAATTCATTAACTTCTGCACTGACATGTCTCAATAAAGTCTGTTTATCTTCCTTCATGGCTTTTATTTTATGCTCACCTCAGCTGTGTGGTGGTTTTCATTAAACATTGTTTTTGCACTGTAGGTATTTGTTACCCCTTCAATACTCTGGTTTCTTATAATACGATCCATTTGTACGTTGATGTAACAACTAATGTCTCAATACTGTGTGTACAAAAATTATGTAATAAACGACGAAGTATCAAAAAAATAGGAAAAGTATCAAAATTACTTCTTCCTCCTTTAGTTGGTAATACCATATAGAGCTTTTTGATTTTGCCGCCTTTTGCTAGATTCAGCTTTCGTTAGCTAGACTATATCTAATCAAATTATTGGTTTCAGTTCAAATGACCTAATGTAAATGGTACCGGTAGCTATGTAAGTCTATTTCAACAAGCAGCCGTGTTCACCGAAAATGGTCTGCGCCCGTCTTCGTTCACCGAAAGAAGTCTGCGGCCGAATACGACGAACCGAGAAACTGTTTTCACCAATTACAACCACAGGCCGTATTTGGTCACCGACTAGCAGCTAACCAAAAATCGGTTTATACTAGTCGGTGGTCGTGTACAGCTAACCAAAGATCCGTTTATACTAATCGGTGACCGAAACTAGTTTTGCAACCGATCGGTCAAACCACTTATTGTTACTGTTATAAATAATGATCATCATAATATAGCAAGAGCCGTAAATTTTACTATTAGTTGAATGAACTAGTAGACTGGATAGACTGCTTCTTCTGAAAAGCTTGGATATTAAGCACTGAGAGATGTACATACTATTACAATTTCAAAACTTTTATTACTTTTATTTAATAAATTTTATTTTATTGGTTTAATTGACTTAAAATTGTTTTTGACATTGTATTGAATTAAAAAGGATTATTATTTTATTTTTTATTTTTTTTATTTGGGATACAAAACAATTACACACTAGATGATTACATTAAGAAGAAATTTGGAAGAAATAACATAAGTAGTAGTAAGTGCATAACCAACGACAATGTCCACGGGTTACTATATAAGTGTTAGGTAACAAGAAAGAAAAGTAGTTATTACAAACAGATGTTGCTTACAATATTATTATGATGTTTCATATAAGTCTCCAATGAGAATATTTAATTTCGTAACAATGAGGTTTAAGTTTAAATTTAATTAAATAGCATTAATTAAGTTGATGCTGTTTCAATGTGCTATCAATTGCTGATTTGAATTGTCGTTCCGATATACCTAATATGTCAATATCTGAACGTGTGTATAATAAAACTAGGTTATTAGATAAAAGTAAAGTACCTAGATACAGTATTTATAATAACTATATTACTTTTTTGTGTCTGATTAAAACATTAATGTTATAAGAAATTAATTACTTAATATATTACAGGATAAGAAATTAAAAATTATTTTAAATTTATTTAGCTGATAAGAATTATTCTCTTTTTAGATAATTTAAATGTCCCATTCACTCAATTTTCCATGTATCCCGTGCCACTTAATAAAATAAAATAAAATGTTGACAGATAACCCAAAGACCGATTCTCTTTTATTTCTGCCTATTTAGATTTTACTGCACATGTTTATCGATTTTTGTGGAATTTTCGAAAAGTAATCAGATTTAATTTACAAAATGGGCGCTATAGGAAGCAGATATCGTGTATCTAACTCTGCTTTATCGAGCACAGATATAAAAAATATAGAAGATGCCAATAAACGTGAAAATCCTGGAACTTTAGATGAATTGCACAAAAAGACCAAAGGTATGGGTTGCATTGATATTATTAATATTCAGACACAGTAATAACGAAGATATTACTGGTACAAGTTCACCCACACAAAGTGTAACCATATTTCATTCATAAATTAAAGGTATAAGTAGGTTATCAGCATTCAGCGGTTTGGTTAGCTTGTGATGTAATATTGCGTATGTTTGACTGTTATTACTTATCGTGTTTTATGTGATGCTCGTGTTACCTGATCAGTTCAAAGAGACGTTAGAAAATACCTTCAAATTATTTACTTTACTTCTATTGGCAGGATATATCAAGAGAAGGAAAGATACTTTTATTTAAATTAATATTTTTATAATATTAAGCCCACTAATTATGTGATACTCTGCTTGGTAAAATACTTACCATCCTGGATAGATATTTAGTTGTTAGTATTTAAGTCAAAATATCATGTGTAGCCAAGACTACTTATCTGTTCAAAGATGATATGTAATAAAACAAGTGCTCATATAACAACAAAATATTCTTTTTATTATATTTTATTAGTCATAGTTATATATCATCATTAATAATAATATGCCCCTGAAACACACATCAGATTCTATACATTTTTCATGATAAGCCAGATATATCTTATAATATGGTTCTTTATTGCTAACAGAGGTGATGCCAGTAAACTTTGAAGGTGGCAAACTTATGGTGAATAAAGGAATCTCTAATCACTTTCAGGTAATCAAATAAAATTTTTATCTAGTTTTTACAAACAATTATCAAAGATGTTTATTTTTTTTCACACAGGCACACAATAAAAAAAAATGAAATGAGCTTGCAACATAATAAATAAAAACTCAAATAGTTTGTTTCAATTAGAACATTATAGGCACTTTTAATCTTGAATGTCACACATTAATAAAAAGTGAGTCTGAGGTACAAGAATCATTCTGATTCAAACCCATTCCAAATTATGTAGGTTTCTATGGAGAACAATGGGCACAAATATCTCCTAGGTTTAACAATATTTTTATTATTTAACCTGTCCATTGAGTGGACTATGTCCAGATAGCGCATGGCGCTATGGCCAGTCTTAAGCAGCCACGCGTTAAGGATGCCAAGTTCAACGGGCTCGGGTTACACAGTAAAATTTATTGCTTTTGAAGTGTTTCAGCTTGTTTATAAAAACGAATGTCAATGCTTTTTGTTATTAAACAAGCTAGGGCTTTGTTAGATAACATAAACAATAGATACTGCGTAATTTAAACAAATTTTGTTTAAAGTAGGGCTGTCATGAATTTTTTATGATTTTTTTAGATTTACCTACAGATTACATTTCAATTATTACTAATGAATGTAGTAATTTTTTATAACTAAAACATACTTCAAAGTTAGTAATAGAATAGTTACTAAAACATCATAGATAATACAAAAAAGAATTTTTAAATTGACTGCTACAGATAATTTTTATGGCTGGCCACATTTTGACGGCTTGTCGTATTTTACACAGATAAGGTTTTAAAATTAAATATTTTTACTTTTATAGTCTGTTAAATTACCTTTCTTGTGGTATATTCAATATTTGGGGATGTTATGACAATGTACGACGGACACAAGTTCGTACTAATCAAGTACTACTGATTTTATGTTATGGTTATTTATTCAATCTTAGTTTTTTTTAACTTGTTTTAATATAATATAATTCATAAAGTGATTTTGATTACATTGCAATGATCATCCACAGATGTCACACACTCTGACAATGAGCTCCGCACAAAATGGATATAAACTGGGTGCAACATACATTGGTACAAAGCAGATATCACCAACCGAAGCATTCCCTGTTGTGTTGGGTGATGTGGATCCCTCGGGGAATGTCAACTTTAACTTTATACACCAGTTGTCATCTGATGTCAGAATCAAAGCTGCTGCACAGGTAATTCTTGAATTACCCAGTCAATGATATTTATTATATGCTGGTTGCTGATTATTTACACATGATGTTACCTTTTTATGTTTTTTTTATTTATGATAATAAGGGACGAGACGAGCAGGACGTTCAGCTGATGGTAATTGATACGCCCTGCCCATTACAATGCAGTGCCGCTCAGGATTCTTGAAAAACTCAAAAATTCTGAGCGGCACTACAATTGCGCTCGTCACCTTGAGACATAAGATGTTATCTCATTTGCCCAGTAATTTCACTAGCTACGGCGTCCTTCAGACCGAAACAGTAATGCTTACACATTACTGCTTCACGGCAGAAATAGGCGCCATTGTGGTACCCATAATCTAGCCGGCATCCTGTGCAAAGGAGCCTTTAAATTTATATTATTGAATGGATATATGCAAGCCCTGTAGCATTATCAGTTTTTTTTATTTTCATTTATTTATGAATAAAAGTAATGAGATGTTCAAGACATTCACTTTTGGTAAGAGATGCACCCTGCCCATGCAGTACCGCTTGTTGTGTTATGACCATTTTTGTCATGAGTGTGACAAACAAGAAATATTTTCAAGAATTAGAAATAAGCTCAGTTATTTCTAATTTCCAAGTGATAGCTTACCATAGAATATAGATATGCATTATCAAACAAACTTTTCTGCTTGTAATATTAGGCATTTATTTTTTCTCAAAATTGATTCCTTTAGAATTCTTTTTGATGTCATTTCTTATACTACTAGATACTACTACCGCTTCGGAAACAAATTAATTAGTCTAGATAAAGTAAGAACAAATTGCTTCTTTTGTTCATTTGATTTCAATTTCATTGAAATAAATTCCTGGTTTTTCCAGCTAAGAAAATGGGCATGTTTTTAAAATAATCTGCATCTGCATGTCAAGTTTCATAACATTTTTTTTTTTCAGGCTAAAATGCCTGAAAAAAATCTGAAAAAAATATTGAAATAATTGTTGTCTTAATATTGATAAATTTACCAGTGTTTAATTGTTTTTCTAAATCAGAAGTAAAAAAATTTGCTAAATTAATCTTTTTATTTTATATTAAATAATTTTTTTAAAGTTGCGATTTAGTCTTTTTTTTTAAATAAAAACGCTAAAAAACCTGATAATTCAAAAATTTTTCATTTTTGCATGCTTATGGGGACTAAAATTATCTCTAAATTGTCACCTCCATTAGGGAATATGTCGAATTACGAATAATACTATACAATCAACCTTTGTGATAGAATTATATTTACCATTATTGTACCTACCGTATTTTCATGAAAAAAAAATCAATAACCCAGGTTCAGGAATGCAAGTTGACTGCGACCCAGGGCACAGTGGAATACAAAGGCCCCGACTACACACTGGCAATGGCTATTGGCAAACCAGACTTCAGTGAGAAATCTGCAGTCTTTGTTGGACATTATCTACAGGTATGTATGTATGTATGTTAAGAATATTTATTATGTTTAATGATATAGCTTATATGAATCAAGTTAAGTAAAATCAAAATAGCATTTGCGAATCTAAAAGAAATGGTGACAACAAATTCAACATAAAATCCACATTACATAAAGCTATTTTTAATGACCTACCATATTTTTTATTTGTTTCAGTCAGTAACTCGTCGGCTGGCATTAGGAGCGGAGCTGGTATATCAATCTAGTTCGCGTGTGATGGGAGGAGAAATCGCCATTGCTTCGGCAGCGGCTCGGTACACCATGGATGGTTAGTGTCTTATATAATACTACCTTACATTCGTAACAAGCTCCATTCGAAACTCTTAAAAAATAATGAGATTGAATGAGCAAACTAAAGCAATCAAAATACATATATAAATATAGATATATGTATGTATATGATATATATAAACACCCTAAATCATTTGTGTAACCATACCGAAGTTACGATACAATGGATCAAAGGTCATAGCAACTCATGCGGAAATAATATGGCAGATGAGTTAGTTAGAAGAGGCTCAAATATAACTGTCATAGGGCCAGATATCATATCTCTACCTCCTGGCTTGCACAAAAGCCACATTCGGAAACACACAAGAAATCAACACAAAAATCTATGGTTATCATTAAAGGACTGCGGACATACACGAGAGACGCTCCCCAGCATTGATGCCAGTATGGCAGATGCCCTTATTAAGCTCAATAGTGTCCAACTTAGACGGATAATGGCGTCCCTAACCGAGCATAGTCCCTATAATAAATATCTTTTTAATATGGGCATAACTGACAACCCCCTGTGCAGGGCCTGCATGGTGGTAGAGGAAACTGCTGCACATGTTCTTCTGCATTGTCCAGGTGTAGCAACTTACCGGGCTCAACATCTTGGTACCCACACACTCCCAGAAATCTTTAGGAAGGAGAGGAGGTTGCTAAGGTTTCTGTAGGATTGGAATATTGGAAATAGGAATTGGGATGGCAGGAATAACAAATATATAACGCACACGCAAAATAGGCGCGCAGCCTTCGAGTTGAGGAAATTAGTCTGATTATATGATACCATAACTTAATATAGCCTTCAGTAGTTGCAATACAGCACTCTGCTTGATTTATCGCTATATATACAGGGTATCTAATATATATATATATGCTCAGTGATTGGCCGTGTATCAATCAAGCAATCAAACTGTAAAACTGCTTCTTAGTGCAGTACACAGATTTTATTCTATCAGTTTTGTCATTAATTATCGTTCAAAACCGTACAGAGATAATAAATAATGTTTAGTACTCAACACAAGTCGGAAATTTCATTAATATTTGTTGAGTAATGAAGGTGTGAATGAATGTGTAGCAAAAGAAAATGACCCACATTTGTTAATTATACATAATATGTCATACTATGTGGATGACAAAAATTACTTTATACACAAAACTTTGGGAGAAAGTATGTGAAATAATAATAAGGCATTTTTATTTCCACTTTATAAGGTTCTTAAATTCGTGAACAAACAAACATCAATTGCCCAATAAGAATCACAATAATGCTTACACATTACTGTTTGAAGGCAGAAAATGGCGCCGTTGCGCTACCTAATACATAATCTAGCCGGCATCTTGTGCAAAGTAGCTTCCCACTCGTAGGCATATCTAGATACTTAAAATACTAAATGGATCCTGTAGGGTAAATGCCTCCTCCTTACTCTTCTATTCGCTCTGGTACTTGCTAACATTTATTCCCTCAATTTCAACAGCTTCCGTGATTTCCTCTGTCCACCTTTTCTTACTTACAGGTCCCTTCTACATGGTATTGTAAAAAAATATTTACATTTTAGTGTTTTTGAGAACTTACTTGGTTAAGAAAAATAAACTAGGACTTTATCAATTTATTACATACATTAAAATAAGTATAAAATAAATTTCAGATTCGGAGGTGTCTGCGACACTGGGTCCGGCTAGTTTTCATGTGTGCTACTTCAAACAAGCCAGTGAACAACTACAGGTAATATTGTTACAATAATAATAATTGTTTACGGATCAGTCAGGTGCTATTAATGTTAAATTTATTTAGGATCACTTAACCCATGTCCACCGAATTATGGGATAATAAAGATGATTTACGGTAAAATAATAAAAGCTTACATATTATGCTCCATAGAAAAATTAAATAACTTGATTTTGTGATTTGCAGGTGGTCGCAGAAATGGACACGTCATTCCGCGGCATGGAGTCTGTGGGCACTATTGGCTATCAGGTCACGCTACCTAAAGCTGATCTTGTATTTAGAGGTAAATTCTTTAAAAAAAATCCTTAACAATTCTTAGGTAACAAAGTTAGTTATTATTTTCGTACAAAATGTGAATAAGTTAAAAGTCGAAATTATGTATATATTCAGGGCAGCTTATTCTCTTTTCATAATCAATACAATAGTTTGTTTTTAGGGTTCCGTAGTCAAATGGCAAAAAACTGAACCCTTATAGATTCGTCATGTCTGTCTGTCTGGCCGTCCGTGTGTCACAAAAAATTTTTTGAGAGAACTCAACATCAATCAACAATCAGAGATCAATAACAAAAAGGAGTTTGCACATATTTCACACCTATTACACAGTAAAATGCAATTTCCATACAAACTTCTATTCCTGCTAAGCTATCCGTCCTCCCTTGACAGACAGTGTGTATGGATAAGATGAGTTGCCGTCATTGAGTTTGTAAACTCAACGATAGATAGAATTTTTATCTCAAGTAGGCCACAACCGGAGATAGACTGAATATTGGGAACGGCCGTTATTGAACGTGTTGGGCGTCTCAATCATTGTTTCTCATTAAAAATCACTATTTTTCATCATATCTCATAAGCAACACTATTATGTCATCCTACACCATAAAAACATTTTTGTCATCTTATCCCATAAAAAACACTATTTCGTCATACTATCCCATAAAAAACTATTTAATCTTTCTATCCCATAAAAAAACTATTTTGTCATCATATTTCATTAAAAATGTAAGCCTAAAAACTTAAACCTGTGACACAATTACTGTTGTTGCAGGCATGGTGGACTCCAATTGGAACATCGGTGCAGTGTTAGAAAAGAAACTGCAGCCCCTGCCATTCACGTTTGCCCTCTCCGGAATGGCAAACCAGAGCAAGCAGCAGTTCAAGTTTGGATGCGGACTTATCATCGGCTAAGTGTTGTGTAGTGCAGTGTTTAATGGTTAGATAACAATATAACAGAATAATAATAGGAATGTTGCCAGAAAGACAGTGCTTTAAATTTGATTTAACTTTCAGTGTGTATTTAATATTTTGACAGTTGTCAACAACTCCTCAAGGTGATATGTATATGGTAACTTATAGTAATAAACCTAATATTCGCTATTAGTACTATCTATCTACTTATAATAACTTCTTGATATCAAAAGTTGGATATGGTTTATGACATGAATGAGATGGTCTTATTAAACATACACGTATTTGTGTTTCTCAATCAGCTTGGACAAAAACCAATGCTCAAGTAGGTTAAAAATAACTATCCTTTCGTATATCTTTTTGTTATTACTAATTTCAATGTAATAATGTCCGTGTCCTAGGTTGTAAAGTAGACATTCCTATTCAATTTATTTGTCTAATTCAAATTAAAGTTATTAACGAAATATTCCTATTATTATTCAAATTAATGATATTTGTGGTATCTTTGGTTACAATTGTATTGTGGTGTCTTGACTTCATCTTTTACCTAATGTGTATATCTAGTGTATTTTTACAATGTGAGATTGATACATATATCACAGATTTAAATAAAATACATTTTAAAGTATTATCTCGTATATCGTATAGCAATTAATATTGTGGCCTGTTGTTATTTGCTATGTATAACACACTGTGTTCTACATCCCTACATATAATCCAATAATTTTGGTACAAATTAAATTTGTTTAATAAGAAGTAAGGGATTACACTAAAAAATAAAAACTTATTAAGGTCTATATTAACGCATTCTCATTATTAATTACTTTATTAATTCAAAAACTTGCTTATAAAATAAAAGATTTAATATATAATAGTTAAGCAAGATACTGCCATATAGCAACTTTGGCCATTTAAATTTTTCAATTCTAAGGCGACAGATGTCATTAAAATAGTTATAACAATTCGATTGTTTATAGTTTAACAAACTATAAACCATGTCCACTAATGCCCCCTACCGACTGAAGACCTCCTTAAATAGCCAGAAAAGCAGTTCAAAGCTGAGAAGAGTCAGGCCTCAAATCACAGACCGGCTGTGTACGATATTTATGTCTATTATTTTGGATATCCATAATACTTAACGTTAAATATGATGTTACAATAACTCGCTTTAAAGAGTATTTTATTTAAAAGTTTTTTTTTTCTTTTCTAGTTTTTGTGGCAGCCAAATTAGCCTGTCATTTTGAGGTAGACCAACTATGTATAACCAATGACAGATAATCTATGCTGACACAAATATTTAATGTCAGCAATGTTTTTATATAATGGACGTACATTATTTACATTCTTTCCTACACAGATATGTACAGTCCACAAATACACAAACTGGATACCTACATTTATTATTGTTATGTGTGGGATGTGTTGTCAATAAATAAAAAATTGTTATGATTATGTTAAGACACAGTAATTATGTGATAATCACAAGATTAATTGCATTTGATTTACACTTTTGTTTTGTCCGTTTAATAGATATTTTCTGACATGGCAATGATGAACCGAATGAACAGACAAATTATGTGATGCCAGTAATTTTAAATAGATATTTATACATTATATTGTTGCGTGAATCAGAGAATTAATGTGTTGTATAGATGACATTATAGATAATACATCAATCAGCTGTTTCTCAGTAGTAATATTGCACAATTTCTGATGGTGTATAATATCTGGTTGGTTACAAGGTTGACATAACATCATTGATTGACTGAGCTGAGCTAATACAAATTGCAATATTAGATAATTTATATGTCAAGATAGTCTCTTGCTGCTAGACAACCAATGAAAAGAAAGCTACGTCTTACACTCGCGATTTGTATGTGCATTACTCAAAATAGAGGTTAACAGTCAACCTCAATTTTTACCTCTATCTAGACGTTTATATAATCTAAGATTGCAACTAGTTACTTTGTAATTAACTTTATCTACACCCATGCTTTTAATCCTCTTATTAAAGATTCTGAAACAGTTAGTTTATTGCCAACATTAAAACACCCAATGTTCTAATAACCATTACATCATCCAAACGAGTGTTGTAATGTTGTACTGAATTACATAACAACACTCCTATGTTTTTTTTCGATCCCTTCATGCGCAAAGAGTTTCAACAGACAGCCACATTCTTATTGCTCGATGCGTGGTATCAGTATGAATTTCTATTAATAACTATTGATTCACATCCACATGTCTTCATCATTTAATATACTGTTATTTTTTTGTATTTGAATGAAATCTGTATAATTCACCTAAAGTAGCATAAAAAATATTCTTAGCCATATTATGTGGCTCAAATGTAAATTTCAATTGGACTAAGATTGAAAACTGCTATATGGCAACCCTGCGGTCAAATATTTCTAATTACATTCTTATTGAGTAATTAATTGTGTAGCAAATTAATTATATATGGCTGAAGATGGGCTTTGAAAACAGTGTTTTAATGAACATCTATACCCATGCTTTAAATCCTTTATTAAAGATTCTAAAACAGTTAGCTTATTGCCAACATTAAAACACCCAATGTCCTAATAACCATTACATCATCCAAACGAGTGTTGTAATGAAATTCAGAACAACATTATATCATCCATTTTCGTAATAACACTGCTTTGGATGATATAGTTACTAGGACTGGCTTTTTTAATATTAGCAGTAAACTAAAGCTTTCAGAATCTTTTATAGAGGATTCATATTATGGGTGTAGATAAAGTCTTGTATGCAACTGTTGATAATTAGGTATTAAAACACTCATGTGATACTAATCACCCATATGATAAACCCACATTCGTATTTTAATACCCCTTATAACACCACAGTTGCATAAATAACTATAAAAGCAGCATTAATTGCATAATAAATTATCTATGATATTCACATCTAGGTTGACTGTCACATATGACAGTGACTGTCAATATTAGTTCCTATTTCAGCCACATAAAAATTCTGTTATTGTCTATTATTGCTATAACATTAATAATACTAAAATGACCCTGAGATAGCCCTTACCATAATTCAAATGACTATAATGTGTAAAAAAATTGATAATTAAGCTTTTGATTTTATTGTAAAGCATTGCACTAGCAAGCAGTGGGTGATGACAATGGACATGTCAAGATAATATGTATGATGTATGAATGTAGATAGAATATGGCATATTGTACATAGCCTGTTGTTGAACTGTTTATTTTTAATAGTTATGTTATTAATGATCTGGTGTTTTATTTCGACTCCCATTTTTGTTCTTATTCTGTGATGAAAAGCGAATTTTTTTGTAATTTTTTGTCAATGAGTATATAAAAGTATATCGAAGATATTCAATGTTAATATTTGAAGAAATGTGATTGATTTATGTCACTGCAAACTGAGTGTCGCTCATTTTCATAAGACGATAACGAAGCATCGGCATTTGAAAATGTTGGAAGAATTTTGAATATTCAAGTTCTCAATATTTTACTTATTGAACGTCAAAAACCAACCAAACCACCCATTCAAAATAGACTGCGTCCTGAGTCACGGAACAACGCGTATGGCGAATTGCAGAGCGGATTTACAAGTCGATACCTGTCGCATCTACGCGCATGTGTTGTTTATTTTACTTTGCTAACCTTTACAATATTTATAAGAAGCAGTTTTTTACCGATGATATATTTATTTGTGGAAAAAAAATGCACGAAATTATCTAGACTACAGAATAATGAAGAATGGTGAATACCATTAAGTACACTATTAAATTTGTACCCAAAACGTTTTTAGATATTAGAATATATTGGACAACATTTTTTTAGAAACCAATTTTCACAGAGAATAAGTCCTGAAAAGGTGTTCCTAACTTTAAGGTAACTTTTTTATTATGGTATAGAACGTATGAAAATATATGAGTTTAAAAAATTACATACATCATAACTTAATATGTAAGGTAATGTTCTTAATCTAAATAAAACACTTTTAAAGGATTAAAACGCGTGTAATTGTAACGGTTTTACATTAGATGTTTGCGTAAAAGTTACATTTTTATTTTAGTTAACCCGACGTTTTAAAACCTTTCCAGATCTCGTTTTCATCTAATGTACCTAAAACTGTTGCAATTACACGCGTTTTAATCCTTTAAAAGTGTTTTATTTAAATGTGTAACACTCGCGTTAATCAAAGAAAATGCAATGTTCTTTATCTTTAACAGGAAAGACATTAATTTGCGATATTTCATTTCACTATACGCGAGTAATAATCAAAATACGCGTATTGATGAGCGTAACGCCGGAATGCGCCGTGAAATATGCTCGCACTCCGGACACGTTCAAAAATGTCGAACATTTGTTTAATACGCCGTTCATGCGCGTTGCGCCGCCACTCAAGACACAACCTCAGACCTGAGAAGAACGGGCGCAAGAAACTCAGCGGACTTTTTATTATGAAGATATGGATTACAATGTAATGTTGTACAATACATTTATAATTAAATAGCCTGAGGGTGTTCGCTCAATTCACAGTCTGTGGTATCATTAAGAAAAGCATTTATGTTATAATAACCTTTCCCACAGAAACGTTTTTTAACAATTCATTTAAATTTCGTAACATTTGTTTTGTGATACCGAAATAATACTGACGACTCCCGTATTTCCGGAAGTCTCAAGATTAATCTAATATCAGACAAAAAAGTGGACAAGTGGGAGTACGAATCCTATCGTATACTTCCTATGTCATAAAGGAAATTACTTTAAACATTACTGGCATGGAGTTTGAACGGCGAATTAATTATTAAACCAAGCGCTTTTGAATAGTCACTGTAAATATTTCTTTTAAATTACTGAATTTGCCATATGTTCGAAAAAAGTTGAGCTCTTGAGAAGAACAACAAGAAACTCAACGGCCACTCTTTACAATCAGATAGAGTAGATTACAATGGCTCTAATATACAAAACAAATTAGTTTGTAAGGTGCTGCATCCAATATATGAATCGTGTTTAAATAATATAAATCATTTCATAAAAACTAACAGGTAAAGAATAAACTGTATAAATATATACTATCGTATAGGATATTGGATGCTTCCATCTTTAGAGCTTTAATTCATTGTTTGTGTAAGGATGCTTCGTGAACATGAACGTGATTACTGTCATAATGATAAGTAATTGCGTCCAACAAATGCAATAATTTTAACAGGTTGACAGAGGTTAACAGTTGACGCATGGATCAGCCATCATTCATATGTGAGGGAAGGAGACGACCCGGCACATGACCACAACCATGTTAAAGCACACCTACGCATGATAACTACAAAATAAATGCTCACAAAGCAGGCGCACACCAGATTCTATAATGCAATTACAGTGGATTCTATATAAACCAAAATAATATGTTAGGTATATTCATGTTACATTCATAAGATTATACAATCTTAATATAACGAATTATTGGGTGGACCAAAAGCATCTATTTTACATACTTCTTTATCCTCTAAATATTCTTTAATCGTATAGTAGGCTTTTTGAATAAGGTGATTATTTAATTTTTTTGACTTTGTAAATGTGGGTTTCTTATGTTTAATTATTTTATTTTTTTTATTTCGTTCTTCCGAACAGGCTATAGCCAGGGGCCTTACTGCCTTGTCTTAAGTATTTTCATTTAATTTTGTATTTGTTTTCACAAAAAGTCCAATCCAGTTTTCTCATTTCATCTTTCATCGATTCCAATTTCCTTTTCTAATTGTGTACATTCGATAGCGAACATCTGTAGTTGTTTCTTTCATTAAATCCAATCCAGTCTTAAAGTCATCAGTTATTTTACCATTTCCGATAATGTTTATTCTCTATAGAATATCTTCCATATTTTCCTTTTAATTTGTCCAAATCCAGTAATATAGTCTCTAATAATTTCCCCCTTTTCTTAAAGTCGAATCCAGTGTAATGTGCCTTTTTAGAATAATACCTACCTATTTACATTATTTGTTCAGTTTAAGAAGTGTGCTGTTACAAGTTGTTTAACTACAAGTTATAACATATTTACAGAATTATAATATACAAAATTACAACGTATGTATTTACAAATTACACCATATTTACAGTACTACATACAAATTTATACAAGGACAAATAAGTTGAAGTGTCCTTTAATAGATCTGTTACTGAGAGCGGGATTATATTGGGTGCACCATAAATTTCTAGTAGCTCATCCATCAGCACAAGGCGCTGTATGCCAAAAGACGAACAATCAAAAAAGATGTGATCCAGAGACTGATCTTTTTGCATATTACAATGGTCACAATAAGGAGAGGAGACAATATTTTTGCGATGAAGGTGAAAATTAAATCGATAGTGACCAATACGCATTCGTTTAATTGTCGTATAGAACTTTCTGTGAGCGTAGTTTTTAAACCTACAAAACCAGGGTGTGCTATTAACAGGATTATCTAACAAAGCATACCAATGAGCCTTATTTTCAACTTCTGTACAATTATACCAATATCTTCCCCAAAGAACAGTCATACGCTGTTTTAGATTACTTATTATATCTGTATATGGTATGTTAATATCTAGATCCTTGCAATCAGGGTATACGGATAGATCGGATATATTAACGATAGTTCTAGCTAGATAATCTGCGTTTTCGTTTCCTGCTACTCCTATATGGGACGGAACCCAAACGAAATCCACTTTAATATCAATTGAACATAGTTCGAACCACAATTTCTTTATAGCAAAAATGAGATAATTGATGTTAGCTCTCATTTTGTTTTCTGACAAACTTTTTAACACACTCATACTATCACTAACTATTACCCACTTCTTATTAAGTTGATTTTGTTTCCTAATATGTTTTAAAGCAAAAAGAATAGCGACGGCTTCAGCAGTAAAAATACTGGCATATCTATTAATCTTAAAGCCAATACCCTTCCTAATTTCAGGAAGATAGATTGTAAAAGAAACACTATTATTGTTTTTTGCGCCATCCGTATCAACAAATTTACAATTAGACCATTCTGACAATAACACATGAACCTCCTCTTTTGAAGTTTAATTTGGATCTATTACAACATTAATTGCAGAATATTTACATCGAAAAGAACCTGCATGGCGGCAAGTATTTCATTATTCCGATAAATATTTAAATCTTGGAGAAATTGAAAAAAGGAAGAAAAATCTTGCAAGATAAACAACTGTCTCTGAAATGAAGACGATTGATAAGCAAAAAGATTCTTAAGAAGATTGTTCGTCGGCAAGCTATAGAGCTTTAAAATAAATCTTTCTTTAAGATAACTAAATCTAATACACAAAGGAGGAAGGTTGGCCTCGATTTGCATAGCAGCTATTGGGCTAGTTTTAAGTGCACCCAATATTGTACGCATACATTTATTTTGTATTTTATCCAGACTATTAACAATTTTGCTGTCTGCGGCGAAACAATGAAAGCCATATTCAAAATGACTACGAATAAGCGATTTATACAAAATTAACAATATTTTAGGGTCCGCTCCCCACGAAGTTGCACACAAAGATTTTAATACATTATAAGCTTTATTCGCTTTAATTATAACACTATCTGTATATTTTTTCCAACAAAAGTTTTGGAGTGAAGTTACACCTAGAAATTTTATATCACATGAAATAGGCAGTGGAATGCCATTGTATAAAATGGGAGGCAATATGATGCGTTTACGACCAATCACAAAGACTTTTGATTTGGTTGGATTTACATTTAAATTAAGATAAGAAAAGTATTGATATAAATTTACAAGTGCTTCATTAATAGTAGCGGCTAAATTTAACAGATCAATTCCCGATACATAGACGACTAAGTCATCTGCATACTGTAAGTTTACTATATTTGGCCCCAAAATAAGGTTTAATCGTCTTATGTACATAATAAAAATTAAAGGAGACAATATTCCCTCTTGACAAACACCTAGAGAAGAAAATCGAGGTCCATATAAATGTTTATTAAATTTTACATATACTTTTCTGTCAGTCAAAAAGGATTGCATCCAATTTATTATTTTACCTGTTATCCCTAACATTGATAACTCGTCACAAAGCACGGCAATATTTACACTATTGAAGGCACCTGAGATGTCAAAAAATACAGACAAAAGATACTGATTACTTGCTAAACATTGATGCGCATCCAGAAGTAAATGCGCTATACTCTCCCGAGAAGATCGACCTTTGCGAAAACCAAACTGATTATTAGGCAAAAGACAATTTTGTTCTATAAAGAACTCAAGACGTTGTTTTAGAAGCTGCTATAGGTCTATATGAGTCAGGTAACAATTTATTTTTGTCTGGCTTTAAAACTGGGATTAAACAATCTGTTTTCCATTCTGCAGGAATAGTGTCCTCCTTCCATAGGCGATTAAGAATATTTAAAAAGATGTTGAGACTTTGGCAATTAAGTTTTTTGAGTGAAATATATGGAATGCCATCAAGACCGAAAGATGTATTTCTTCTTGTAAATAAAGCGGATTTTAGTTCTTGTAAAGAAAAAGGCTCTATCAAATATTTCTTAATATCATTAGCCAAATTTACATAGTTTGTTGACTGATTTGGAACAAAGTCAGAAGTGTACTTCTGTAGAAAATCTGAAATCCAACTATCATTCAATACACTATTAATGCCAGGAATATAAGTTTTGTTAAATTTACGCATGTATTTCCAAATTAAAGACAAAGGAGTACAGCGATTGAATGAATTGCACAACCCTATCCAGCTATTCCTTCTTTCAGTTTTTAAGATAAGTTTTTTTATAGCCCGCAGTCTCTTAAACTCCACAAAATTTTCATCAGTGGAGTTGTTTTTAAAATTAATGTAAGCATTTTTAGCATTTAAAACTGCTTCTGTACACTTTTGATTCCACCAAGGCAACCAAGGATATTTGAAAGATTTTTGTGAACAAGAACTAATGGTGTTATTAATATTAGAACTTTTTGAAAACTGACATCTAGGGATTGACTGCTTGGCAGCAGAAAGTAAAATATTATAAAAGGAATTAAAAGCATCTATTGAAGACAGAGTGTCAAATTTAATATCATTTAAATAAGAAACAACTAAGTTACTATACATATTCCAATTCACCTGCTTATAATTTGGGTGAGTTGGCAAATGTTTATTATTACATATTGTGTTTTGCAAACTACTGCTATCACAACTTACTGCCATTTTTATTATTACAGGCAGATGATAACTGCTGTCCAGAGGAATATCAGTATCTGACCAGTCACATAAAAGAGCCAATGATGGAGTTACCAAAGTCAAGTCAAGTGCATTAGGACGCCAAGATGGAGATCCTATTGTGGTAGCTTGACCATTATTCAGAATAACAAGACCATTCTCATCTATAACCTCTAAAACATCTTTACCTCGAGGCAATGTATCAACACATCCCCACAACATGTGATGAGCATTGAAATCACCTGCAAATATCATTGGAGTCGGGAATGGACTTAATTAAACTGTCTAAATTGTTTTTATTAAATGGAGGATTTGAATTAGAAGGACTGTAAAAACTCACAATACTCATTTCTTTGTTATTAATTGTAATTTTAATGCAAACATTCTGTAAAGCTTTATCAAAATATGTATTTATGTTAGAAAATGCAATACTATTATAAATAAAGATTGCTACACCATTGTGTTTATTACCACAATCATTCCTAATTGTGTTATAGCCTTTTATTAAAAAATTCTGATGTGGTTTTAACCAAGTTTCAGAAATTATAGCAATATGGATATGATTTTCATATAAAAACTTTGTAAAGTTAGCCTATTACTAATTATACTTTGAGTGTTCCACTGCACTATATTCAATTTATCCATTATAACAATTAACTATATGTCTTTTTGTTAAAAGTCTTATTCAAAATTTCCTTAATACTATTAGAATTTATAGTTAGCTTATCTTTATTTGTACATATCTGTAAGACTGCTTCAACTAACAGGTTCATAAATTTATCAGATTTTATGAGATTGCTCAGGTGTGTGTCTATATACTGTGAGTTTAATTGAGGGAAAGCAGATTCATTGAAGAGATCTGAGTATCTAACACTATGGGATTTCACTTTATTTTCTTCAATTTTTCTTTTTTTCATAGGACAGGTACTAGAGATAGCTATGTGATCTCCACCACAGTTGGCACATTTTGTTGAGGTTTTTGGACATGATTTAAAATTATGATTGTCAGAACATATGGAACAAACTTCATTATTTCTACAAAATTTTGCGATATGGCCAAATTTCATACAACACAGACACTGTTTTACAGGGGGTACATATACATTAACTTCATGCCTCCAGTGATCAAGTGTTAAATATTCAGGTAATAATGTTGAAGCAAATGTGACTGCAACAGTTTGAGTCGGAACAAAGGAGACAACACCCTGTGTGTCCTTTACTCGCCTCATGAACCTTCTCACAGCAATTACTTTTTTACTAGAAGCAATTAACTGATGTATCTTTTTGTTGGAATAGTCAGTGGGAACAGAAGAAAGTACTCCAGTGACCTCTGTTTCAGAAGCCGGAATTGAAGCAACCATCTCCAACTCGCTTAATAATTTTTCATTTTTTAAAAATACATTTGCATTATTAGGCAGGTCAAATGTAACACCAACTTTAAAAGCATTAACAGACCTCAGGTGCAACACACCCGATACGCAATGCCTCCTAATTCCATTTGACAAACCCAACCTGTCCTTGTCCGATATTTTGACTTCCTGCTTGCGATTGAGAAATACTATAAATTCCTTCTTAGTTGAATTTTCGTCGTACAATCTGTTATAATTTGTTGCTCTATAAGGGGTATACTTCTCTTTATCCTTTCTCCTCGCTATCAGCCGTTCAGTCACCTCCGCGTCAGACACCGAGGACTCGGATAGGGGAAGTCCGTCTTCTGGTTCTGCGTCGCTCTGGCCGTTCTTCGGCCTTTTACCTGTACGCTTCCCCATGGCGATGGGGAAGCGCACTAAACAATTTATATATACAAAGAACGATTATTAATTAACTAAGACAAATAATGAAAAGTAAATGCACAATGAAAAATGTTCTAAACATTTTTTTTTTGTATAAACGCGCCTTCCTTCGTTCACTCGTTCCCGCCTTTTTTTTCTTATGTTTAAAGTGTCACTATTTACAATCAAACAAAAATATTCAAAGTTGTAGATAGATAGTTACCTAGAGTAAACAATTACTTTGGCGATAGAACTTTAAAGAAAAGATTACCATATCTCCTTAATAGTTTGCCAGACGACATCCGACGTGAACCAAAAAAAATAAATTTAAAAAACAATTGAATCAATATTTATTATTGCAGTAACATTTGTAAAATACGCTTTAAGATTTATTTTATGAGAC
>CATIXQ010000008.1:15243172-15286006 GCA_949711755.1 Leptidea juvernica
TACATCAACTCATAGAATCATACAGATCACCAGTAATAATCTCATCAATGTACGAGCATCGTCACGTTCTCTCGACGACCGCAGATATACTCACGTGATCAGTCACTAAATATTTTAATACCCACATAATATCATGTGTTATTTAGGTAAGAGGGCGGTAGATCGAATCGAAGCGGACCTCCTCTCTTAGCCTTCAAGGTTATTGAAGTTATACTTCTTTTGGCACGTTATGAAAAAATGATGAAAGTGAAATTTTGTGTAACAGGGTGAAGTTGGTTCCTAAAATTTTCTGACGTTTGCGACATTCATTTTTTTTGGTTTCTTGTCCATTATAAGGATAGGCAAAGAGTTCAAGCCCTTACAGCCGTATTCGTTTTTTAATAATTAATTTTCAAAGCCATCGTTGCAAGATTTTTAACGTAGAATAGAACGAGGAATAAATAATTTTAAGGATTTTTGCTTTGTTAAGCCAAAGAATTATTACTTCTTACGTGCATACATAAGTACATACACACTTTTTTTTTAATAAAGATGCATTTTAATACCCATATAATATCATGTGTCATTGAGGTAAGAGGGCGGTAGATCGAATCGAGGCGGACCTCCTGCCATAGCCTTCAAGGTTATTTTTTTTATAAGAGAAACCAAAATCCTTGCGCCCGTCTAAGGTAGTGTTACTGAAGGTATTGCCAGATTAGGAAAATAAAACTGCATATTGTTTAAAAATAACGTAAGTTTATTACATTTAATGAAATAAAAATATAATATAAACCTTTCTGTTACATGTTAACGGAGTGGTTGTGGTCTGAGAGGTGAACTAGTATAATATTAGTTCCAACAATACAACTGTAGCCTGTTCCTTGTCATGCCCAAACAACGTAATATTTTCTAAATATGCGCAGATTTCTCAATTGATTATTTTCGTTTTGACAAAGTGTTTATTGTTATGTAAGAAAAGTAACGAACTAAAGTTTAAGTACCAGTTAAAGCATTTTTGATATGCGCTATTTCCATTATTTGTTTTCCGTACATTTGTTTTCATAATTTCACAAAATACATAATCTTCTTGGTTGATCAGTTCCTAACTTTAACAAATCGCATATTTAAAAAATACCAAACTCGATGAAACTACTTAATGATTTATGTACACGAAAGTCAAAACAACTGCTGTGCGAACATAACCAAAGCTAGGTCGACTCAAAGCTCGAAAAAACTACTAAAAACATCCAAAAAATTCCGCCGACCTAACCTTGAAAAACTAACAAATTTTCTGTTATCACCTTATACCAAAATATATTATTATGGCTTGAGTTACATATAATTTAGAACATATACACGTCTATATTTATTTTATATGTTATCTTTTCGTGTTTAAAACTATTTTATAACCTAGACTTAACATTAAGACGATTGCAACACTTTCAGAATCGCAACATGTCATATGAAGAGATCTATTTATATTTTTGTAACGTTCTTTCAATTATTACTCTTTTTGAAGGCACGCGGCCAGGCTTTTGAAGTCATCCCGAATCGAGTCATACTCATATCGCTACTAAAACAAGTGAAAATAAAATTATTTTTAATTATTAGTAAATAACAGTTAGCACTACAAAAAGAACATTACAAAACATGTGCGAACGGGGGTCAATGTCATTTTGACATAAGCATCATTAGTGTGTACTCAGGGCTATTTATTACTTCGTCAAAGATAAAACAGCTCCACAGAGCCAAAATAAGTATACAACGGAAAGGGAAGACAGCGTTCACATACACAAACTAGATGTGTTTAAAATAAAAATATCTATAAGCAAAATAGCAATTGTTATACTAAGTACAGATAACATATACATTTTTCTCAACCTCGATAGACAAATAACTCATGAATGACACCAACCACAGAGTATATTTCGTTACATAGACACCATAAGTTCTGTTTTTTAAATTGTGATTCCTTGGTCTGCATACCATATAGTTCATATTATGTATTGCTATAAAAATATGTCAGGTCGAGGGAGATGGACATAGAAAAAAACATGACACATCATTAAAAAATTAACACTAATAAAAATTAAATACCTATGAGATATACTGATGACTTCAGTCCGCGATTACGGGCCATTACAGGTGTGAACAACATTGTAAAAACCAAATGTTTCAACGCAGGAAAATAACTAAGTACAATCTTCGAGGGAACACATTTTAATTTAAAAATTTTAATCGAATTTATGAAATTATTATTTTTAGCAGTGATAGTGATATGATAATATTACAGCGACAGTCCTATCAAAAGTTAAGTAACGTTTTATTTTCCCTGAGAAAGCAGGTAAACTCGCTTGATTCCGGAACGCGATTGCGAATATTTTTGACCTGTTTTTAACGAGCACATAAAAAACCTAAATAAAACCGGAGGTCACGAAATAAACTGATTATTAGGTATTTAAATAAAGCAAAAAAAAAACGCGCTGAAAAAATTTAGTTCCGCTTGTGTCAAACATGTGATTCTTGATTGACAAGTCTGTTCACACCTTTATAGATTTGTAATATTTATGCTATGGGGACAGATTAAAAAGATATTTACAAAATGCGCTCATCGTGCTCGCTCACTTGCAGCCGTGGCATTGCCGGTACTTACAATTACAAGATTAAAATTTTAATAAAACATGTTAGCCTTACGATAATTTAATGATTTATTACGAAAATACATAATTCTCGGATTATACTGAGACAAGACTAAGTTGCAACTAACATACAATACATGAGGATTATCACCTAAAATTTAAACATCTTGACGAGCCTACAACACGCAATCTTGATAACATTAACATTCCTAATCCTACCATAACATCCACCACCAATCAATTTTCATCAAAATTAATTTTGTAGGCTATAAAAATAATTCAAAATTACTGTAGCTTGAATTTGTTGAAACATGAAACAATTTTATTTTCACAGTTATAAAATACATATTTTGCGGGTAGGTGTAAAAAACTTGTAGCCCGTTACAGTCTAACAAGTCCCTTTTCAAGCAATCATCCACATTTTCAATTAACAGTAAAAAATACGGTCTTTTGTATTAACTTTCGTAAATGTCGGTACTCTCGAGTAAATCAAAAGCTACCGTCTACGACTAGAAGTAAATTTTTGACCATGAGCATGGTCTCACAAGAGTAAGTAAGTAAATAGAAAAATGGTTCATTTTCTTATGAAAGCCGTACACTTCTGATTGATGATGGATCCGATCCAAGCCTTCTACAAATCCCACATCAAGAATCAAGCAATAAAACCAAACTTGAACATTTATCACGCCGTCGATGAGCAGTTCATATTATAACCTAGAATTGGCATTAATGTGGTCCATTTTACGACATTCGTGATTCGAATATGGCATAAAGTCTAGAGAGTAATATTGCATGTGTCGCAACTCTAATTATTAAATTTATACACACGGCAACTTCAAACGTCCGCGTCATGTCGAATTCACTAAATTTGGATCATATAGTTAAACCAGGGCCACACGTATTAGATGGCAGTTTTCATAGAAAAACGATATTTATAAACATCAATTTATTTGAACTAAGTATATGTGGCCCAGATATATTTTAGAAATTTAGCATTAATTTTAAACAACCTACTCTACCCGTTGCACAGTTTGCTCTCTAGGCTCTGGTAAAAAAAACACAAAAAAAGTATTTGCTATCTAGGATGAAGTATTTATTATACTTGCATATGATCGAAATCACAACACAAAAACTTTTCGGAATAAAAAGGACCTATGTTGAATGTTTTGCCTTAGTAACAGTAATTTAAGTGTCAATTGAGTGTTTCATATAACTCATATTAAGGAACAAGTTGATATGTTATAATATAATTAGGGATTCGTAATGAACGTAAATCACATAACATAACCTTTCTTACGTACGATATTAAGCTAAAACAATATTATTTACTTTGTAAAAAATATTGATAAACTAAAAGCAGCAGCATATTCATACGTGAATAAAGAATTCCACTACATTAGAAATATAGTGTAAAAATGATAATTATTATCACCGTAATCGATATATTATTCAACCAAATCAGTAATAAGTTCACACTATCAGTCTCGGAACAAACGCCAAGCTTGTCTATCGTAGTCTACTGCTTTTTAATTCGTCTGGGTTATAAAATTGTTTGACACTCTCGGGTGTACGCGCATGGCAAATCCATTTGATACTTCATCCTAGATTAGCTGTACGGGGCCATCCATACCCTACGTACAGAGACTAGTATTTGATCATTTAGGGAAAGTATTTTAATTCACGTAGAAGATTCTAGTTCAAATTTATTATTTAGATGAGGGTATCGATCAAACAATCAAATCCATAATAAAAACCGAAATTTACATGATCTTGGTCAAGAAAAGAATAAAAATAAATATTGCTTAACTTTTGCAAATTTTTATATTCATTGTCACTATATATGCACTATATTGCTTTTTAGTTTAAGAATATCTTTGTCTTCTGTTTATGAATGCATTTCTTTGAACACAGTTAACTGTGTCGTGTTTGAAAACGCAAAATTATGATCACGAAGCACAATAGTAATCTCTGCTTATTTAGTGAAGTGAATAAAATATACATTTAAATTATTAAAAAAAAATTACATCACTTCCCCGGACGCCCCAAACTGAAAAAGGCTTATGACAAAAAATTCAAATTTCAAACAAGAGTCGGTAATAAAAAAAACATTCTTGATAAATTGGAGGTCTAACCGACATCAAGAAATTTTTTGTCCATAAACCTAACGGGGGTTTTTCTTGTAATCGACAAGTATATTGAAAAAGTTTTTTAAATATTCTTCTTTTTTGTATTTTGGCTTGAGCTGATGGTCTTGTAACGTCTAAATAGTAAAATAATAATCGGAAATAAGAAAGAGCGGCCAACGACGTAGATATTAGAGCTACGACACATGTTATATAACAACCAACGGTGAGACGGCAGCGAGCGAGCGGAGAGTGTACGGACGACGTTATAACTCCATGTCGTGGGCCTCATCGTCACTGAACTCCGACATGGAACTCTCTGTATCGCTGGCGGCTCCGTTGGACGGCTTGGTGCCCGACGACGCGGAAGTCGCCCCCATACCTGTTATCGCGTCCTTCTCGAGGAGCGCCTCTTCTGTTGCAAACCGCCGGACATAATCTGAAAGTGTGTGTTAGCATGTGAGGAGATCCGTTGGAGAGTGGCCAGTAAAGTCCCCACGTGCCGGAAGACGTAGCGTTGGTAGGCCCCCACAAGATGGACCGACGATCTGGTCAAGATTTCCGAAGTAGGTTCGATGAGGGCAGCGCAGGACCGATCGTCATGGCGATCTTTGGGGGGAGGCCTTTGTCCAGCAGTGGATGTCTTCCGGCCGAAATGGATGTGTCATTGTTCGTAATTTAGTAATGACCATAATAATAAACATTTATTTCAATAGAATGCTGAATGCTCATAACTAACAGATCCATATCTCTGTTAGTAATGACCATTCAATAAACCTTATATTATTTATGGTGTATGTGGATGATGCAGCTACTGTACTCAATAACATTTGTATTAATTTACATTTACTTTTTTGACTTACTCGTGTAAGACATTGACTATTTGACGTTTGAGTGTGTTTGTTGCATCATTTTACATATTATATTGTAATTGAAATGATTCGTAAATCGATGTAAATGTAAATCTTGATATAAAAGAGTGGCAATGAGTTTCTTGCTACTTCTTCTCATTAGCTCAACCCCTTACGAAGTAGCGGTAGATTCAATAAGAAAAATTTTTTTTTGACATTCATAAGTGTCATTTCCGTGACCTACGTGAATAAACTGATTTTGATTTGATTTGATTTATATAATTTATACGTATAGATAGAGCTTCTTGATGCTAGACAACCAATGAAAACCAACTGAAACACTGGCCTTTGAAATGAGAAAACGCACTTTTTTGAAGATACCCACATTATATCGACGCGTGGATAAGAACTTATCCGAAGAATGTGCATAAGCATATTTGTATATACAAGTTTAAATATTTTCATTCAAACAAGCATTTATAATCTGTTATTAAACGCCAAAAACTACCACCCATTCGAAAAAGTATGCCTCCGACCTGAGAAGAACGGTCGCAAGGAACTCAGTGGGGCTTCTTATTTTTTTTTATCAAATTTATAATTTAAATAGCCTCCCTTAAGAGATAGAAGCCTAAAAGGAAAAATAGAATATTATGAAAGAATCTTGAGGAAGCCTTCACTCTAACGAGATCTATAACTCAAGAGAGTAGAATCATATGAAACTAATCTTACCAACAATTAGAACTTACCTACTAATAATGAATCACTAATAATTACGAATTGTATAAAAAGAGTTTTTTTTTATGGAATAGGAGGACAAACGAGCGTACGGTCACCTGTTGTTCAGTGATCACCGCCGCCCACAATATCTTGCAACACCAGAGGAATCACAGGAGAGTTACAGGCCTTTAAGGAAGGTGTACGCGCTTTTTTTGAACGTACCCATGTCGTATCGTCCCGGAAACACCGCACAAGGAAGTTCATTCCACAGCTTTGTAGTACGTGGAAGAAAGCTCCTTGAAAACCGCACTGTGGAGGACCGCCACACATCCAGATGGTGGGGATGATATCCTAACTTGTGGCGTGTCGTGCGAAGGTGGAATTCGGCGGCAGGAATCAGGTTAAACAGCTCTTCGGAACACTCCCCGTGATAAATGCGGTAGAAGACGCACAATGAAGCGAAGAGTTTAAAAAAAAATGAGGTTTTATTGTTATTATTAACCTAATGTCGTCGCTGTCCTGTCCTGAATGAACACTGTATACACACTACGGTTAATAAAAAAAAACACTAATAGAGACACGCACCTGAAACTTTCTTCTTGTACTCCTCGGGCTTGTGGAGGTACATAGCGGCCGCGTCGCCGTTCAGCGGATCGATGGGGTTTGGGTATGTGAGCAGCTGAGGAAGAAACGACTCGAATATGTTTGACAAATCTGAAATTATAAATAATAATATAATATTATATAGGTCACTAATAATAATATATCTATGAGTTTGTAATTTTAGAAACTGGGGGCCGTAATATAGGTACGCGGCTAGGGGAATTCTCTCGAGTGACATTGAATAAAATTCTCAAATATAACTTCTACAAACTCTTTCCGACGTCCTTTAAAACATTGTCAACAAGGTTTGTATATAAAATGTATATAAACAGCCAACCAAAAAAAAGCAATGAAGACCAAATTTTTTTTTATCACGAAATAAATGTTACAGTTCCGAATTTGGAAGTGTCTCCCGTGCGACCTATCCATAGACCATACGTATGGGTTTGATGAAAAATTTTTGAGTTTCAGTCGTAAGTATGGGGAACCCCCAAAATTATTCGTGTTTTTTTTCTATTTTTGTGTGAAAATGTTAATGCGGTTCACAGATTACACCTAATTACCAAGTTTCAACAGTATAGTTCTTATATTTTTGGAAAAAAGTGGCTGTGACATACGGACGGAGAGACAGATAGACAGACATGTAGAATCCACAAGGATTCCGTTTTTTGCCACTTGGCTACGGAACCCTAAAAAGCATCAAGCAAGTCTTAATCCTTTTAAACGTGATTATTTAAATGTGTAACACTCGCGTTGATAAAATAAAATACAATTTTCTATCGCTGTCTTTCGTTATAATATGAGGTCCTATAAGTAATAGCACCAATGGACGTCACGGGTTCACTCACCATAGAGTGCAGTCCAGGCCTGGTTGATGACGTCGAGGCACACGGTGCCCGACACCTCGTCGATGTTGGGGTGGTACACCTTGTTCATGAACCCGATGGACGGCGATTTGAAGGGGTAGTGATCGGGGAGGTGGACGCGAACCCGCCACACGCCTCCCTCGTATGGAGCTGGGAAATTAACATTACATTATTGAAGTGAAGACATCAACAGTGGGAGGCTCCTTTGCACAGGATGCCGGCTAGATTATGGAAACCACAACGGCGCCTATTTCTGCCGTAGTAATGTGTAAACATTACAGACTGTGCTTCGGTCTGAAGGGCGCCTTAGCTAGTGAAATTACTGGGCAAATGAGACTTTAACATCTAACGAGCGCAGTTGTGGTGCAGCTCAGAAATTTTGGGTTTTTAAAGAATCCTGACCGGCTCTGTATTGTAATTGGCAGGGCGTATCAATTACCATCAGCTGAAGGTCCTGCTTGTCCTCTTTAGGCACATTGAGCACTGAATTTTGTGGGTATTAAATGATTATTGTTACAAAAAACTGAAAACGAAATTTTACTAACGATGCGGGACTCGAACCCCCCCTCGCGATCCGTGCGAGCGCTCTTTCCAACTGAACCAACCGTTCGAGTGACGTATCGTTGATAAAATCTTGTATGCTTTGTTCAACTCTCAGGTTGTGGCTTCATCTACAGAAACTACTTTATTGTTATTGAAGATTCGTTAGATACTTTTATTTTACAATACTTACGTATATACCTACTTGTTTATATAAAAATTATGTCTCCGTTTTTTTCTGAGGACGAGCGGGGCTTTTGCTTAAAAGGAGACTCCAACACTAATGTTGTATGTTTTTACAACAATCTACGATGAAGATAGGTGGAAAAATCTTGTTTGTAATCGATTTTTTGAACAAAACATTACTAATGAACTTTAATAACAGTTAAAAACCGTAGAATAATGGTTAAAGAAAAAGCGACGCCGAATATGAAGATCTTTATGTACTTGAACTTTTACCGGTTCGAATTGTTTTTCGGTTTCCAAGCCCTGAAAAGCGGTAAGAAAAAAATACTCCATTTCTCACGATAATGTTCGTCGTTTTATGTCCGCCTTATGCTTAATTGCCTTTACTTAGACTATTTAGTACATCACTAAAGTTCATATTCAAATATTTTCATTCAAAATAGGATTCAAAATCACTTATTGAACGTCAAAAACTACCACCCATTCAAAATAGACTGCCTCAGACCTGAGAAGACGGGCAGGAAACTCAGCGGGCTTATTTTTCATAAAAATATGGATTACAATGTGATATCGTACAATAAACATTTATAATTAAAGAGCCTGAGGGTGTTCGCTTCATTCCTAGTCTGTGGCATGATTAAGAAAATCGTTTATACTATAGTTACCTTTCCCACACAAACGTTTTTTAACAATTGTTTTAAATTTCGTAACACATTTGTTTTGTACATTTTTTGGTATCATATTCTAGAAGTATATACATCGCCCTATGATTGTAATGCCCATTATGAGTGTCACAGTTTCTAGCAAATTCCTCAATGTGCTATATTTAGTAGCGACATATTTTATTAACTCTCCAACAAAATTAATTAATTTTCCATAACATCATTTCGGAACACACCTGGTTGGCATTCGCCCTGACGGCCGTTCAGAAACTCATTCCTCTCTCGTATGTAAGAATCGCATCTCTAAAGTTACGAGTCTACAATTTAGTCTCTCAAAGAAAAATTTAAAGAAATACATATAATGACTGTTCATTACCAGTATATTTATGAAAGTTTAATATACGTTCACAAAAATCGTCACCTTTTTGCTCCCAATAGTGATTTTCATTATTATTATTACACTAGAAATAAGGGATTGCTTGCTACTAATTCTAGTAGGCTTCATAAGATACATGATAGCTTTAAGGGCAAATTTATAGGCACTTTAATAATAATATCCCGGCAGACATTATCTATAAATAAATTTATATGTTTTATAAAAATATGGCTCTGTTGTAAATCCTACTGCTGAATATCTAAGTGATCCGACAGCCTGGGACTAGATTATGATTCTTATTATAGCAATAGCGATGACAGTACAATATTGTATATTTCATTAAAAAGAGTGCACAAAAAGAATGCTGGGATAGTTTCTTACGCTGCTGCTTCTCTCTCAGAGCGCCATTTGTTGAAATAATATCAAAAAGAATTCTACTCTTTACTTCTATTTAGCCGACAGGCAGAGAATACGAAGTTGATAATCTTAGCGCTGAACCCGCTTTTGAGACTCGAAATGATCTAACAGAAGGCGGGTAGCGCGCACGTAAGGATCGTTTAAATTTTATTATAAGACGGCTTTACTCACGGTTTATCGGAGTTGGTTCAGACTAGTTTCGGACCATTCGGAGGTACTTCATTGCGGTGATCATCCCGTCTCAAACTGCGGATTTGCGCTCGCAGTGCGCCGCTTGTGTGCGGAGGGCGAACCTCTGATTTAAAAATATAAATAGTTAAATTATCAACTTACTTCCAGGCGGACCGAAGAATTTCACGTAGAACTCGTTGAGACCGCCCAGTATCGTGACCTCATGCTTACTCTCAATGCTGTTTAAAATCTGGTTAAAGAAATAATTATATTTATTGATTACTAGCTGATAGCCGCGACTTTGTCCGCGTACACACATGACTTAGCACGTAGTGCTAATGAAAATCGTTGTTTGTTAAGAATTTTTAATATTAAAATCGCAATAGTTTTTAAGATAAGGGCTAAGTTTTTAAGGAGTAAAACTTTAGGAGACTTAATTGAAATCTATCCTACTGGAGAACAAGTTTAAATCTCTATCATTTTAATAATGTAATCCTATTACTCTAGGATTTGTAGACACTATCCACAAAATATACGCGAAGCCAGATGGTAGATAGGTCCCTAATCTCAAAATTGCCGAGGATTGCGACAGTGGATATCCTTCTAATGAACACATACACAACCGGTGTATTGTGAATTTGCAGTATCGCTCAGTCGAGATATCTACGACAGCGCTGTCTAGATATTACTAGGCCGGCTACGTAATCTAGCGCGGTAGACTGGTACCCTTCGGGGGTAAAATCTTTCATAGTACAGCAGCGGAACTCTCCCACATCGAAAAGCCTTTCGTCGCCTCAAACGACACCTTTGGGCCTGGGACTCCTCTATACTTTAAACTCTAAAGCAATACTTACAAATAAATAATATAAATTAAACTTCAGACGAATGTTCCTTACAAAATAGAAAATATTATAAATAATGCAGAGAATTCTTTCTTGCTTTTATATTTTAAAAAATAAATTTTATTATCTCTTACAAGTTAGTACCGGTAAAAAAAAAACTTTATACTGATATCGAAAATACGTTACCTTGTCAGTAAAATGACATCGATAACTCATTAAAAATCAAAAGAGAAGTATCCAAAATTTTCTTATTAAACACTCCCATACATTTAGTATGACATTAGTAGATGGGTTACTTTCCTTATTTTAAAAGGTTATTTTAGCTTAGTACTGATATTAAAGGAAACTGTTTATTAATCTAACAAAGTAATAAAACTATATTATAATTGAATAATATTAATTTCTGTCAGCACAAAATTTTGTATTCGAAGCAGATATTCGAAGTTAATGTCCTTGTTGTGCGATACAATGACCTTTCTATTAGTCTAATATGAAAATTTTGGATAATTTTCGTTTGAATTTTAAAAAGTTTTGACGTCATTTTACTAATAAGGTTACGTAGGTATTTTTGATATCAGTTTAACGTATTTTGATATCTGTAATAGTAAATACGCGCCTGGTTACACTATTACATTCCCTATAGATTTTTTTAGAAATTAAGGGACGAGACGAGACGAGCAGCTGATGGTATTTGATACACCCTGCCCATTACAATGCAGTGCCGCTCAGGATTCTTGAAAAACCCAAAAACTCTGAGCGGCAATACAATAGCGCTCGTCACCTCGAGACATACGATGTTAAGTCTCAATTGCCCAGTAATTTCACTGGCTACGGCGCCCTTCAGACCGAAACACAGTATTGTTTACACATTACTGCTTCACGGCAGAAATAGACTCCGTTCTATCCGGCAATCTAGCCGGCATCCTGTGCAAAGGAGCCTCCCACAATAGATTATACGTGTATGAGTCTGGAGCAATTTTTTATATGCATAATGTGTGTATACATAAAATTGAATCGACAGATTTTTGGAGTTCCGTGGCCGAAGAGAAACCAACTGAAACCCCTACTTGGAGTCCGCTGTCCATTCAAGCCCGTATCCCATAAGCCTCAATATAGTTAAAGAATACAGATAGCTGTAATTTTGTTTTGCTATAGGAACAAATAATAAAATCCAAGATGGCGTATTCCGAGACGGTTATAAATCTATAAATTATTCGACTTCGCTTAGCATTCTTTCTCACACACATTCTAATTGCTTTCTATTCTCATACTCGCTGTTGTACCTTTTTTTTATGAAAATAAGGGACAAGACGAGCAGGACGTTCATCTGATGGTAATTGATACGCCCTGCCCATTACAATGCTATGCCGATCAGGATTCTTGAAATCCCAAAAATTCTGAGCGGCAATACAATAGCGCTCTTCACCTCGAGACAAACGATGTTAAGTCTCATTTGCCCAGTAATTTCACTAGCTACGGTGCCCTTCAGAACGAAACGCACTAATGCTTACACAATAAGCTTCACGGCAGAAATAGGCGCCGTTGTGGTACCCATAATCTAGCCGGCATCCTGTGCAAAGGAGCCTCCCACTGGTAAAAACCTACTACGTGTAAAAAAACATAACTAAATTGTTGACAGAGCGAAATTGTAGCTAATTTTTTTGCTGCCTTTCGCTGTAATAACAAGAACAAACCAACACTATAGATTATTTTCTCTAATTCAACAAGGCTTATACTTAATAGTACATAGCTTTTTGTAACTCTAACTCATGTTTTTAAAATTTAAATTATTATATTATTAACCGACTTCAAAAAGGAAGGCACCGACTTAAAATCTATCAATATGTAGCACATACAAATAATAGTATTTTATTAATATTAAAGGTAAAGGTTTGCATAAGAGGTGTATTAAATTAAATTTTTAGTTATTTGATACTTTTCAGTTTTGAAGTCGGTATTTTTCAACGTAGTTTTCTTTTATAATCGCTCATAGCTAAAATGCTCGTATTATACCTTTATTCATTTACAGTGTGTGTGGATTGATGCACCAACTATACTCAATAACTCTTGTGTTTTTACTTATTAATTTATATTTTACTTTTTTGACTTACTCGTAAGGCTTTGAGTATTTATTGTTGCACCTCTATACATACGACGATCTGTATAGCCGAGTGGTTAGCGATACTACCTACTAAGCTAGAGGTCCCGGGTTCGAATCCCGGTAGGTGCAAGCATTTATATGATGAATATGGCTGTTTGTTTCCGGATGTTTAAATGAATTTATGTATGTTTAAGTAAGTATATTGTATTAAATATATCATTGTCTTGCAACCCATAACACAGGCTATATATGCTTAACTTGGGGCAAGATAATTTGTGTTAAAAGTGTGTCAATACTATATTATATTATTAATATTATACATATTATATGATTTAAGAGTGGCAAAGCGTTTCTTGCCACTTCTTGCCATGTAATCTCAGCCTTTTCCGCAGTGGTGGTAAATGTAAAAAGAAAACTTTTTACAATCATAAGTGTCATTTCCTTAACCTACGTTCATAATGAGAATTAGATTTGATTTAAGTATATTTTTTTTCAATCTTTATTTATTTATAGAGAGTTTGATCACAGTGTGAACATGCCACCCTCATAGTGATACAAATGAAAAAAAAACACATTTTATATTATCTCCTAAATCTAACTTAACCAACTTATAAATTATACTCTTAGCTTTCTCCGAAAGGGGGAAAGCCATTATAAGATTACATGCTTTAGTATAAAAATTAAGAGCTTACAAAGTTATTGTGCCTGAATAGTTTTGTTTGCATCTAATAGAAAAACTCCCCGAAAATCTAAAAGGCATAAAAGGCATTTATATTCTCAAAATTGATTCCTTTAGAATTCTTTTTGATGTCATTTCTAATAACTACTAGATACTACTACCGCTTCGGAAATAAATGGCGCTCTGAGAGAGAAGAAGCGGCGCAAGAAACTCTCCCAGCATTCTTTTTTGAGCTCTTTTCAATACAACAAAGCGTTGCCTTTCTATTTTATACGTTCCTTGTTAATAACTGCCTCAGAATATTCGAGATGTTCAGCTAATTGATAGTCAACCGTGATAATTGCGATTAGTTTATCTTGGACCTATAAGGAATGGTTTGAGTTACAACGTATTAACATACAATAGAGACAAAGTTTTATAATTAATGATCCGAGGAAATACTTAGCACTGCTTCTACAACTAGAGAAATGTATTCGCGTTTGCAAAGCTCGAATCATCTTACGGCCGTTCCCAATATACTATCTACAGATAGAGATAAATTACCACCTTCTACTGTCAGTAAGTAGCTGTCAATAATCTGAAGCTGTCGAAAAATTATGTGATAATGAAACCGGAAGGGAGACATCGGAAATCCTGAGTGAAACTCGTTTGAACTTATTGAAATGGTCTTTCTATAATTACCTTTCTATGGTTTTTAATGGTAATATTCCGCGTTGTAATGGCGCTGTTATGAGTCAGATATTATGTGCGGACTTCATTATCTTAACGACAATGTAACATAACGTAACAAACATATTATACTATGTACTACTCGAGAACCTTCTCCTTTACAAAAAGGAAAAGTTTCGACTGTCTTTTGGTGGCAGTTGCCTTACGGCCGTTCCCAATGTACTATGTACATATAGACATAAATTACTACCTTCTACTGTCAGTAAGTAGCTGTCAATAATCTGAAGCTGTCCCAATATACCCGATAAGTCATTCTTATTGCCTTATATTGGGACGCGTGAATTGCAATTTCCATACAAACTTCTATCGCTGGTAAGCTATACGTCGTCCCATTGACAGACAGCGTGTACGGATACGGTGAGTTACTGTCGATAAGTTTATTGGGTCAGAAAAGCCAACGATAGTTACGATTTTTATCTCAAGTAATCGATAGACTGAATATTGAGAACGGCCGTTAACGTCGTCAGGTCTTGAACGAAAGCATCATTCGCATGAAATCCGCGCGGGTTAATGCGAATGATGTTTTTGTTGCGAATTGTTTAAACTGCTAAACTTTTTCTAAATTTTATATTTAACTAGCTGACCCAGCAAACGTTGTATTGCCGATATTAAAATCGCGATACAAAACTAACTGTCACATTATAAAAAAATAAAAACAAAAAATTTCGTCCAAAAATTAAAAAAAAAAATTAAGGCTGAACAACCCTTATTACTTAGGGGTATGAAAAATAGATGCTGGCCGATTCTCAGACCTACTCAATGTGCTCACAAAATTAAAAAGGAGTACGGGAACGAACATTATGACACGAGAATTTTATATATAAGAGATAAAAACAATTATATTTATACACTTTTACACAAATTATCTTGCTCCAAAGTAGGCATAGCCTATACTATGAGTACGAGTCAAAGATATATTTAATCTATATATATAAAAATGAATTGCTGTTCGTTAGTCTCGCTAAAACTCGCGAACGGCTGGACCGATTGGGCTAATTTTGATCTTGAATTATTTGTGGAAGTCCAGAGAAGGTTTAAAAGCTTTAAACCTTTAAAAATAATAGTTTAAAATGAATAATTAATTAGAATTTTTAAATATTTCTAATTTTCTAAGGAGGTAAAAAATAAACTTCCTTAAAACACGGGTAATACACTAAAAAAAAGGATTCCTTTTGTTTGTTTTGATTTTTTTTTATACAAAAGTTTAGGTCTTTTATTCATCGATTGAGGCAATAGGAAGTCTGCCGGGTCAGCAAGTACAAAATACTTGCTTAAACATACATAAATCCTACTAATATTATAAATGTGAAAGTTTGTATGTCTGGATGTATGTTTGAACTTCTTTAACGCAAAATCTACTGAATAGATTTTGATGAAACTTTACAATAATATAGCTTACACACCAGAATAACAAATAGGCTATAATTTATAAAACTATAATGTGAATTATACAAAATATAAAAGAAGTGTGATTGTTACTAATGAATACAACTAGCGCCATCTCTTATCAACTAGCAAGCAAAAGATCAATACAATTTATATGGCAAAACAACGTTTGCCGGGTCAGCTAGTAGGTACCTACATATAAATATCCATGACTCGGAAACAAACCATATTTATCATATAAATTATTGCAATTACCGGGATTTGAACCCGGAACCTCTAGTTTAGTAGTCGGGATTACTAACCATTCAGCTATGTGGGTCGTCATATTTTTGGTTTTATTTGCATCGGGCATTGCATTAATTAATTTTATGGAAAGAACAACCTTTACTTTGGTTAGAATACGAATTTCTGCCTGCTTCGTTTGTGATGATTATTTTTTCAGTTTCTTCGAAATAAGATCCTATTTGATACAAATTGTTGGAAAGCTAAGAAAACGATTATGTTTTTAACATAATCTGCAAGCCAAGTTTCATAACATATTTTTTTTGTTATTAAGGCATTTTAGTGGAAAAAAAATCTAAAAAAATATTGAAATAATATCGTTTTTCGCCTCGCATTTTAAAATTTGGATCCATAATTGTAGTTTTAATATTGATGAATAGATAACCAGTGTTTAATCGTTTTTATAAATCAGTAGAAATAATGAGATTGAAGAATTTATTCTTTTTTAAATAATTTTTTACAAACATTTTGATGGCAATCGTTTAGAAACAGGACAAATATTGAGCATGACAACAGATGAAATCATTCGACGAATCATCACTGCCAAATGTTGCATAATTGCTGTCTAGGCACGACTGAATGAATAGTCTTCTCATGGTTCACCGATAAATTCAAAATGGAGAATAAAGCTAGGGCGCTATGGATAACGAACTTGGTTTAATAAATCCAGTACAAAGCTGGGGAAGTTCGCCCCAATCTTTCAAGCAGAAGTAAACAGCATTCTGGAAAGCGCGGAAAACAACCAAACACTATAAATAAAATACATTCACTCTGACAGACAACCAG
The DNA here is from genome assembly GCA_949711755.1 of Leptidea juvernica. Taxonomy (NCBI): domain Eukaryota; kingdom Metazoa; phylum Arthropoda; class Insecta; order Lepidoptera; family Pieridae; genus Leptidea; species Leptidea juvernica. The sequence continues at coordinate 15,260,108 of CATIXQ010000008.1, forward strand.
CGGATTTAGCTCTAGGTATCAAAATTTTTCAAAAACTGTAGTGTCGCCCCAACACACCAGAACTGGAATGTTAGGCAGTGAAATTGCTGATGAATAAGCAAGGGCAGTAGCCAGAGCATAAGTGTGCTGTCCTATTAGTGCCTAAGAAACACCCTGAAGAACCGATGTCAACAGGAAGCATTTAACGCTGAGGAAAATTAACATGTTTAAGCTATATCATTGCTGTACCAGTGCTGATTAACGGCCGTTTTCAATAACCTATCGCCGTCTAATGACAAGATCTTATCTATCCATAGTTATCTATATACATAAAAATGAATTGCTGTTCGTTAGTCTCGCTAAAACTCGAGAACGGCTGGACCGATTTCGCTAATTTTGGTCTTGAATTATTTGTGGAAGTCCAGGGAAGGTTTAAAAGGTGAATAAATATGAAAGTGTTCGGATTTAAATAAAAATAACAATTTTGTTTTTCCTTTGATGTATCCCCCGTCGTCCGATATTTGTTTTGTATGGACGTATTTTCTATTAGAGAATTCATTGACGCACGGTTTGACAGTTCTGCTGTGAAACAATTTCATTACAACAACAGGGGGTGCATATTTTACGAAATAATTCTTGATGTTATGAAATATTATTGACAAATTAATAAAAAACATTATTTTATTTATTATATACAGAACAACGTCTGTCGGGTCAGCTAGTGTTCAATATAGTTATAGTCCAATGCTTTATGTCGATTTGTCTACCTCTAGTAAGATAACCTAGGTATAGGATAGGTTATTGAAAACGGCCGTTAGGCATTCAACAAGGGGATCGAGGCCCTATCAATGGACGAGACAAACCTATGCATACTTCTCAGATTGCTAAATGGGCACTGTCGCCTAAAAAATCTCCTAAGTGGAGTCGGATTCAAAATGAAAAAAACTTGCAGATTTTCCTTTGAGGCCGACGAAGCGCCTCTCCATCTCTGCGATTACGGCTCTAATAATTTTTTATAAGCAAACATACTAATAACGGCCGTTCCCAATATTCAGTCTATCTCTTACTTGAGATAAAAATCGTAACTATCGTTGGCTTTTCTGTCCCAATAAACTCATCGACGGTAACTGACCTTATTCGTACACGCTGTCTGTCAATGGGACGACGTATAGCTTACCAGCGATAGAAGTTTGTATGGAAATTTCAATTCACCCGTCCCAATATAAGGCGATAAGAATGACTTATCCGGTATATTGGGACAGCTAATTACTGACAGTAGAAGGTAGTAATTTATCTGTATCTGTAGATAGTATATTGGGAACGGCCGTAAGGCAACTGCCACCGAAAGACAGTCGAAACTTTTTCTTTTTGCAAAGGAGAAGGTTCTCGAGTAGTTCATAGTATAATATGTTTGTTACGTTATGTTACACTGTCGTTAAGATAATGAAGTCCGCGCATAATATCTGACTCATAACAGCGCCATTACAACGCGGAATATTACCATTAAAAACCATAGAGAGGTAATTTATAGAAAGACCATTCCAATATGTTCAAACGAGTTTCAATTAGGACTTCCGATGTCTCCCTTCCGATTTAATTACCACATAATTTTCGATGGTCATTTTTGCTAGAACCCTTTGGTTTCAGTTTTAATATAACCAGTGGAATTGGTTGAATAGCTCTATGGAACACTATCATCATATATGTTTTATAATTCAATTTATAACGGGAAATGATCGTTTCAAGTGATAATACAACAATTTTCATAAGATTTCTTATCAAGCATGACAATATGTGGGAAATAGTACCTAAGTAGGTTTTGTAAATATTGAGACATGCTATAAAAACAGCTGTTACTACTTTAAAATTTTATATTTGATTATAACCATGTTGGTTTTCAATCAGCTCTTCTCTGACCTGGCAAAAATTCTGAGCTAGGAATTCGCCGAAGAACACTAGTAGATAACTTGACTACGCTTCGGAGAGCGTCAATTTTATGGTTAAAAAAAAGCTCTCTTCTTTTCGCGTTCTCGCCCATGATGGGTTCCATTGCAGCAAGTAACATGATATAAATATTATTTAGAAAGGAAAATAATATTAAATTATTTAAATGGAAAAGGCAAAAAATCTTTGCTCAAAATCATACAGTGCAAATGAGCTCTCATCATTTATACGTATTAAAAAAATTATAAATATAATCAAACAATCACCTCGTTACATTTAACGATTATATCCTGTATAATATGGTTGGCTTCTACCACTTACAACAAACCTTGTTTATTGAAGTTATAACCCTTTTGGTGTGTTAGGGAAGAGTTATCGTGAATTTTTACGATGCACGCGCACACTGAGAATCAAATTCGACACGCTGACGTTAGTTGGTCAACGTGACCATTTGTATCATAGCTAGCTAGCTACTATAAGCCTCTTGTAACTCATATTGTGTCGTCTACGTATCCCTAAATGTAATAATCTTAAAAATAATCATCGTACCGTTGCCCGAGACATGCACCTATACCGCGATCGTTGGCATCTTTCAACGCGCTCTTGGACAAAAATGATCAATTCAAAGAAGTGTGGACTGTGGATGTTGCCTTGTTTCTGAACTACTAAGTTACGCGGAGAGCATTCAAATTGTACAATTCATTCGATTATTCTTTAATATTTTTTTTTTGTTTGTCAATTTTCCTTTTTTGTGTTACGTCTTATTAGTGTAAGTGGCAATGTCGTGCTAATTGTACAATATTTTTTTTTATGGAACAGGAGGACAAACGAGCGTACGGGTCACCTGATGTTAAGTGATCACCGCCGCCCACATTCTCTTGCAACACCAGAGGAATCACAAGAGCGTTGCCGGCCTTTAAGGAAGGTGTACGCGCTTTTTTTGAAGGTACCCATGTCGTATCGTCCCGGAAACACCGCACAAGGAAGCTCATTCCACAGCTTTGTAGTACGTGGAAGAAAGCTCCTTGAAAACCGCACTGTGGAGGACCGCCACACATCCAGATGGTGGGGATGATACCCTAATTTGTGGCGTGTCGTGCGAAGGTGGAATTCGGCGGCAGGAATCATCATACCGAACCACAACCAAAGGGCAAGATATTTAAAAATGTATAAGTTGTAAAATATTTTTTTTAACTCTTTCTAATTGCATAATAACAATTATTATTAGTTATTTAACTAAATTATGCGGTATTATAACATTTTAATTGGCTGTATTTAATACCTTTTTTACAATATTGTTCTGAATACAAACGTAAATTAGCACGAGGATTAAACTTTTTAAGGATTTGATGCATATTTTTGTATACGGTATTCTTTACCTTCATCGGTGGCAGAAAATCATTTCGATATGAGCCATGAATTTAACATGTATTTTTCTATCAATGTTAAGTTGTGATAATTCTTAAAATAAATTAATTCCTCTTTAATTGTTACTTTAGGTCATATCGAAACATTTGCCCTATACTTCCCTAGGGGGCAAAAAAATAGGGGAGTGTCGTAAGTGGCAACTAAGTGTGCGCGTTTAATACTACAAAACCCTCATTTGATGTATCACCGATTCTCCGACCCAAATCTTGAGCGATTGCTAAGCCAGACCACATTCTAGCGCTCTATAAAGCGCAGGTCCGGCCATATTTGGAGTATTGCTTTCATCTCTGGTCTGGTGCACCCCAGTATCAGCTCGAAACATTTCACTGCAACGCAAAACTGCTCGAATTGTCGGGTCTTCCAGTGCTTTTTGAACGGCTAGATCACGTCTTTTCGTTGCGTAAATACGTCGCTCATTGTATCTTCTACCGCATTTATCAAGGCAAGTGTTCTGATGAGCTGCTTGCCGTCAACACACCACAAACTAATCAAATTTCATCTTCATCCTCACTACCTGGATATGTGGCGTCTTTCTACATTGGAGTGTCATTGAACACTCTTGTCCGTACAACCAAACTACCGAATGGACGTCCGTGCGCGGTGTTTTTCACGTCATTACGGTATGGGCACACCCTCCTAGAAGGCAGGCATTGATCCTGTGATTCCTCTGTTGTTGCAGAGGAATGTGGGCGGCGGGTATCTTTTAGGATCAGGTGGTACACTCGTTTGTCCCCCTTTTCCGTAAAACGAACAAGCTTGCATTGTTGCTGAGTAATTAATAATATCTGTATATTCTTATTATAATAGATATTATTACCGTCAGGAAAACATAATATGATCTACCAAGGCTCAATCTATGAGCTAAACAGGTTGAATGATAATAATAATATTATAACGTCACATGATGAAACGACAAATTCTATAAAATTTCGAGATTATTTTACTTTTATTGGTTCATCTTGCTATACAAACACTGCTTCCTTACAAACAATGGCCAACAATAGGTACTTAATTATGAAGTCATAAAAATAATAAGTTGCTGAAACTAATAACAAGTGCCAGCTGTTGGGTATTTTCTTTTATTGCTTCATTGTCCAGCACATATTTACATATTGAATCAACATCAACTGTTGGAACATTCTAAGAAATGAGTTCTTGTGTATTTGAAATTGAGATTGTGATAGCACAGTCCTCACAGTCTCATAATGGGACCTGCTTAATTAAGTCCAGTAAGGGTAAGACGACAGGTTTGTGTGTTCACTGCTAAAAACTCTTCCTTCGTGATATCTTCTCAAGCAACATTCAATTCCGCAGTCACTCGTAAGAGAAAGATAAACTGGCTTGACAAATGCTTGGTGTGCTAAGGTGAAGCAGAACTTCACTTCAAGCAACCACCTGCAAGTGTTATACTAAATACTTTGTGCTAATTAGGTCTCACATGGAGTGCTGTTCTAACTTCTGGGCCATACCGAGTACCAGCTTCTTTCATTTGATCAAATACAACATAAAGAGGACATTGGTGTAGGTGAATGTGTACAATTCTATTCTGCACTCATTCTTCTCCTCCCAGACCAAGTATTTATTATAATAAGTAAGCTTTAGAAAAACTAACAGGTATAATAATTTAGAGCATAATATTTTTTTATCAGTTAAAATTTCATTCATATTTAAATTGTGTTTAATAATGTCATATAATATTTTTATGTATATATATTTAAACATATAAAACACATAATATACAGAAATTTATATAGATAAACATAATTCTCACCAAATTTTACAACATAGCTTATCAGCTAGTGATAACCTGACTCTGAACTCCAAAAAGGATCATTAACCTGTAATTTTTCTTGATTAGTTGACCACAATATTTTTATTTTAAATATAAATAGTACATTTTACATTTGAGAGTCATTGTTATAATCTGGTCAGAGAACTCTTACAAAACGATATTATATTACAAGTATAGTTAAAATTAATTATGTTTGACCAATAGTGGAATTGGTATAATTACACATACCTATTGATAATTTCTTTGTAATATTACTATAATAGATAGAAAACATAAGGTTAAGTCAATTAAAAATATAATTCTATTTAAAATTGAAAAAATTCTATTCTTATAATCAAGTAGGTATATTTAAAAATTATTAATATTTTTCTTTCACTGTATTTTGGTTTGAGCTGATCCTTCATTGCCAATGCTCTCAATAAATAAAAAAAAAACACTAAAAAACATTAAAAACAGCACAAAAAACATAAAATGCTCCTCTGTATGTGTGGCTGTTTAGGTTAATAGTAAAGCTATTATTTGTACCTACAGTAATTATTACTAGTAAACAAAGAAAACATAACACAAAGCTAAACAGATATCATTAGTGTTTCTCATCAAAATAAAGTGGAGTTGGCACAATACCAGCTTTTTGTCTACTATACAAATTAAAATATTTTTCAAAGTGTAGAAATGGTTTTAAGCAGTACATAATTAATTACTTGGACAGTTTAAATGAATTATGAAATTAAATATTTTGAGATACCAAACAACTAAAACAACAGGCGTATTGTGTAGGTATTAAAATGTGTAATATTATACATTCTAATGATATTATTTCGTTTTTTTTTTCTATTACACATTTGCATTATTATTATATCGTGCATTCCGTTACGTATGGTCACCCATTGGTGAAGATAAGCAACATAGTGCGCAATAAAGACCATGGCCTACATACAAATTACGAAATACAATTCAGAAACACGGAAGAACACTTATTATGCGTTTTATATATAGATATGTCAACGGACCTACACAAAGTGACAAAGAGTTTACGATACTCTCTTTAATCCCTACGGAATACAGAAGACTCCGTTAGATGACCACAAAAACATATTGATGAATTAGAAACAACTAAACGTTAACTTATATATATAATTAATGATCTGTATCGATTTTTGTATAGGGTCGTGACAATCAGCTGATGGCCCTTTATCTACCTACTTATTTACATGAAGGACCAAGTACCAAAGTAGTGGGTGCTTTCTATAGGACACAACAAAGGATACAGTTTAATGACGTCCGTGTCCATACGACGTTTCCCAGCGCTCGGGGACGACATCTTCGTGATCTATTGGAGAATAAACCACTGTATCGAACACGAACACTGCACAAACACTCTCGACACAGCGAGAACAAAAACTTCGTCCACCAGCAACAGTCAGAAAAATAACATTGTAGAAAAACAATGGTCAGAGCCAAAGACAATAGAGTACAAATATAGACTACAAATCAAAAGACAACTTGTAGACTCGATTGACAATATTGTGTAATATTTAATGTAAGAAATCTGTTAATTTTTCTTTACATCAATGCAATATGCATCATCAAAGCTTGCATATAGCCGTTAGAACAAATATTCATTTAAAACTTTCAGCAATCTATTTTTTCTGGGACTAGCAAAAGATACATACAAAACTAGTTTTCATTATATTCAGCACTAGATTCTAGTAACTCACCAAAACTTAATCATAATCCAAAATCCACAATCTTCTTAACGAAATTAAAATAGCACTTGTATACTTATTCTGGTATCACGATGTAATTTACCTACACTTTAATCTATGTATATATATACCATAAACAAGGATCAAAGTGCGTCAAGATAAAAAAAAATAATAATTTGTCTATGCTGAGAATTTCAGAAACTTCGCGTGAGAAGCTTGAAACATTATTTTTATTTGATTCTAATTATAGAATAAAGTTCTTAAACTCATTTCCTAGTTAGTAATAAGGTTTACGCAAGAACGCTTGTGCGGTGGTGGTGTGCAAATCATTAGAAAACATGTGTTTTGATGTTAATATAAGTTGGTGATTTGACGACACCTAAGAAAATACATGTCAACAAATTGTAAATTTCCAATGTGACTAGTGTTTCGTAGTTGTAGTTTGTGTTTATATCGGTGGCGAGTTGTTGGAAGGATCCTGTGGAGGTATTGACTGATAAGTATGCCGATTGCTGTAATCAACAAAGTTCATTTCCGGTCTCATCTCGATGAGGGTTCTATAAATGCTAATTGATTCTTGCGAGTTATCAAACTGCAGGATGGCGAACCCCATCGGGGTTTCCTTTGATCAAAATGACATGTCCAGGTAATGCATCTTCATTTTATAAAATATTAATTTCAATACTTATACCGTTCTTGAAAAAAAAGACAAATTATAACTTAATTTTTTTTTCTATTTAAGATGTCTCACAATGATTAAATAGTTTGACCTATGTGTCAGAATTCAAATAAATATTTATAGATTATATTTTTCCTAACCAAGTAATTCATTCACAAAGTAGATTTTTATTCAGGCATAATTAGAAGCAAATAGTAAAACTCGACATTTTCTTTACTATGTTAAATCACTACCATCACTTGAACTTATAATCTATATATATAAAAATGAATTGCTGTTCGTTAGTCTTGCTAAAACTCGAGAATGGCTGGTCCAATTCGGCTAATTTTGGTCTTGAATTATTTGTGGAAGCCCAGGGAAGGTTTAAAAGGTAAATAAATATGAAAAAATGTTCGGCATTAAATAAAAACAACAATTTTGTTTTTCCTTTGATGTTTGATACGTAATTTCTATGAGAGAATATATTGATGCACGGTTTGATAGTTCTGCTGTGAAACAATTTCATTCCAACAACATGGATCGTATTTTACGAAATAATTCTTGATATTATGATATATTATTGACAAATTAATAAAAAACATTATTTTATTTATACAGAACAACTTCTGTCGGGTCAACTAGTATCAAATATTAATTGCATTGAGTTCCAGTGAGCTATATAATTTTTATGACTGCCCCAGATTTGAGACTAGTCAACTAGCTATGTAGAAGATAATGTTGTATTAATATTTGTACACAATGGTGTCATATTTCTAGATGACAAATTTTGTTGTGATATTACCATTGTTGCTTGCAAAAATCAAATTTGTAGTACATAAGTACTTAGTTAAAAATTATTATCATAAAACTTCACCACTGTCTGTCTTTTGGAATCAGTGTTTTACTTTATTGAATAGGAATTTAATATATATAGTACATAATCTTAAATGTATGTGAGTATGTATTTATTTAACTAGACTCTACTTATGTAGGAATTGTAAACCATCAATATTTCACAGTTTTATATAGCACAGGATGACAACATGTTCAATGCAACATAATTTGTGTTTTCTTGGAAATTTAACAACAAAATCAAATTAAAAACACATTATTTATACAATTAGGTCAAAAAATTACTCTTATGAATGTCAATCATCACATGTTATTGGTTAATGCTGTAATGAGAAGAAGCAGCAAAGACAAATTATTTTAATTACATAATGTGAAGTGATGCAAAAAAAAAAAACAACATTGTTGATGTTGAACATGACCAACAGACTTCAAATAATAAAAAATGTAAATTGATTCAAAAACTACAATATATTAATAATAGAGTTATTAAGTAGTAGATGCATCAACCTTCATACAAAGGCATTATAATATAAACATATATTGATATATTCTTTACAAATGTATACATTTTTAAAAATACTCTTTATAAAACTTTCTAGTTTACGTAAAATAATTTAATGTTTAACTAAATTTCGTTATACTGTAATTACTATTGTGTCCACTTATTATTTTTTTTATTTTTTTCTGTATTTGGTGAATGATGTGTACAATTTTAATTGGATCTCAGGATCATAAAAATATGCTGTACTTGTTATTAGATGATAGTTTTATCTTGTTATCTGTTATTGTACCTACTTGTAAATAAATAAATAAATACATATATATATATATATATATATATATATATATATTTATTGAAATACAATTATTTCTTTACAAATATAAACAAACTAGTATTTAGGGATTGTATTTAGTGTAGTTCTAGCTTCACAATTAACAAACTTCCTTTTTTTGACTTTTCAACCGTAAATTATTAATATATTAAATCCTTCTTCAATTCCTTTAATGCCTAAGTCAGTTTCAGTACTTAAGACTGTTAAGACTAATGTTGAATGGAGTCAGACAGTCCATTTCTTTTTAATTATATAATATATATAGCTGAACAAGCAAACATTGTTTTGTTAAATTATATTTATAACATAGTTACAGCAGAACTCTTACTTAAAGACCTGTCAGAAAATAAAATTTTTGCAATTAATCAAAAATTTGTGGTTGGTCACTTAGGGGTATAAAAAATATTTACAACCTTTCTCAGACCTAACGAATATACACAACGACTAGAATATATATAACGAATATACATAACAAATACTGTGAGACAAGAATTTTACCTCAGTACTTTACCTATTTATTTATTTTTTTACCTATTTTTCTCTTTAGTGGGTACCTTCAAAAAAAGCGCGTACACCTTCCTTAAAGGATGGCAACACTCTTGTGATTCCTCTGGTGTTTCCTCTGGTGTCGCAAGAGAATGTGGGTGTCAGTGTTCACTTAACACCAGGTAATGTAACCCGTACAGTCATTTGTCCTCCTATTCCATAAAATATATATATATATATATTAGATAGATTTGTGTTGACTTTAATGTTAGCGCAAGGGTCGTTAGCTAAGAGTAGTATGTTTTAATCATATATTATAATTCTAGCTGGTATTTCGGAGGTCTTTCAAGAGCTGAAGCGACAAAGTTGCTTCTGAATGAGACTGAGAGTGGAGTCTTCCTAGTTAGAGATTCTAAGACAATACATGGAGATTATGTCCTTTGTGTCAGGTATTTTATATTTATATAATTAATATAATTCTTACTTTAGATGCCATAAATTTATAGTAACAATTTTTTTTATATGGTAGTAATAATTATAAATATGTGTGAATATTGAAACATTTGGATGAAATTGATGTATTTATTAATTTGATATGAATTGAAAGATTTCTTAACAACCCTAAAACAATGTTATTAAGTGTGTGAAGCTAAATAGATATGATATCTCATGTGCTGTGACATTTTTTACTCTTGAAGCCCGTTTGTAACAATTAAGGGTTATAAACTCACAAAGGGATCCTAATTACATGATATCTCAAGTAAGTACCTGTATTGCAGCAAAAATAGGTGGAGTGGACTTTTTTATTTTATTATTTTCATGCCTGTATTCTTATTATGCAACACGGGCAAACTGGCGGTAAGATAAGTTGTTCTCCTGCAGTGATTTACAGCAAAAGCATGTTGAACAGTTTCAAATAATTCTCCAAAGAACGTAAATTATACTGCTAGTTCTGCTACTGATGAAAAAATGGATGGTAAATGGATTGATATTAGATATGTTTTTCCACAGCAGTTTCCAAAGAACTTTTTCTCACCCATAATCAAACTGAGGGGTAAACATGTGATTATTTTAGGGTGATGTGACATGATAACTTTGAAAAATACCTACAAATACTACCTTAAAGGTCATGCTCATCCTCCTAGTGTTGCAAGAGTAAGGCACACACCTATAAACAAGCTTACACTTGTTTGTCCGCTTAGTCCTCAAAGTTTCAAAAGTGTCAATAGATAATATAACCGTTTATTCTCACCTCTCCGGTTCGATCCTCACCCGCCACATACTAATGTGCTTTCGGTTTTCGAATTCATAATAAAATATCCTCTGGTGTTACAAGGGTGTGCAGCGGTAATCACATACTGTCAGTTGTGTTTATCTTAGCTTTTTTTAATGACAATAAGGAATGAGACGAGCAGGACGTTCAGCTGATGGTAATTGATACGCCCTGTCCATTACAATGCAGTGCCGCTCAGGATTCTTGAAAAACCGAAAAATTCTAAGTGGCACTACAATTACGCTCGTCACCTTGACACATAAGATGCTCATTTGCCCAGTAGTTTCATTAGTTACGGTGCCCTTCAAACCGAAACAATAGTGCTAACACATTTCTGCGTCACGGTAGAAATAGGCGCCGTTATGTGGTACCTGTAATTTTCCTCGTTTGGTCACAAGTGAAACAACTAATCTTTATTATGTAGCACTACAACCGGGGATGTCCGTTCGCAACCGATAGCCGATTAGAACTGTACTAAGTACTGACTAGTGACTACTGACTACTGTGAATAATTCCTTATATAGCACTTAACGTCACATGGGTAATGTCACTGTCGATTTCATAACAGTGACAATGATTGTTAACACATACTCAATTCAGGCTAGATGTCAATACACTACAGTACCCTTAATGCAGCCGGTATCCTGTGCAAAGGCGCCTCCTACTGTATGGCGGTTGTGTTAAACTTTCTTGTATTTCCAGAGAAGATGACCGCGTGTCGCATTACATTATCAACCGCATGGTGTCTGCGGAGGGCACGCGGTACCGAATCGGAAACCAGCTGTTCGCGGACATGCCGGCTCTGCTCGCCTTCTACCGCCTCCACTACCTGGACACCACGCCGTTGGTGCGGCCACTGCCTCAAGCCAACGCTCACGCGGCTGCCCCGGCGCCGGCACAGCCCCATCTCGTACTGGAAGTCGTCATCGCCAAGTTCGACTTCGACGGCAGTGTGAGTATCACTCACTTGACAATCATATCGCATCACCACATGATTAAAAAACAAAGTCACGTTGATTCCGAGGAATATTTGTATGGAGAAAATTTATTTAAATTATGTTCCAGTTTTTTTTAACACGTTGAATAATATTGTCAACAATTCTAAATTATCAAAAAAAAACTAGAATTATTTGTAGATGTAGTGCGAAATATATTTAAATATTATGTAAATCCAATATAATGTTATTGTTGCCTGACGTGGTCTACGCTCATTCGTCACAAAATTCCAGCACATTATTATATTTTGTGCCAGTTATTGTGTGATTATTTAGGGCGTTCTATGATTAATTTGGCTATATTTAACATCTAGTTCAGCGCGATGATCCCATCTCTACACCGTGGGTTGTTACCGTAAACATTGGTCATGCATTGCTTCTCCATTACCTCGTCTCATAACCAGGGCCGGATTTAAACTTAATGCCGCCCCTGGACACCGGAAAAAAATCCGCCCCAATAATTTTACTCAAACTTATAGTTTATATATTTTATTTTTCAAAACTAAAATAACTAATTTATTGCAGAAACTTTATCAAAACAAATACTAATACTTTTTTTTGTATTAGCAGAAAATAAAAAAATCGATTATTATTTTAAATCTCCAAGGGAATAAATTGATTTAATCGTTTTTATTATTAATTTTTACTAAACGTGCCAAAATTATAATTTACAAAGAATGGATTAATTGAATTTCTTGAATTATGAATTAAACCATAAATTATTAATTAACAGAATTAATTAATTATATTGAGCAACATTGATAAGAATAAATAAAAAATTATTTCACTTTCAAAATTTTGCCGCCCTGGGCACTTGCACCAACGGCCCCCAGTGTAAATCCACCGCTGGTCACAACCTTATTTGGACCGAGTCTGCTATCAATGTTAGCTTTTTTTTTAGTATTACAAGGGTAACAGGTTTTTTGGACTGGCTGATGAGAAACACATCCACATCCATCCAAACAAATTAATTTAAATTTTGATTTTAGAACTCATTGTTAACTGTCTGATGAATGGATATAATGACTCATTTTAAAGTGAAATATCGCCTCAAATTATTTTGCTCATCTATCGCATGCGCATTAAAATCGGCCGCTACATTTGTTTTTTTTTCTTTTTTTTTTTAAATCTTTTTATACGAATTTTATTGGAAGTATTTTTTGGAAATTTTTATATTTGCTTTTACACTTTGCCAGTTGAAGTTTCACTTCTACTATGTGTACCAGCACACATTTAATTTTTTTTAAACTAATATGAAAATGATCTTACTGAGTCTTCGGTCTTCTTACGGTCTTCCGAGGCTACCGATCTCATGAGATCATTTAGCAAATCGGAGGTTTGACGTCTGGTGGTATCAAATTTGAAAAAATAAATGACTCTTATGACTTTATTTAATTACTTCAGGACGCGGATGACCTACCGTTCCGGCGCGGAGAGCGGCTGATGGTAATCAACCGGGACGAGGAACAGTGGTGGACGGCCAGGAATGCCCACGGCAGGACCGGCTCCATACCGGTGCCCTACGTGCAGAGGGTGAGTACGACTTACCTTACATGTTGAGTTATTACGATTACCTATTATGGTACTTTTAACCGAAGCTATAGGTATGGTTGTTACCTCTCATCCAGTTACCGCCTGTTCCATCCCTGCCACGTACCAGTGTTTTTTTCAGGACGGTCAGCTGATGGTAATTGATACGCCCTGCCCATATTAATGCAATGCCGCTCAGGATTCTTGTAAAATCCAGAAGAAGAAACCTTGAGAAGTCTCATTTGCCCAGTAATTTCACTAGCTACGGCGCCCTTCAGACCGAAACACAGTAATGTTTACACATTACTGGTTTACGGTAGAAAAAGGCGCCATTGTGGTACCCATAATCTAGCCGGCATCCTGTGCAAAGGAGGTACACTGGTAAAGTCCCACGTAACAGTGTGTTTTCAATATCAATATATTTCACTGCCACTTTATGAAATCAATTACCGGCTGCGGTTTTCCCGAACCGATACGACTTAGGGACCTTCAAGAAAATGAACATACCCTCACCTTTAAGGCTGGCACCCCTGGTGTTGCGGATGTCCATGGGCGGCTGCCTCACCACCTACCATCACTTGAACCTCTTGCTCGTTTGCCCCATCTATATATATAAAAATGAATTGCTGTTCGTTAGTCTCACTAAAACACGAGAATGGCTGGATCAATTTGGCAAATTTTGGTCTTGAATTATTTGTGGAAGTCCAGGAAAGATTTAAAAGGTGAATAAATAGGAAAATGCTGCAAAATTAAATAAAAACAACAAATTTGTTTTTCCTTTGATGTGTCCATACATAATTTCTATGAGAGAATTTATTGACGCACGGTTTGACAGTTCTGCTGTGAAACAATTTCATTACAACAGCAGGGTGCATATTTTACGAAGTAATTTTTGATGTTTTGATATATTATTGACGAATTCATAAAAAACATTATTTTATTTATTATATATACAGAACAACGTCTGTCGGGTCAGCTAGTATATATATATAAAAATGAATTGCTGTTCGTTAGGCTCGCTAAAACTCGAGAATAGCTGGATCAATTTGGCTAATTTTGGTCTTAAATTAATTGTGGAAGTCCAGGGAAAGTTTAAAAGGTGAATAAATATGAAAAGACTCGGAATTAAATAAAAACAACGATTTTGATTTGCCTTTGATGTGTCCCCCGTCGTTCAGAAATCAAATAAAATAGTTTAAAATGAATAACCAATTAGAATTTTTATATCTTTCTAACTTTCTCAGGAGGTAAAAAATAAACTTAATTTTAGGTAACTATAGTTGGTAGATTACATACAGTTGTTGACTGTCTATCAAATTATTTTTATGTGAATTAATAAAATATGGCGATGTCTTCATTTAATATAAACTTTTAAGAAATAAAGATATTTATAAGTGCTACGTGCTTATTCATGTGTGTACGCGGACGAATTTGCGGGTATCAGCTAGTCTTATATAAAGAAAAACTACTTTTGTTCGATATTTTCATCGTAAGGAAACCTATATTGTGATGCAATTCAACGGTTGTATGTGAAGTTGACCGACTCGCACTGGGCCAGTGTGTGCGTCACTCCTCTCTAGGTTTAATACGGCGAAGACTCCCGTAGTACAAAATAGCTTTTATCTACACCCATGCTTTAAATCCTCTATTAAAGAATCTGAAACAGTTAGCTCATTGCCAACATTAAAACGCCCAATGTTCTAATAACCATTACATCATCCAAACGAGTGTTGTAATGTTGTACTGAATTTCATAACAACACTACTATTTTTTTTTCAATCCCTTCATGCTCAAAGAGTTTTAACAGACAGCCACATTCTTATTGCTCGATGCGTGGTATCTGTATGAATTTCAAAAAAAGAACATTTTCGTTTACGCCTGTTCCACACTACCAGAACGTCGCGCGCCGTAAAAAAAGCAGGTTATTCGAATCCCCGCCATCTCATTCGATATTTTTATTGAATTGTTTACAAAAATTGAGCGATTTATTTTAAACGCTGCAAAAGAACATAATATTAAAATGAATTTTAATTATTGCTCTATGCAAAATGTAAATAACTACTAAAATAAATAATTCTTTCATTAATACTTAGTTTATTTGCATATAATCAGTAATGGATGATATTAGGTTACTACTAGGACTCGCTGTTTTAATGTTAGCAGTAAGCTGACAGAATCTTTTAGAGGTTTCAAATTCTGGGTGTAGATAAAGTCTTATATGCAACTGTTGATATCATGTCTCATGTGATACTATTATCACACTCGGCTTCGCCTCGTAAGATTAATGTACATTCGTGTTTTAATACCCCCTTTTACACAACAGTTGCATAAATAACTATTTCAACACACTTGCTCGTAAAGTGAGCCCTATTACATGGTTCTTAGACAAAACCATTTATTAATACCAAACTATTGATAATCCACGATAATTTGTTATAAAATACTAGCTGACCCAGCAAACGTTGTATTGCCGATATTAAAATCGCGATACAAAAGTAACTGTTGATCGTAGATAGGTGAAAATTTGAAGTTGTATGTATTTTTTAATGCTGACTCATAATTTAAAAAAAAATCGTGTGGACGACCCTTAATATTTAGGGGTATGAAAAATAGATGTTGGCCGATTCTCAGACCTACTCAATATGCTCACAAAATTTCATGAGAATCGTTCAAGCCGTTTCGGAGGAGTACGGGAACGAACATTGTGACGCGAGAATTTTATATTATAAAATATATGCTTTTTATCACCTTACATTTGGCGCGTGCACAAATAAACCTTGCGTGCCATTTCCCATAATTTTCTTTTATATTTGTTTTGTTTATACATGTTTTAATTTTTTCTTCCAATTGTGTTGCAAACTCGATTTATGCCCTCACCTCGCCTCGCCAGCCTCGTGTATAAATGATCAACTTAGCTCACTTGTATCTGTTGTTGTCTTGTGTGTTAACTTAATAACATCGTACTAAACGGTAGACTCATGCAGTCATTCATCTATAGACCTGTATAGCCGAGTGGTTAGCGATCCTACCTACTAAGCTAGAGGTCCCGGGTTCGAATGCCGGTAGGTACAAGCATTTATATGATGAATATGGATGTTCGTTTCCGAGTCATGGATGTTTAAATGTATTTATGTATGTTTATATGAAATTATGTATGTTTAAGTAAGTATATTGTATTAAATATATCATTGTCTTTTAACCCTTAACACAGGCTATATATGCTTAACTTGGGGCAAGATAATTTGTGTAAAAAGTGTGTCAATATTATTATTGTTATTATATATCTATTAGCTGAGTTATTCATATTATGTTTTTATTATCTTATTCGGCTATTTTGCTTGGATCATCATAATTGTCACTATAACTTACTGCAGTTGTTGGACCCGTCTGGAGTGCCGTATCCCGCCAACGATGCTCTCACACAAATGCAGGGCGACCCTCCGAGCCCTCCCAACAACAAGCAGCCGAAGGGCACCAATATGCAGGTATTATTAATACATACAACAATGATTTATGAACTATGTATTCCTCTATAAGTTTGCATGCCTTATGGGTTAGGATAAGAGCAACTGTTAATTATAAGTCAACAACACATTATTACCTTATCTTGCAAATAAAGATGATTTGATTTGATTCTTTATTGACATACCATCAATCACAACCAACCATGTGCTTGACCTGGACTTCTGCCGCCAAATTTTATTTATTTATTTACTGACACACCAACAGCATTACATACAATTCATTACAAAAATCATGGTCTTATACATAATCTGGTATGAATTCTAGTTGATCACTCTCATTGGACGACATTGGATTAAATACAAAATAAAGTTCGACCTACAATTATTTTGACAAAGTTTTGAAGCAAATTATTAAAATTATATAATAAAAAGAAGAAAATTTCAATTCGATATCATTTCAGTTCACCATATCGCTGTGCGGTGCAGTTTTCAAAGAACTGACTGCCACGTATAGTGTGAAATGAACTTACTTGTGTGGTGATTCCAGGACTCTGCGACATGGTTGACATTAAAAAAATGCGCGTATACCTTCCTAAAAGGCGAAAGACCTCTATTGTTACAAGAGAGTGTAGAGAAATATACTATTTTCTTTCATTTCTTGCACAATCATCTCATGAATGTTTAAACCAACTTCCTTTATTGGGCGTTTTTTACCGTTGTAGGTATAACACACCAAGGGGCTACAAATTAATAGCAAAAAAATTAATAATTAATGACTTAGCAGGTTTACAAAAATGTCTATCCTGGCCTGACCATATCTGCTGTAGTAAGTTCTTTCTTATAACGATCATCCAAAGTTGTGCCACAGAATAAATAAGAAGAATAGTACAGAAGTTACACTAAGGTTCACTTTTTAAAGTATTATATACTTTAGGTGAGCGCAAATAGGATTCATTTTAACATAATTTTCAGCGACAACTGCCGGCTCTAGCACGCGTTCGACAGTCGCGAGTTCCGAATGCTTACGACAAGACGGCACTTAAACTGCAAGAAGGGGATATTTTAAAGGTAAACTTACGTTCCGTTCAAGTACGCATGGATCGTAAATCTTATTTTATTATTATCCCTCACTTCTGGGATTAATTATAGAAATTAAATTTATAACCAAAATTTATGAACCATGCGTGACTCGAACTTATCGTATGATATTATATTTTTTTTTTGGAATAGGAGGACAAACGAGCGTACGGGTCTAGTGTTAAGTGATCACCGCCGCCCACACTATCTTGCAACACCAGAGGAATCACAAGAGCGTTGCCGGCCTTTAAGGAAGGTGTACGCGCTTTGTTTGAAGGTACCCATGTCGTATCGTCCCGGAAACACCGCACAAGGAAGCTCATTCCACAGCTTTGTAGTACGTGGAAGAAAGCTCCTTGTAAACCGCACTGTGGATGACCGCCACACATCCAGATGGTGGGGATGATATCTTAACTTGTGGCGTGACGTGCGAAGGTGGAATTCGGCGGCAGGAATCAGGTTAAACAGCTCTTCGGAACACTCCCCGTGATAAATGCGGTAGAAGACGCACAATGAAGCGACGTCTCTACGCAACGCCAAGTGATCTATACGTTGAACTATGGAAATTTATAAATATTTATTTCGTGAAAAGTCGACGTCTTCGAATCTCGTTACAATATATTTAAATATGTATTCTACATAGAACCTTGAATTATTTATATATTTCTAAAAGGCTTACTATCCAAATTCCAAATATATAATATGTTGAATTTGATAGTAGAAATATTATGTTAGGTACTATATTGCTGTTTCAAATATTTCTAACTTGGCGTACACTTTCCTGAAAGGCTCGCAACGCTCCTGTGATTCCTCTGGTGTTGCAAGAGAATGTGGATGGCGGTGACCAATTATTAACAACCCGTATGCTCCTTTGTTCGTCTCTTCCATAAAAAAAATAACTGACTTAATTTTTAAGTGATTATTTTCTAATTAAATTATGTATTTCAGGTAACAAAAATGAATATAAATGGACAATGGGAGGGTGAACTGAATGGAAAAGTAGGTCATTTCCCGTTCACCTACGTAGAATTTCTTGATGACATCACTAGTTAAACTTTATGTGAGACAATTCAGTGCAAGTGTTACTGTAAAGTGAAAAGTGACAATCCCTTGTGGAAAGTGAAGTGAAGTGGCAGTGGAATAAACAAGTTAATGATTGTGACATTTTGATTTCCGGAGGTAATGTCTTCGTAGATGGATTATGCTCAGACATAGAAGTTTTAGTTGTTACAACATTAACACAGAATTTGAAAAGTAATAATAATCAATTAATGCAATTATTAAAGCTTTCGAGACTAGTTTAGGACTTAGTATGCTGACTATCTCACTCCACATGAGATGGAGTTTGATTGCAAACTCATGTCTCTCATGCAACTAGTCGATATCTACACATATTTAATGTGAGTTAAATTGCTTAAATTATGCCACGCCCAGACATGCTGCTTGTTTAAAGTCACAACTGTCTTCCGGACGAGTTGGTAGAGATAATAGATCTCATTTAACATAGTCCTGATATACTTCCCTGGATTCTTTCTCTATTATTATTCTTAAGCCGGCCCCTTTTACATCCAAGATTTGACCATTGGGGGTATGCTAAGGATTTTTCACCGCCATCAATAACTTCATGCTAGCTCTCGTATGCAAATATTTGCCAATACATTTGCTCTGTCAAAATTAGTGCATACTTACATAAATTAGATACATGAAGAAAATCTGATAGAAATCAGACCAGAAGTCTCTTGAGGATACTTCCAAATTCAAAGTCCCTAGAAAGATTTAAACAACACAATTTGCACCTGGCAACCTTTTGCAAATTGGACTACCCTGCAATAGTATGGTTTATGTATAGTTGTATGGACAACTTACATTTTATTACTCCTCATTTAAAAAAACTCAAACTCAAAACTTCAAAACTCTTAATTTAATTTAATATCAATTTAATATAATATATGCCAGAATAAATTAATTATTATTCTCAATTCTGTTCCTTGTTTACTATTCTTTTGACTTAATGTTGAATTCGATGAAAAATAATTATTATTATTATGATTTGGGGATTAAAATGCACTTAAATCCTAGGATCTATTGTGCCCCCTGCCCGCCAGCGCCCCTACCCACAACTCAAAACTTAAGGAAGAGAATCGAGGCTACTAACTAGGAAACATGTTACTGTGCCGAGATTTAAATTATATCCTCGATACCTATTACTTTTAAAAGGCATAGGATCCTCAGAGGGTCCAGGCAGGGCACTGTATTTTAAGACACCTCAGCCTGATTCTGGCAATGGCTTCGCATTCCATAAGTATGTGTATGGTGTCTTCAGCGGCTTCGCAGCAGAATCTGCACAGGTTTGATTCATGAGACCCATTCAGCTTGCAATGATGAAAAAAAATACAAATAATAATAATAATTCGATTAAAATGCAATTATTACTTTCATATTAATGTTTATATTGTCTTTAGTCCTGTGGTAAATTTCATTTTGCAACAAAAATTTCTATGGTTGATTAGGAAAATGATTGAAACTTAAACCAATGCAACCCCACCTGTGTCAAATATATTTTACATACATTTGTGAATATTCTAGAAGGCATTTACTATTAATGAATATTTTAGACTCTAATTATGCAATAATTACTAAGCAAGATTTATGATAGAGTAAATCATGCCAGTCTATATATTCACATTGAAGTTTCTGTATAATGTATATTATTTTTTTAAAAATGCTTCATATTGTTATGACAAATTGGAATTATCATTACTATATTTAAACACCGGTAAATAGAGTATTACCGGCTAAACAATACTCTTCAAATACACTACACTTTCTATATCAATGTGACATTGGGCTAAATTCCTCCTCCCAAAAGCCACTAAAGTAATAATAAAAAATCAATACTAAAGTATTTAAAAAAAACTTACTCCTGTGACGGATTTGTCTATAGAAACTATATGTATATATTATGTGGTGTTTTTTAGGTGAATTGAACTTTGTTATAACAATTTATTTTAATAACTGGCATCATTGTGAAACAAACAATAAGATTGAAATCTTTAAAATTCATCAGTTTAAAAAGAGGTACTAAAAAAATTATCATTCGAGTATTTTTTCAGATATTCCTAATTTCACTAATAGGCACCCTTTATATTATACCCTATATATTTCAAAGTACTAAGGGTGAGATCTATAGAGTGTTCAAAACTGAGTGTTAGATTAGCATAATCTTTGATTTCGTTTTTATAGTGAATTGAAAGCTGAAATTATGCTGAGATTAAGGTAAGACAGCCCAATGCAAAAGTC
Organism: Leptidea juvernica; assembly: GCA_949711755.1. Taxonomy (NCBI): domain Eukaryota; kingdom Metazoa; phylum Arthropoda; class Insecta; order Lepidoptera; family Pieridae; genus Leptidea; species Leptidea juvernica. Next base: position 15,281,425 of record CATIXQ010000008.1, read on the forward strand.
AAGTTTGCTTTTTAGCACACTCAGCTAAGTTTTACATAAGGAAAGTCAGAGCAAAGTCTGAGTAGTGATGGGTCGTCGACGTATTTAGTGTGAACGAAACTAGACCGTTCATATTTTCTTAACAGGCCGGCCTTTCTTCTTTAAAGGCGGCGGTGATCACTTAACACCAGGTGACCCGTACGCTCGTCTGTCCTCCTATTCCATAAAAAAAAAATTTTTCATCGACTATGGTGGACTAGGATGATGGACTAGTTCAAATCGTGAACTCTATTTCATCTTTGATGGTATTGTAGACGCTAGACAAGACAGTCTATTACAGTTTATGTTGCGGGACAATTTTAATTTTTATAATAATGTAACATTAATTTTATCTTTTTTTACATGATTAGTATCTAGTGGTGAAAATTAGTTCATAATTTATATTCTGTTTTAAACGGACGACAAACGAACTCCTCGTTTACGTCTCTCGTAGTCTATGATTTGAACTAGTTCAATTGAAATAGTTGAACCTTGGGCTTGTTGATTGAACTGGTCCGTTCATTCAACATCCATCTCTGAGTAGGCTCTATAGATCTCAGCGTAAGACTTAACTTTTATTCTGGGTCAATTTTGATTATAACAAATACTACTGAGAAATAAAGACATGACTTATAATTGCTTTGATATAAGAGTAAGAGATTTTATCTTAACTTCTACGAATGATGAAAACCCTGTGCCGGTGTGGCCATAAGTCCCTCATGTTGAATATTTAAAGAACTAAATACATATTTTATGTGAATGAATGAGGGTGTGATTATAATGGAATTGTTTAAGGGATTGTATAAAAAAAATCATTATTACATATTTATTATGTTTTACATATATAAAGGATTGTTCAAAATGTTACATAAATGTAAAATAATATAGGTTAAGTGTATAAATTATTGGTGCTTAATTGTATATGTATATAGATGTTTTACATTATCTCATGCAAAGCTTTGGAATATAGCTTCAATGTTTTTTTTATTGAAAGTAGAAGAAGCTAGTTATGCAATATAGTAGAGACAAGTTTTTTTTTTAATCATAAATACATACTTATTTACAATTATGTAAGTATGTGGCATGATATTGTTCAAGCTTGTGGTTAAACAATGTTACAACATAATCATTGTGGTAGTTTTGCCTCTAAAGTATTTAAAAATTCAATTATATTAATAACTACAGGTAATGTTAATCTTGGTGGACATCTTTGACCAACATGTTTTGAATTGTAATCTAATTTTTATTTGTAACTTTATTTTGTATATATAAAAAAACTGGACAAGAAGAGCAGGACGTTCGGCTGATGGTAATTGATACGCCTTGCCCATTACAATGCAGTGCCACTCAGGATTCTTGAACAATCCGAAAATTCTGGGTGGCACTACGGTTGCGCTCGTCTCCTTGAGACATGAGATGTTAAGTCTCATTTGCCCAGTAATTTCACTGTATTAAACGCATTCTATATATCTTACGGTCTGAGGTTATGTTGACATCTGGCATTCCATAACAGCGCGTTTTACAAGAAATTTCTTGCCTCGCACAGCCACTTAGTGTAATTAATTACCGGCTGCAGCTGTTTACCCGAACCAATACGTCTTCGGGACCTTCAAGAAAAGAGTCCCTCTCTTATGTAAAAAAACTGAAACAGAGATGGAGCTTCAAGTGAAGAAAGAGAGGGAACATCTGGAAGGTGACCCGGGATATTATATTGTCTTGGCTAGAACGGCTTTGCGCCCCTTAATTCCTATGTAGGACATTTTATCAAAGGTGTCAGAGCCCATTTCTGAACTTCGGAGGCATTTATATGTAAATTTAATAACTAATTGCTCTCTAAGTAGTAAAAAATATATGTACAATACAATTAGGCACTAGTAATTCTATATAAAGACTTCCAAATTGTAATAGTCAATATTTTTATAATTATAATTGCTGGTGCGAAGTATTTACTTAGTATTATTGGCTTTACGGCTGGACAAGTCTAATGACATTTTATCTACACTAATTAATCTAATGTAAGTTTGTATATTTGTCAGAATAACCTTGGAAACTATTAATCCAGTTTTATAACTACTTTTATTAATAGAAAAAATCTGAGCCTTACGAATAAAAACAAATATAACCTGGTCGGTTTCTTGTCGTGTTCTCTAACTATTTCATATGAAGACAATAGGACAGAATAGTGATTTTTATTTGGTTTTATTTGTGAGGTTGGTGATTAGTTTTAAAAGTGTTCACAATAAACCAACGAAGGCATAGAATGATTTTTATTAATAATAATAAACTGATATATTTATATATAGTCTAAAGATCTTGTGTATTGACTATTTTACTGGTGCGTTTGTTGATTGTTTTTTTTTTAATAAACAGTATAAATTTTGAGTTACTACAAAGTCCTGGTTGTTATTATGGCTATTGGCAAATTGAATATTATCAGATACCAATAATAATCTTTATAAACAGTTGTATTTGCAGCGGCCATACAATGTTGCCAGTAATCATAGCCTTATGAGTATTTAGATTGTACATAAATAAATCTCTAGGAGTACAATAACAATAACTACTATATAATGGAATTGATTGCAAAAGCGTGCTTTGTTGAATAGTAGTTAGGAATTTTTATAGCACAAAACTGCAATTATTGCACAATTTTGATAATATTTTACATGTTCGCTGTCGGTTCACAAAAATTTCATTTCACTTGGCCAGTGCATTATGTATTAGATACATGCTATTTGAGATTGAAAGACAAAACATTCAGATTAAGAAGTTTTCAATTCCTGTCGATACAATGGTCAATTTGATCTTTGAACGATCGAATGATTGATGATCGACTTATCAGGTTTTATATTGTAACCCAAACAATTTATTGTTAACAGTTAGTTAGCCTCTTAAATGTATAATCAATAGAGGAAAGAGTCTTAATTCTAAATGGGGGCTTCTGCTTGAAAAAAAAAAGTAATAATACATACCGGATACCATTCTGTTTGACATTCGATTTACCTAAAGAATTTGTATCATTGAATATACCTAGTGTAAATAGCAGAGATGTGATGGATGCAGACTTCAGATTCTTACGTGGATGTGGATCTTAAGATATTTTATAAATAAACTAGCTGACCCAGCAAATGTTGTATTGCCGATATTAAAATCGCGATACAAAAGTAACTGTTGATCGTAGATGGGTGAAAATGAAGTTGTATGTATTTTTTAATGCTGACTCATAATCAAACAAATTTAAAAAAAAATGTCAAAAAAATAAAATAAAAATTTCGTGTGGATCACCGTTAACATTTAGGGGGATGAAAAATAGATGTTGTCCGATTCTCAGACCTACCCAAATATGCACTCAAAATTTTAAGAGAATCGATCAAGCCGTTTCAGAGGAGTTCAAAGTTTAACACCAAGACATGAGAATTTTATATATTAGATATTAAGATATTTTTTAAATAAATATATGGGTGAAGAAATCTATACATATAAATAAAATTGGAGTGTCTGTTTGTAATATTAAAATAACCGTTTTTTACATGTATATGAAAATATATACCAAAATAACATTTTTTATAATTTTACATTACACATACATACATTATTATTATTAGAATATATACACCAAAATAACATTTTTACAATTTTTGTCTGTCTGGCTAATCTCCGAAATGGCTGGACCGACCGAAGTTCGCCGTGTCAACTAGTATAATAAGACAGGAAGAAGGAAAAAAAATATTTATTTGTGCAGGCGAATCCAAAAAAGCTATTAAGTACAGAATATGCAAGTATTATTTTAATATCGAGGCTGGCTTAATGTCAGTAAAAATAATGTTACTGTCTCCTTTGTATGCAGAAGAATAATTTGAAAACTGCATCATTCATAAGTGAGCATCTAATAATTATTTTCTAAATTCTAGATTCATGCTCCATTAGAAAATAAACCTTGTTCCATTGAACATGTGTCCACGTCGCACAATTTTAGGAAAATCTTTACGTTGTAATATGGTGTCCACAGAGTAATTTAGGAGCCCTAGCTGCTCTTTGACAGTGTATGTCGACTTTAAGTCTCCTCCTGACAAAATACGCATTCTCACATCTCATTGATCGCTACGTGTTTACTTTGGACGTTCACCAATATCAATTCTACTGTAGTTTTGCTTAAATTAGTTTGCTTTAGTAATACTTTAACTAAATGTTATATATAATTTAATGTCAGTATAATTTTTAATATGTTTAATATTTTATGTGTAATATGACAACGCTTATGGGCTATATTTCACCATAATATATATAATAGTCACGCCACTGTGGTGTCTGTAATCTCCTACCAAAATAGACACCAGAGTTATGACGCGTCCCAGCTGGTCTCGCCACCAAATTGGTTGCGCAACCATACGGCCACCAATCGGTGAGTAACCATGTATATATTTCGTTGGTATATATATATATATATACACATATATTAGTCCCGCCACTGTGGTGTCTGTAACCTCCTACCAAACTAGACACCATACAGACACCAGTCATGACGCGTCCCAGCTGGTCTCGCCACCAAATTGGTTGCGCAACC
>CATIXQ010000008.1:15291006-15437420 GCA_949711755.1 Leptidea juvernica
CTGAGGGAAATGCGTCACATTTTTCGTTTGTTGATTTTGATGGCCCACTAAAATTATAATGTTATTTTTAAAAATCTCATCAAACCTGTATTTTCTAACGAATTATATTCAAGATTAATTCGGTAATCTCCTTCAAGGGTGTCGCATAAAAAAGTTATTGAGGGTTTTTTTAAAAATGTAGATTTTTAAACGCATTTACCCCATTTTGGGTAAATGTATATAATAATAATAACTTTTATCTCTTACCAACAACCAAAATTACAATATAGCGAAAACTTAAAAATACAGGGGATACATAAGTTTTGGTTGTGGATCGCTGGTGCCTATGGTAGGTCATAAAATACCTGTATTACTGGTCACCAGGATTCCACTTTTACACAGTGACTAAAAAGCTTGAAATTCCAAAGGATAGAGGTAAATGTGAGTAAGATGTGTGTGTGTGTGTATGTGTGTGTGTGTGTGAGAGAGAGAGAGAGGGTGTATGTGCAAACATGCGTACGATAGGGTGTTCTCGGTTTATAGGTGTGCTAACTATCCAAGACCTCCAGAAGTCTCTCTGTGTGACAGTAATCTTGCAAAAGGAGCCATTCGTGTGCAGTTGACCAACATTTGTACATGTTTAGACCATACAAAATCTTATAAGAAATCAATCAGAAACCATACATTTTTATTGGTTGTAAGCACTCACCTCTCGCTGCACCTCTTGCATTAAAATAAGTAATTTATAATATGAGGGCACTGAAAATTTCGGGAATCAAGGAAGTGACACAACATTACTATTTAAAAATGTATTTATTGATTTTAGACACATTTTTCCATACGATGGGACTGTAGCTGTACCTACAACCAATATCAATTAATACAAATGTCTAATACCTAACTTGTAACGTAGCATTATAGATCGTAGAAATAGTAATCGTGCATAATAACTGTAATAAGCGTATGCCGAAAGATTCGTTCTGACAAGAACATTTTATTTTATATAACGTAATATTAGCTGTGACAAGAACATTTTATTTTGTATAACGTAATATTAGCTCTGATAAGAACCATTTCATAATGCTGTACATCAACTCATAGAATCATACAGATCACCAGTAGTCATCGCAGTGAAGTTTCAAGCATCGTACTTTCTCTCGACGATCGCAGATATATTCACGTGATCAGTCATATGCTCCGCGTTACACAACCGCACAGCAAGGCCGAGCGTCCTCGAATGAAGCGTCGGGACTCGGGCGTCGATCGCTATTCATGCGATTTTAATCAATGAGCAATAACGTAGGTGCGGAATGATCATTGACATCGTATGATCGAGGTTCGACGCGAGTTTAAACAAACTGCGATAGCATTCGTTTTAGAGCGTTATAGAACACATAATATTATTCTCAAATCTTATTGAATGAAACGTTTTACTATTGGTTAAAATGTAAGCTAGTATTGGTGTGTATTTTCTGAACTTGTAAATATTTTTTAAGTAACGATTGTAATTGGGTAACTAGTTTTAAGGATTTTGTATATATATCGTGTAACTTTTTAATAAATCATATCTTCCATATATCTTCCACATATTCCTCACAGTCAAGCAGTTGTTTTATTTGATCGCCAAACGCTCAGTCTCTAAAGTGGTGACCCCGAACAAGAACGCCGACGGAAGGAAGCCAGGAACCCGAACAAGAACGCCGACGGAAGAAAGCCAGGAAGCCCGAACAAGAACACCGACGGAAGGAAGCCAGAACAGAAGAACACCGAACCTCTGCCCGGCTACACATCGAAGAACAGTCGATGCGCATACCACCATTTTGGCGGGAAAATCCGCGATTGTGGTACACAGCTTTGAATCCGCCACCGATGATCTCAAGAGGAGTCAAACCCAGCTGACACAGATGGTGCTCGTCCAATTAGAAAAGGCTGACATCTAACAAATCTCCGACATCCTATTTAACATACCGAGAGACAAACAATATTCAGCAATCAAGGAACGTCTCATATCGGTGTATGAAGAATCCGACAGCCGCAAGTTCCAGAAGCTACTCGCCGAGATGGAGCTTGGAGACCAGAAGCCTTCACAGCTACTGCGACGCGTGCGTAACCTTGCAAGGGACAAGGTTACCGACTCCACCCTCCGCATGATGTGGAGTAAGCTGTTGCCAGCCCACGTCCGCTCCATGCTCGCCGTCAGCGAGTCATTCAGCGCGAAGTCCACGCTGGAGGAACTAGCGTTGCTTGCTGACACGATGATGGAGCAAATCCAGGAGGTAGTAGCCGTCTCCAGCCTGCCACCAGCCGTCTCCAGCCAGCCACCAGCATCAGGTCCAGAATCATCGACGTCAAATCAGGTAGATCACACACAATTCCTTATTAACGAGATACGAAAACTATTACTAGAAGTCGCCGAACTCAAGTCAAGGCCATCTCAACACTATCATCGCCACCGATTTCGCTCGTCATCTCGCAATAGAACTTCGTCACAACACCGTTCCCGCACACTCAATAGCTCACCAACACTTTACTGTTATTACCATCGCCGATTTGGTAGTGAAGCACGACGTTGTACTACGCCCTGCAGATTCAAGAAAGAGCCATCGGGAAACTAGAACGGACGTTGGCTGCGGCGGAACCCGGCGTCCTTCACACTTCATACCGCCTTTTTGTCACGGACAAGAAAACAAAGATGTCATTCTTAGTAGATACCGGTGCTAATATATCCGTCCTACCAAGAAAACTAGGCCTGAAAGCAACGCCTCTACGATTTAAATTGTACGCTGCAAACAACACAACAATATCGACTTATGGTGAGAAAACATTAGGACTCGATCTAAACCTCCGTCGACCATACAAGTGGAAGTTGATTGTAGCTGACGTCACGAAACCAATATTAGGTGCCGATTTTCTCAACCACCATCCACTTATCGTAGACTTAAAAAATCGAAGATTAATTGATGCCGTCACAAATTTAAAAATAAACGCGCCAATAATGTCAATGACCTCACCCACAAAACGAAGTATCGATATACAGGCCCCGTACCACGCGATATTCGCCGAATTCCCCGGTACCACGAGATTAACATCGATGCAATTATCGCCAAAAATTAACGTGGAACATTATATTGAAACACAAGGACCTCCATTACATTGCCGTGCTCGTCCCATTCCACCTCATCGTTATGAAATAGTGAAGAAAGACTTCGAAAACATGATGCAACAAGGACTCTGCAGACCGAGTAAAAGTCCATGGTCTTCACCACTCCATGTAGTACCTAAGAAGAATGGAGATATACGGGTATGTGGTGATTATAGACGATTGAACAGCATAACCAAACCCGATCGTTGTCCAGTGCCGAGAGACAAGGACTTCACCCATCATCTGTCTGGCAAAAAATATTCTCCACAATCGACTTCAACCGCGCTTACCAACAATTGAAAACCAGGGAACAGGACATAGAGAAGACAGCTATCATCACACCAATGGGTTTATTCGAATTTCCTCGCATGTGTCCTGGTCTGAAGAATGCGGGACAAACATTTCAGCGATTTATTCACGAAGTGCTCCGTGGATTAGACTACGTTTTCGAATTCATCGACGATTTGCTCATAGCCTCAGCAAACGAGACAGAGCATCGCGATCACCTAAGAACAGTTCTTAGAAGATTGGAAGAAAACTGTATCTCTATCAACCCCGCGAAGTGTAACTTAGGCCAAAAGGAAGTAAAATTTCTTGGATGTATCCAAGTACGATGTATCGTATCAAAAAACGGTATACAGCCACCAGAAGAAAAGATTAAAGCCATTACCGAATATTCAAAACCGAAAACTATAGAAGGTTTAAGACGATTTCTAGGCATGTTAAATTTCTATCGTGACCACATACCGAATGCTGCATCAATACAAGCTCCGCTAAACGCTTACCTACAATGGTGTAGGTAAGCGTAGGTTCATCTTGACATGGGTCAAGAAACGTGATAAAACAATAATTGAATGGACCGACGAAGCATCACAATCATTCGAAGAGTGCAAGAATAGTATATCCAAAGCTACCTTACTCGCTCACCCATCACATGATGCCCCTATCGCAATATTCTGCGATGTTTCTGACAATGCAGTAGGGGCAGTGCTACAACAATACATCGAAAATAATTGGCAACCACTCGGTTACTTCTCAAAGAAATTCTCAGAGGCGGAGAAGAAATACTCAGCGTATGACAGAGAACTCTCAGCCGTCTATAAGTCAGTGAAACATTTCCGTAAGATGTTTGAAGGACGTGAATTAATTATATTCACAGACCACAAACCCCTCACATTCGCTATGAATAAAACACATACTGCAAACGAAACGCCACGCCGAACGCGCCAATTATTATTCATCAGTGAATTCACAACCGCTATTCGACACATCAGTGGAAAAAACAATATTATTGCCGACGCATTAAGTCGAATAGTAACAATAACAGTGTCACCTACGATCGACTACAGCGAATTATCAATCGCACAAGAGAGAGACAGCAGCATAACACACCCAGGAATACGAACATCACGTAAATTAATATCTCAAAAATTCTTTTGGCCATCAATGAATATCGACATCGGGAAGTGGAGTAAAACTTGTATAAATTGTCAGAAAAGTAAAATACAACGCCACACAGTCAGCAAAATTCAATGTTTTGACGCAAGCGACCGTTTTCAGCATATACACATCCATATTGTTGGACCTCTACCTACCTCTGCTCAAGGACATCGTTATCTGATAACAATGATCGACAGACATACTGGTTGGCCTGAGGCAATCCCTAGCGACAATATTACAGCCGAGACAATTGCAGATATCATATACAATCACTGGATCTCAAGATTTGGATGCCCAGCCACACTAACAAGCGATCAAGGTCGACAATTCGAAAGCTCTCTGTTTACCAACCTCATGAAAACCATGGGAGTTAAACGGATACGAAGTACTAGCTATATAACCCAAAGAGTAACGGAAAGGTAGAACGCTTTCATCGTTGTTTGAAGACAGCCCTTCGTTCAAGGTTAACAAACACCTGTGTATGGGTCAATGAACTACCAACCGTATTATTAGGCATGCGCGCAGTTCTACGATCGGACACAGGCGTTAGCGCCGCCGAACTAACATACGGCGATAACCTTCGTCTACCAAGTGATTTCTTCGACATAAACACACAAACATCATCTACCTCAATGGATCATACCTACGTTGATAAATTACGTACTCATATCGCAGCTAATAAACCACACTCACCTACTTCACATCGTAACAACAAACACATATTTGTTCATCAAGACTTACATACATGCAGTCATGTGTTTATTAGAATAGATTCAGTAAAACCACCATTACAAACACCATATGAAAACCGTACCGTGTTATCAAACGAAGCGGTAAAGTTTATACCATTCAGTTACCAGGTCGACAAACAAACATATCGATCGACCGTTTAAAACCTGCATATTTATTAAATGAAACTGAAGAAAACAATACATTATATTCATTACCTTTACCTGTACAAGTTACCCATAACCTTACCGATACCATACCTAACAAACATACCACCAATACCCAAAATACCACGTTACCGGACCCTACGAACAACTTGACGTCCCAGCCTATCAAAATTTTTATTTTTATTTATTTTATTTATTTATTTATGATTCCTTACAGCTAACAAAATGAAAAGAGTATATTAAAAATTATACAGAATAGATACGCCAATTAAAAGGAATACTATTAACAGTACAATAAGTATGTGACAAAGTAGTTTAAGACAAAAACGAAAAATACTAGAAAAACTTACAAGAAAAAATTAAATAGAAAGAAAAGAAGAAATCGTATCCATATTGAGTAACTGAAACGGTGAGTAGGTTGTGTGGTGTGAGTAGTGTGAGTGAATGTGAGTAGTGTGAGTGAATGTGAGTGGTGTGAGTGAATGTGAGTGGTGTGAGTGAATGTGAGTGTTCGAATATAATGTTTAAATTACGATGTGAGACTTATAATTTATCCTGAATATACTGATGATTAACTCCTGCAATTTAAACAGTTTAATATCAGTTTCTTGAACCTCAGACGTGATAAGTTGAAAATGTCGACGGAAGAAAATTTCTTATTATATATGTCAGGAATTCGAAATAGAGGTGAATATTTAAGATACTTAGTAGAAGCAAAGGGAATGTTAAATAAATTAGTATGCCTAGTACGTAATGTTGGTACCTGGAATGATATTTTATTTAAGATATCTGGACAGTCAAATTTATTATGTAATATATCATAAAGGAGTAACATATCAATTACATCTCTTCTATCTTCCAAGGTATCCATTTTATGATAATTACAGGCTTCTTTGTAGTCTATAGGAATGAATTGAGATTTAAAATTCAATTTTTTTATAAATATCTTTTGAATTTTTCAAGGCGGTCAATATAACATTGATATGTAGGCCTCCAGATAGGACTTGCGAATTCAAGGATGCTTCGCACGTAAGCATAATATAGCACTTTTAGGCACAAGATGTCATTGAAAGGTTCGCAAGTGCGAAGAATAAACCCTAGATTTTTATAAGCCTTCTGTGTTATTATTTCGATGTGGTTATTATGGGTTAGTTTGCTATCATGGATCACACCTAAATCCCTTATTTGAGTAATTTTTGGAATAATTTCGTTATTTAAAGTATAATCAAATTTTATGTTATTATGCTTTCGTGAAAATGTAATAATTTGACATTTAGCAATATTAACTGTTATTTTATTTATTTTATAATATTGTGACAGTCTATTTAAGTCATCTTGTAACATAAAGCAATCGTCTATTTGTGAAATCTTTTTATAAATCTTTTTGTCGTCAGCATACAGCAAGAAATTTGAACTAGCAAAACAATTACTGATGTCATATAAATATATATTGTATAACAAAGGACCCAGGTGCGATCCCTGAGGTACACCAGAAGTCACCTCAACAAAGTCTGATCTAAAACCACCGAGGACGACGGCCTGACAGCGATTTCTTATATACGATTCTGTCCATCTAAGAAGGTTCCCTCTGATTCCAACTGCGTAAAGCTTCTTTAATAGTATACTGTGGTTGACTCTATCAAAAGGCTTTTCAAAATCTGTGTATATTACATCTATTTGTGATCTATCATTCATGTCGCACTTAACGGTATGAGTGAACTCAAGCAAGTTAGTAAGGACACTACGAGATTTAATAAAACCGTGTTGGTTGATAGGGATGCATTATAGGCAATTTCTATAAATATGATCATATACAATTTTTTCTAACATTTTACCAAATATATTCAAATTGGAGATACCTCTATAGTTAATAATATTTGTTTTTGATTCCTTTTTATGTATTGGTACTATTCGGGCTTCCTTCCAACATCTAGGGAAGGTCCCTTCATTAGAGCGCTTAAAGAGTGTTAGTAGCGGAGGTAATAGGCCCGATTCACATTTCTTTATAAAAATAGCTGGTATACCGTCAGTACCGGCGCCCTTTCGGATATCCAATTTACTAAACAACCTCCTAAGTATTCTTTCATCGATCTCAATTGTGTGAAGATTTTCGGAAATATTTGATTCCTCGTTCAGGGTCTCATCATTTAGGTCACTAGGTTGGAATACACTTTGAAAGTATTCATTAAATGCATTGCAGATATCATGTCCATTCGTAAGTAAACTACTTCCGTAGTACATGTTGTGAGGAATACCAGAATCAGTGCGTTTATTTTTAATAAATTTCCAGAATTCTTTAGGCGAAGTTTTGATATTACTCTGACAACGATTCATATATTTTGTAACAATTCGATTTGCAACCTCTTTGCTCGGGCTCTCAGCAAGGAGAACATGGCATAGTCTCCTGGATTTTTAAACTTTTTCCACCTAGTGTGAACTTTGTACTTCTGTTTTATTGAATTAATTAGAGCTGGAGTATACCATTTCGGGTATTGATGACGTGAGGAGATTTTTATAACAGGTATATGAGATTCTATGAGCGAATGAATAATTCTGTAAAAATTATCCACGGCCTCTTCAACGGAGCCATTTAGGATGTCGGACCAGTTTGTATTTTTTAATTTTAAATTTATCGTCTCATAGTCACCCTTAAAAAATTTCTTTATCACGCAAAAATGTGGTTGTAGGGCTTTCATAAAAAGGTCTTACGACGATAACCAGGGGGACTATGAAAGTGGTCAATATTTACAAGTGAATCGCTACATATGTTACACTGTAAGTAAATATTTGATAAGACAAGATCAAGAATGTTACCACAGCTATTTTTGTTGAAATTATATTGTTTTAATCCTATCAGATTGTAAGTATTTAGTAAACTCAATGCCGATTCTAATAATTCTGAGTTACAGTATTTTGTAATGCTGTAACTATTATCATTACCATACCATGAAATGAAAGAAAAATTAAAATGAAATTTCTCCTATTATGAGAAAATTATCATTCGAATGTTCAACGTAAAATGATATTAGGGTCTTATTAAAGTTACGTAATAAATTATTCGCATAAATTATCCGAGCTAGGGGGGATGTATGCCGCTATAATATGTAAATCCTTGTCACTACGTAGCGAGCGATTGCTTAAATATATACCCTTCGGAATAGTTAGCCATATACATTCTACTTGCTCGCAGTTTGAGTCCTGTGAAATAAACGCAGCAAGTAATTTCTTAATACATATCAAAACGCCCCCGCCCCTTCTCTCGTGTTTCCTGTCAAATCTGAATACATCATAACGACTGTCACATATTTCCGTGTTTAAAATTCCATCACATAGCCAACTTTCTGTTAAAATTATTATATCATAATTGCTTGTTTCTATATTATTATAAAGTGAGTGTAATTTCGTGCGTAACCCGCGAGTATTTTGATAATAAATTTTGAGATTATTTAAATCAATCATAAAGAAACCTAATTATTATGAATTAAAAATATTTAAAATATAAGGAAATGTCAAAAAGAATACGGTTACGCAATATAATGTAAATACAATTACATAATTTCTAATATAAAAATTTGTTGCAATAAAAAGCAATTGATAACTTATTAAACGCATAACATGGCTAAAAACAATAACAGATAAGAGGGTAGATATAAAATCATTTACTAAAAATTGTACGGCAGTGATGTGAGTACTGAGTGTCAGAGGTTTTAAATAATTTAAGTTTTTGTTTCTTAAGATTAATAATAATGTGTAAGTGTGAATTAATATAATTAGTTTGATTTTTTTTGAGTGGTAAAAGTGTGTGTGATGAATATGTGTGTGTGTGATGAATATACGTATTTCTGGTACAATGAACTCTAATAATAAAAAATGGTAACTGAGCATTAAACCTGCGAAGTGTCTAAAAAATCGTTCAATTCCTCTTCTGACCTGATCGCCTTGGGTGGACATTTTTCATTGCGACGTAAATAAATTACGCAGTTCTTCACCCAAACAAATTTGATATTACGTTCCTTAGCTCTTAGTTTGCGCTTATTAAGGAGCATCTTATTAGCAACTGTGAGGTGTTCGTTGATGAAGATTTTCATGGAATTGTCATCAAAGCCAAGATCACGTGAGGTTATCCCTTTTTGTTTATTATGCTTTTTGAAGTTAGCTAGGAGTTCATCTTTACCTCTCTTATCCTTAAGTTTAGCCACAATTTTCCTTGGGTGTCCCTGTTTCTGACGAATTGAGTGAACTCTTGTTATAAATTCAATGTCGTCTCTTCTAAGGTCGGAACCAATAGCCGTAGCTAAGAGAAGAAGTAATTCAACCAAATTTTCTTTCGATTTCTCCGGTATGCCAACTAACTCAATATTTAAGAAGCGGGATTTTTGCTGCTCGCGTTTGTTTTCTAAATCAAATGCAGCAATATTTTTTTGAAGATTAGAGATAGCAGCATCTTTCTTCGCAAGTTCAGTATCATAACTTTTTAATCTATTCTCGACGTTGAGAATCTGTGACTTAACCCGGTCGAGTTCTTGACTTAGAGATTCAACAACAGAGAGTTTTGTATCAATATCTGCCAGCCTCGTGTTAATATCTTCAATTACACTCGTATTAATCTTTGAGGTTAGTTCGTACATTTCATTGCGTAATTTTTCGACATGTTCTGGGAGTGAAGTGAGAGGGGACAGCATATTCTCAATTCTGGTTAGTTGCACCTGGTATGAAGCGTCCTCCGGAATTAGATTCTTGGAAGCAGAGCTCGTTTGGATAGGACTCTTTCTACATTCAGGACAAATCCACGAGCCCTGTCTTTCAAATCCCAGTCTCCGCCACCCAACTTCCGATAAGCTAAAACAGTGGAAGTGATAGGTTAATCGGCAACCCGAACACGAGGCCCCATCCAGAACCTTTTCATTGCAACGCTTGCATAAATCTTCCATGCCGAAGGTTGTCAACGCCGGTGCTCAGGAATGTATTGATACGGAACTGGTTATTAATTGCGTCACTTTGTACTGCAGTAGGCAGCGGTATGCGTAGAAACAGAAGTCACCACAACACAGAAAACTATAACACTCAATAAGATTTCTATACTATTATTATATCAAAGAAATGTGAGCACTACTTAAAAAACTATAACGTTAAGACTTAATAAAAACCTACTAATACTATTATTATATACAAAAGTAAAATATTGTTTGACGAACACGTCTTTGTCACATCGAGTTCGGATCGAAACTCCAAAATGACAAGGACAGGCCGACACATCAAGTTGCCGGTGCGTTTCACTTGAAGGGGACTCCTGTAGCTGTACCTACAACCAATAATATCAATTAATACAAATGTCTAATACCTAACTTGTAACGTAGCATTATAGATCGTAGAAATAGTAATCGTGCATAATAACTGTAATAAGCGTATGCCGAAAGATTCGTTCTGACAAGAACATTTTATTTTATATAACGTAATATTAGCTCTGACAAGAACATTTTATTTTGTATAACGTAATATTAGCTCTGATAAGAACCATTTCATAATGCTGTACATCAACTCATAGAATCATATAGATCACCAGTAGTCATTGCAGTGAAGTTTCAAGCATCGTACTTTCTCTCGTTTTGATCATTGAAGCAACCATTCCATACGGAAGTTGGGGTCTCCAAAATGGCCGTTTTGTAGGCGTCCACAGCTTCTTCAGATGATGAGAATTTCTGACCACGCAATTTATTCTTTATTTTAGGGAAAGTATAGAAATCATTAGGGCTTAGGTCGGGGCTGTACGGCGGATGGTCTAATAATTCTATGTTTTCTTGATCTAAAAACTGTTTTGTTCTGTGCGCGGTGTGAGAACTCGCATTGTCGTGAGGTAGGATGATGCGGCGGTTGCAGTTCTCTTTACGGAGTTCAGAAACAACCTGTGGGAAACAAATGCTAGCATACCATTCTGCATTAACCGTTCTTTGTCCCTCAAGAGGAATAGTCGCAACATGGCCGGTTTTGGAGACCAACGTGGCCACCATTTTATGCAACACTCCGTGAACGAACAATTTTTGTTGGCTTTAACTCATTTTCGAACACCGAATCTCGTAACTGGTTTTTTGTTTCGGGTTCGTACGCGTATATCCAGGATTCGTCACCTGATACGATGTTGTATACAGCATTTGAGGATCCTGCGTGGAATATTTCGAGAGTTCGGTTAAAACTTAGTATCCCGTAGCACGAATTATGAGTTAAAAAATAATGTAGTTGATAGAGCTTTAGTACACGATTATAATGATACCACTCTTATAACAAGGTAATGCCCCGTTTTCAAGAAAATAACGAAATAAAATTCTAACCTTCTAACTAAATATTCATACATTCTAAGGTTAGTCGAGGGCGGGAATCCCTGATTAGTTGATGGCTGATAGATAGTTTAATCTGTCACAGACTATTTTTTACATTTCATTTCACTGTTTTTCATACAATTTATGGCTGTATGGGCTTAAACCCTTTGCCTGTCCTAATATTTTACGAAGAAACCAAAATAATTTCATGACAGTTTTTAGCCTCCCGCCGCGATGTCAGTAGTGTTTATCTGTTTTAGGTTAGAATTTTTTTTCGTTATTTTCTTGAAAACGATGCATTACCTTGTAATAAGAGTGGTATCATTATAATCGTGGACTAAAGCTCTATCAAATACAATATTTTTTACATCCAAATTCGTGCTACGGGATACTAAGTCCAACCCCAACTCTTTTACACCTAATTGTTCATGCAAGATTATTTGTATTTGACTCATGCCGATGTCTAAAGTTGCCTGAATTTCGCGGTATGTCACATGTCGATCTTCTTTAGACAGCTTACGCACAGCATCAACGTTTTCTTTGGTGACTGCAGTTTTTGGACGACCTTGACGGGGATCATCACTGAGCTTGACACGTCCACGTTGCAATACAGCAAACCAGCGATAAATTGTGGTTTTGGATGGGGCTTCATCACCAAATGCAGAAATCATCCGGTCAACACACTGTTTTTGTGTTAAATCACTTCGAAAGTCATAATAAATCATCGCTCTAGAATTTTCTCGACTCTCAACGACTAAACAAGTTTGACAAGACCTTGTGACAAGACCGAGTATCTTTTTTTTTAAATAAATAAATGCTATTCGATTTTTAAAACCAAGGAGTTTTTAATTAAAAAGATTTTAATATGGCAGCAACAGTTGAAATATTCCATTCCCGATACTTTTAGCAGCCTATGTGATTTGTCAAATTTCCGGCGTACAACGCCATCTCTTTCGCATCTCTTCGCCTATTGTAAGTGACAAATATAGTGCAAACGGCGACCTCTACATAGATGAAGTTTTTGCGATATGCAAATGTTTTATTAAATAAAAATTAGTTTTTGAGAAATACAATGACGTAGAACGTCATCGGAGAAATAGCAAAAAGCAGCATTTATCCCATTCACGCATGTCCCTCAGTTGACCTTACTTCAATAATATTGCAAGATAATGATAACCTTGACCTGATGCTGAGGCATCACCTGGAAGCCGCATATTAACCAAATTACAGCAGAGGTGTGGTATTGGAATCACCTCATGTCAATCCTACGGTATAGATAATAATTAGAATCTGATGATGATCGGAAAAATAGCTTAGTTGGCTGACTTACAAGGGAGTAAGCCACATAGAACTGGCCGGCGAGAAAAGGGTGATGCTGAGGACCGAGTTCAAAACCCGTAACACACAGCTTCTGCCCTTTGGCTTTGTTCAAGGTGAACGTACCTACACTAATCTGAGCTGAACTCTTTGAAGTCAAGGAGGCCGTGCACACATATATACACCAGAAGAATTGACTATCTAAAATCAGAATCCCTCATTTTTAAAACTATGAAGAAATAGTAATCGCGCGATGCTCTGTCGTACGAAACTGATAGAATGAGAGTTGGAGCCGCATCGGGTGGGTCGACCTCATAAACCACGCCGAATCTGATGACATCATCAGAATTCGCCTAGGATTTCTGGGGTACAAATACACAAACTGAGAGAGAAACAAAAATCTGGATTTTTTTCTATTTCTCTTAGTTAGTACATGCCTCTGACTAGGATTTTGGGTTTTTTGCTTTGTAAATTTGGTTTAATGTTAATAACTTACTTTTAAACGAAAGTAAAACAAAATGTGTAAGGTTTACACTTCCAAATATAAAGCACCAACCAACACCTATAAAAATTAATAATGAAAAACTTGATGTAGTAGAAACGACAACATTCCTAGGCATTACATTAGACTTTAAGCTACAATGGGGTGCTCACATAAAAAACTTGTGTAATCGACTTAGCTCTGCAGTATTTGCGATAAAAAAAATTAGGCAGCTGACAGATGTTGAAACGGCTAGACTTGTATATTTCAGCTAGTTTCATAGTGTCATGTCTTACGGAATTATATTGTGGGCTGTAGATAGTGTGGCTGCAGATATTGAAAACATATTTGTACTGCAGAAAAGAACAATTCGAGCAGTCTATAAAATGCGTTCAAGGGATTCATTGAGAGAAAAGTTTAGTGAAATAAATATTATGACAGTACACTGCCAGTACATATACGAGAACCTCCTATACGCCCATAATAATAAGGCAATTAAATATTAGGCAATTTAAAAAGAATAGTGATGTACACAGTGTCAATGCTCGAAACAAACATAAACTCGCAATTCCATCTACTAGGCTCCGTAAAATTGCTAAATCTTTTAAAGTCGATTGTGTTGTATTTTATAATAAGCTCCCAAATGAAATTAAAATGTTACCGATTAAAAAATTTAAATGTATCGTAAAAAATAAATTAACATCTAAGGCCTATTATAGCGTGAAAGATTATTTGAATGATAAAGATAGTTGGAATTAATGTTCTAAATTTTGTTAATGAAGATTGTTATACTCATTTGAATGCTATTGTAACTTTTGTACTTCATCCTGACTTGCACTAAATAACTTATAAAGTTTTACAGTGAATAAAGATTTTTTGACTTTGACTTTGACTTAAAGAAATTCGACTTCTAGAGTTTAAATATTAGTAAGTATACATTAAATAAACTCATACGCAAAAAAAACTGGCACTTTTGAATTATTTGCGTACTTTTAGGTGGTTGGGTGTTTTCTTATTGTTATGTTATTAAATCTGCAAACATCCAAAGCAATCATTTGTTTTTCCGTTTATTCGTCGAGTTGAGTATAATGTTGTATCTACAAGTGTTATTTTCGTCTATTAGTTTTGTTTAAGTTACAGTATGTGTAAAACATAAAGATAAAATTATTTATTTTTAATAGACTTTGTTAGCTATTTATTGTTGCGACTCCCAACACAGGCGATAAGCTTAACGGAAGACACCTGCCCCTACCTACTTTTTGTTAAAGAAATAAACAAATTTATTATTATAAATTTATTTATATTTTTCATTTCCAATAACTGTAAAAGGTTAAATGAATTGTGATGGTTCATGTTGAGTCATGTTATTATATTATGTGAAAGATAAGGACGAAATGCTACAAAAAGAGAAAATATATTCAACCAAACTATTGACTAGTTATGATTGATTAAGAAGAAATAAAGAATACCTATGCATACTATTTGGATGTTTTTTTTTATTTGTCCTATAAAACGGGCTGATGCGGCATAGTAAGAAAGTAAAAATAGAGATGGCGTTGTCTGAAACTTTCGAAGTATTGCCTGTGATACGATCGAGTTGCGGCTCTTTTTCTGTGTAATAAAATGTACTCTGTACCACCTATATTATATAATGTACTCTGTGCTCTGTACTTTGAAAGTGTCATTGCGTACTCTAGGTACAGTCTATTTGTCCTTGTAGTTGTACTTGTAGTATTCTGTGGAGTGTGGGCCTGTGGGTAGACGGTAGTTCGGTACTATGAAAGATCAATAAAGAATAGAGTTTGCTTATTATTTCGATTTACAAGATATGTTACGATAATTAAATTTATCACATAAAATTTGGAATTTAAATGTGTGGTTTTATCGGTGAAACATATTTTATTCTTGTACACAACGATGAAAAAGTACCGTAATCTCCATTCTACAACATGGCGATGTCTATCGTGATTTTGAAGTGATTATGTGACAAACATACAAATTCATAATTTTAAATAATCAGTGCAACAAAATATTTCGAAGTTTTATTGGTTGGTAAACATTTATAAAAAAATTAAGTCAGTTAATATAATTATTCATTCATACATTTACAAAAGTCGTCGGTATGGTTCATTAAATTTATAGTCCACTCGTAACTGATTTAGTGATTGACCTAAAATATATTAGAAAAGTATTTAAAATACAGTTTCAGTTAAAATTATAGCTATAAGAGGGATTACTATTATATATTATAAAAGTTTCATTATCTCAGTATATTTTCTTTGGGAAAAATTATACGTTATTAAACGATATGCACTGTATTTATAACAGGGTGCCTTGCAAAGAAAAATTAAATAATAATTTAACAAGAATAGAATTTTAAGATAGGTTCAGCTATCTGATTGATTGTTTGATAGCTGAAGCTCAGAATCCATTTATTGTATATAAATTAGACAGCTTAGTGTTTAGATATATATTTGTTTTCCTTTCAAACTAGTCATGTTATCTTAAATATAAATATATCCAGTGTCCTGATGTTTGTTTCCAGTGAACTCTTATACTAATAAACAGATTTTAATGGGGGCTGGATGTATGGAGTGCAGTTTAGTCCAAGTTAAGAGATATGCTAGTTTTATTTCGATTTGGGACCTATAATTATTTTCATTTCCAATATTTGTTTTGTATTGACATATTTTGTTTGTGAGAATTTATTGACACACAGTTTGATAGCTCTTCTGTGAAACAATTTCACAGAAGGAAGCATATTTTAAAATAATTCTTGATGTTATGAAATAATATTGACAAATTCATAAAAAACAGTAATTTATTTATTATGTACAGAATAAATAAGAATGTTTGTCAGGTCAGCTAATTGTGTATATTTATATTATATTAGAGCCAACGACAAACAAATATAAAAGCAGGCCATACTATGTGGCAATCAAGTATGGTGTAAATTACTGTTGTAAGATTTGTTTTAGTATGTTCATATTAATGACAATGAACATCTTTTGTATGTGTATTATTATTATTACATTCCTAAAATATATGAAACTTAACAGATCTAATTAAATAGCAACGGATTATCACAAAATAAAATCTGATTCTATTTTTTTAGTAGCAACATTCCTAACACACCACCATGACTTCTATTCCATACACATTAACCATAGTGATTTTTGAGAGTTGAGTACATGCACATTTACGTAATATGTAAGTGGTCCAGAATAATTGTCACCAATAACAAACAAATATGTTATTTTTTTTTTTTATGGAATAGGAGGACAAACGAGCGTACGGGTCACCTGGTGTTAAGTGATCACCGCCGCCCACATTCTCTTGCAACACCAGAGGAATCATAAGAGCGTTGCCGGCCTTTAAGGAAGGTGTACACGCTTTTTTTGAAGGTACCCATGTTGTATCGTCCCGGAAACACCGCACAAGGAAGCTCATTCCACAGCTTTGTAGTATGAGGGAGAAAGCTTCTTGAAAACCGCACTGTGGAGGACCGCCACACATCCAGATGGTGGGGATGATATCCTAACTTGTGGCATGTCGTGCGATGGTGAAATTCGGCGGCAGGAATCAGGTTAAACAGCTCTTCGGAACACTCCCCGTGATAAATGCGGTAGAAGACACCATGTTAATTATTAAGTGTAGTTTCCTATCATTATTTTTTATCACTCCTCTTTGGGTTCATAAGCACAACACT
Organism: Leptidea juvernica; assembly: GCA_949711755.1. Taxonomy (NCBI): domain Eukaryota; kingdom Metazoa; phylum Arthropoda; class Insecta; order Lepidoptera; family Pieridae; genus Leptidea; species Leptidea juvernica. Next base: position 15,308,285 of record CATIXQ010000008.1, read on the forward strand.
CAAAAATTGCCCTTGCCCCTTTTTAATTTATACCAGTTATAGATCATTAAATTAAACCATATGAAGACATGTCCCAAACATTCAATATTGTTGCAGTCAATATATACTAAAAATGGAGACAATAGTTAAAATTGAACGGGAAGATGAACCAGAAGATAACATAGACACAGAAACCTCAGTCGCTATTAAAACGGAACCCGATGATGACACTGAAATAAACGTGTCTTCGGATTGTAAGATACCAGAAACCCTAATTAGTAATGATGAGTCTGGCGACAAGAAGTCATCTAAACCAATTAAAATGGAGTCTGTACTGAATGTTGAATGTGTAATAGCCGAAGATAAAAAACTAGGTACATAAAACTTCTAAAGAAGATATAATCTAATATATAAACAATTAAAAAATGTATCATTTCAACTATCTTTTTTGTATCATCATAAATTTCAGATAAAGGATCAACATCGGAATCCGCAAAAAAGAAAAAGAACAGGAATCCTATAATTCAAAGAAGAAAAAAAATATTGATATCAGATGATGAGTGGGAACCTGAGGTAATGAATTTTGGCATGACTAGTTTTTTAATTACAAAAGAAACTGGCTATGTACAGATTGTAAATAGGCAGTTAGTAATCATCATATATTAAACTTTTCTAAAATCTTGCCTAAAACTATGGATGTAATATGTAGTAGACCTTGATCATAAAACACTGTGCACTTCACCCTGAGAAATCTCAACATATCTTTGAAAATATTACAGTTCATAATTCATTGCTTTTTTTAAGATGTTTAAAATTCATTAAATTTTATTTATTTACTAGCTGACCCAGCAAACGTTGTATTGCCGATATTAAAATCGCGATACAAAAGTAACTGTTGATCTTAGATGGGTGATAATTTGAAGTTGTATGTATTTACTGACTCATAATCAAACAAAATTAAAAAAAAATGTCAAAAAAATAAAAAAATTAAATTTCGTGTGGACTACCCTTATCATTTAGGGGGATGAAAAATAGATGTTGTCCGATTCTCAGACCTACCCAATGTGCACTCAAAATTTACATGAGAATCAGTCAAGCCGTTTCGGAGGAGTACAAAGTTTAACACCATGATACGATAATTTTATATATTAGATGTTTAAGTACATATATATGTATCATATTATATATATTGTTGCCTGTCACCCATAGTCAGAGCTGGGCAAAATACATGCCTTGCTTTAATTTAAATAGTAATTACGAAATACTATCTCTCATATATTGAAAGTATGAAATACAAAATATTTTTTTTAATCATATATTTAAAATGTAAAGTACAGTATTTTAACTGCATTTATTTGAATTACCAATTACAAAATACAGTCTACCATTAGTTATAAAAATAGAACTAATCCAGACCAGCTTATTAATCAGCAAAAGAAGAATTTCATTTCAATTTCATGGACACTAGATTTTCATATGTACAGGGTGGACCAAAAGTCCGTTTATAATTGGAATGATGATTAAAAAAAACTAATTACAGTAGTTCAAAATTGTTTATTGTTTTCGATAGTAAGCAAAAGGGGAATTTATTTCTTAAAAATCACATCATCCATATGCAATCCTTCATTATTCTGGCATTGCTGCAATCTAGAGCGGAAATTTTCGATAACAGCTTTACATGTTTCTGTTGAGATGTTTTGGATTTCTGTGCGAATACAATCCTTTAATTTGTCAAGAAGTACTGGGTTGGTTGGCTGGAATGCAGGGGTTTTTGATCACCATGACATAGTGTCACTCCAATAACGACAAATTTGTCTATTAACATGCCCATTTAGGTGGAAGTGTGCCTTGTTGAGAAAAAAATGTTTGTAAAACTGGTGAATCGCTCTACCATTTCGTTCGCAAACTGCAACCTAGTGACATGGTCCTGAGGCCTTAATTCCTGCACCATTTGGATTTTATAGGAATGTAGACTTAAATCTTTCTTGAGAATGCGGTTTAATACATCATTATCTTGGCACGTTAAGGACAGCAGACTGCTTTCGAATTGAAAGTCCAGGTTGGTCACGAACAGACGATTTTACTCGCTCCACGTTTTCGGGGTCCCTCGACGTTCTAGGCCGGCCAGATCGAGGTAAATCCATTGTTGAACCCGTCTTCTCAAACTTGAGCACCCATTCTTTAATTAACACACCTGATTGAGCTTGATTTTTGTGTCGTATCTTGTAATGATTGCAAAACTTTCGTTGAGCTAAGGTCGCAGAATCGTTGTTTCGATAGTATTCGCGTACACAAAACGCACGTTGACTACCGCTGAACGACGCCATGGTACTATATTCCCATTGGCCGCTCTTGCAATGCGTAACCCCTCCACCCCCCTCCGCCGCCGCTGCTAGACGCGGCAACCGATTCAAATGTAAACGGACTTTTGGTTCACCCTGTACTATCAGACAAACAGCCTCTTGTTGGGGAATTTTAAAACCTGCTAAAGAAAGCAACCTTATATTGTATGAAGATATTTTTGTATTTGGATAGTGTTCAAGGGTGCTAAGCTCTATGCTTTTATTGTTTAGTAAACTGACTAACTCTAAATCCATTTTTGATGTGTGTGTTTGATCACTGTCCTTGTTCACAAATGCAATAAAATCATCTTAATGAAAGCTATACAAATTATTTAAGTTTTCTTTAGTGTTAATTCCGCCAATATTTGTCTTTAAAACAATTCGACACGTGTTTCGCCTCTACACGAGGCATCCTCAGGACGTGTTGTCTCGCCAAAATCTGGCACGAGACTCAATTTGAATTGTTTTAACGACAAATATTGGCGGAATTAACACTAAAGAAAACTTAAATCATTTGTATAATTATAGATTTCCGCAAAGTAACGCCTAATTCAATAAATTTTCTTAATGAAAGCTATCGAGCGCTCTTTACACACCCATAAATAAGGTCCCGAAATGTATTTTGGTATTTGAACAACTAACTACAAAATACATCAGTGTCAGGTATTTGAAATTACATTTTAAAGAAGCAATTGAATAACAAATACTAAATAGGTATGTAATTAAAATACATATTTGTAATTCAAATACTGCCCAACCCTGTGCATAGTACAGGCTATGCCAGGTTTGCAGCAAGATAATTTGTGTAAACGAGTGTCAATATTCTTATTAATTATAATTAATTTTGTATTGCTTTCAGAAGAAAGAAACATCAGAACAAAGTGGCTCACAGAGTAAGTAATTAATTTTCCCTTTTTTATGTTACCATTTATGAATACATGTGCGTTACTGAATAACTTTGTGTTTCACAGACAGACTAATTAATATACTTTACTGATATTTCTATGTATATTTTGTGTTCACTATTAGAATTTAGTGATTGTATGCTTCTTAAGAAACTCTTCAAACTTTTGGATACTCTTATAACATACATGAATTATACTATGCTTATTCCATTACCTATGGAATAGAAATAAAATTATATTAGTCACATACTATCGTAATTTTCATCATATCTATTATAAAATACAATATTATTGTTTATTCACAATTTTATAATTAAATTGAATTTTTTTGAACAATTATTGAAATAGTTGAAAATATATTTTTAATATTTTTTTCTTCATATCTTTGAATTGCATTTCAGAAGTAAATGACTATGCATACAGTGCACTCAGTCAGATAGAGATAGTGACAATAACAGAAGAGGAGAGACAGATAGAGTTCCAAGAGTTGTATGAATCCCGAAAACATATGAATCATATTTGTAATAAGTGTGCTATCGGCTATGTTATCAAGGAGGCATATGATATGCATATGAAGATGCATTCTCCGGTGAGTTATTGTTTTATATCGCCATATCTTTTTTTGTTAGGCAAATGGACATTGCGCTAAAATAAGGTTACAAAGTAATATCATACAACTTTTAAACTTATGTCGAATGCTTATTACAGTATTGAAGATTACATAAATAAAGAATAGTATTATAGTTATTATTTTATGGTTCAGCCTTGTATTGTTTTACTGGATTGCATTATTTTTAAAATATATATGTTTAAGTAACATGTATTTGAATTGTAATTGGTGATTGACATTGACGAGCATTCTTTTAAATTTATGTCACTTAAATATTTTTTTAGACTTTGACTAATAGCCACAGAGTATGGTCGCTCCATTCCCAATCTGTGGTATAATTATAAAAGTCATTTTATTTTATTTTTTTTATTTGGGACACAAAACAATTACACACTAGATGATTACATTAGAGGAAGAAATAACATAAATAGTACTAAGTGCATAACCAACTACAATGTCCACGGGTTACTATTTAAGTGTTAGGTAACAAGAAAGAAAAGTAGTTATTACAAACAGATGTTGCTTACAATATTATTATGATGTTACATATAAGTCTCCAATGAGAATATTTAATTTCATAACAATGAGATTTAAGTTTAAATTTAATTAAATAACATTAATTAAGTTGATGCTGTTTCAATGTGCTATTAATTGCTGATTTGAATTGTCGATGTGCTATTAATTGCTGATTTGAATTGTCGAATGTCGAGTTGAATTTAAATGTTTTTTAACATTTTCTGGGTTCTTGTTGTTAAAAGATATACATCGCCCCATAAAAAGAGTTACTAACACAACATGGCAGAGTGGTAGGCATTATAAGTTTATGTTTGTTACTGGTATTAACATTATGTTTATGACAGTTTCTAGCAAATTCCCTTGACAACTCCCAAATATTTGAGAAATACCACAGCTCAAAGTGCTGAGAGTGATATATTTTTAGGAGTGAAGACATACCGATAGTATTATCCCAAATCACTGCATGTTAATATTATGTGAATGATGCATTAATTGAACAAATATAATGTAACATGATTTGATCTTAAAATATTGTCCGACACCGAAATCTGCATGGAAATTCAAAACTTATATTAAATAATGAGTGAGAACATATACATGGATTCACTGTACTAATGGCGGGTCCATGGTCTGGCAGAGCAGGAACTCCTAACAGTACTACATACTTTGTTATTTGGGTCTATAAAGGGTGTTCTCCTTGCAATGTATCTCAGCAAGGAATTTGACTGCTCATTGTAGAAATTAACTTTCAGAAGATTTTGGAGGAGCCAAAGTCCCTAGCCTAGCTTAGCCCAATAGGTTTTAGACAGGTTCTGCCGGTATACATCACCAGTGGGAGGCTCCTTTGTACAGGAAGCCGGCTAGATTATGGGTACCACAACGGCGCCTATTTCTGCTGTGAAGCAGTAATGTGTAAGCATTACTGTGTTTCGGTCTGAAGGGCGCCGTATCTAGTGAAATTACTGGGCAAATGAGGCTTAACATCTCATGTCTCAAGATGACGAGCGCAATTGTAGTGCCCCTCAGAATTTTTGGGTTTTTTGAGAATCCTGAGCGGCACTGCATTGTAATGGGCATGGCGTAACAATTACCTTCAGCTGAACGTCCTGCTCGTCTCGTCCCTTATTATCATAAAAAAAAATTTCTTGCACCGAATTCAGCATATTATACAGAACAGCAAATATGATTAGCATACATTGTTAGGTGTTTAATTACATAAGGTAATCCGTACTTATAAGTATGTTACGATTAATTAAAAAGAAAAGCGGCCAAGTGCGAGTCGGACTCGCCCATGAAAGGTTCTGTAGCAGCAAGTAAAATAATATAAAAGTAAAGTTCTGGTAGTTTGTTGACGTATTCAAAAAAAAATAGAAATTACAAGTTGGGGGGCGCGGACACATTTTACCAACTTTGGAAGTGTCCTCTCGCGCAAACTATTCAGTTTAGAAAAAAATTATCTAAGAAACCTCAATATCATTTACCTATCTATAGATAGGTAAATGATATTGAGGATATAAACCCCACACGTATGGGTTTGATGAAAAACAATTTTTTTTCAACCCCCAACATTTATTGTTTTTTTTTTTCTATTTTTGTGTGAAAACCTTTATGCGGTTCGCAGAATACATCTACTTACCAAGTTTCAACAATATAGTTCTTCTAGTTTCGGAAAGAAGTGGCTGTGACATACGGACGGACAGACAGATCCGTTTCTTCATTCCGTTTTTTTGCCATTTGGCTACGGAACCCTAAAAAGTATATATTTTTTTAATCTATTGTAAAAAAAATATGTGATAGAAAAAACGAAGAGAATTTAAATATTTGGTGCTCTTTTTTTTTAAAGGAGTCCGGGTCTTACGTGTGCTCGCTATGTGACACGTACCTAAAGACGGAAGAAACCCTGCACCGTCACAAACTGCGTCATTACCGCCGCTACCGTTGCATGGTGTGCGGAGTGCGCTACAAGGACCGTGACGCGTGCGCAGGACACGTGTCGTTCTCGCACGCCGGCACAACCTTCCGCTGCGACCAGTGCAGCTCAGAATTCAAGTGAGTTTTTTTTTTTAAAGTAAATAACAGAACAAGCAGATGATCTTGATGCTAAATACACCCAAAGCAGTGACAAATGTATTCAATATAAGTCAACTAGTAGTTGCCTGTTGCATTCGCAACTAAAGGTTTTCCCCCTTATTCATAATAGTCTGCTAACTTAAATCATTGCTAATTCTCACTCTGTCTTCTTCTATTGACAAGATTGAGAAAAAACACTCCTTAGCGGCTGTTTTAAGTTAGCGGACCATTATGAATAAGGGGGTATATCTCAATACTGCCTGTCAGCCATTAAGTTGGCATAGCGACATCTTAGCCTAGAAAGGGAAGATAGGAAGTAGGATATTTTTGATCAATTTTATGTTAGTAACCTATGACGTCATTGTTAATGTACACCAAGCGCGTCAAAATAGCAGCATTTTCGAAAATCGAGTTTTCATCAGATCTCCACGTTTTAAGGTCCTGGGATGCTTCCCTGACTATTCCCGACGACGATGGTGTCCGTACGTCTGTATGTATGTATGTATGTGTGTGTGTGTATGGATGGATTGATGTATGTACCCCCTATAACTTTTGAAAGATTCGAAAGGGCTGGACCAAAATTAGATTTTGAGTACAATTCGGACCGGTAGATTTTAAGAAAAATCATTTTTAAATATGTGTTTTTTTTTTGGAATAAATTTTATACGGCTCTACCGATCGATTCCATATCAGCTCTTAACATCAAAAACCACGTCGATAGCCACCAAGCCGGTCCAAATCGGTTGATTCGTTCGTGGGTTATCCTTGACGAAAGAATACCGAAAAAGTATTTTTTCGGTATTATTTCTAAATTCCAAATTTGATGAATTGAAACTACAGGATTCTTTATGAGACTGCTTTAAAAACTGCGTCGAATGCCGCCAACCGCGTGAAATTCCGTTCATACACAAAAGTATTGCCGTTTGAAAATTAAAAAAAATGTTCTATATAAAAAGTGTTCTATTAAAACATTTACTTAACATAGCTATAAAACTTAAAACTGTTAAATATTACCAAACGAAGTAAAATCTGTAAATTCATTCGCAAACTATGCAATTTGGAAAACTGTTATATAAGTATTTTTACAAAATAATACTATTAACTTCCTGCTGAGAAAATTTAAAATTTTCAAAAGTTGACGATTCTGAAGATTGTTAAGATGGTGTTTCTGTATCTCTGACTGCATTTGTGTGTGTGTTGCCATTTGAAAGGGCTTCATTAAACTGAGATTTTTAATACAACTTGGACCTTTACATTTTGAGAAATCTCAAAACAACTACGAAAAAAAATATTTCTAAGAGTGGGGTTTTTTTGGAATCGTTTTTAAACGGATCGTCTGAAAACTGCATGAAAATCGGTTTATTCATTCAAAAGTAATTGCGGTTTCAAAATGTTTTTTCCGAGTCATGGATGTATTATTATTGTACTATCGCTGTGTATTATCGCGCTAATCTCTGGTACTACTGGTCCGATTTGAATGATTCTTTCAGTGTTGGGTAGTCCATTTATCGAGGAAGGCTATAGGCTTTGCTTTTTTTTCAAAATTAGGGATCCGTAATAAAATTGCTATTTTGTAACACAAGGTGTAAAATCGAAAACCTATTTTTGCGTGCGCTGCAAAAACTATTGACAATAGAACAAAATGATGTACAGGCTATAATATAGGCAATATTTTATTACTTATAAAACTATCGCGTGAATTATACTTTATATGGCAAAACAACGTTTGCCGGGTCAGCTAGTGTTGGATAAGATTATATGTGCGATCGATATTTATTTATTACACCCAAAATGTCCCGTCTACTTAAACTACCATATTATTTTGTACCTTATTGTAACATTATTTTAAGCATGGCAATGGGAAATGCCTTGATCGAAGGTTAGATGTTAACATAGATTCATAATTTCCAGACGTCCGCAATACTTGAAGCGGCACATAGAACAGATGCATCTGAAGGCCAACCCGATGGAGTGTCCTGTCTGCCACCAGGTGTTCTATGAGAGTGGATGGTTCCGGAACCACGTGAGGTGAGAGATATAACCCACCCTAACCTTGGAACCTTACATATTAACAGCTGCATGACGTTAGCAGCCAGTTGTCAATTTGCAAACAGTACTTTTGATAAGTGATTTTTAATAACGAAATGCTAACGCCATCTGTTGGTTTTCGTATAATTAAATAAGTATAGATGCGATCACATCTTTTTAACCTCCCACTTTCCGCACCCTTTCCCCGTATCCTTCGACATGCCTACCAGTATTCATCTGCGACTCGCTGCGAATGAAGGTCGAATCATGCCCGGTGATTGCTCAAACGTGAGTGACAGTGATTGATACAAGATAAAGCTTGTGATTAACATTGTTTCGTCATCATCGAGCCGGAGCAGCGGGCGACCATTTTAACCTCGGCGTGCACATCAGTAAAGGTATGTCTTCCCAATTCCTGAATCACCGATCGCATCCTTCCTCCTTCAATATACAGTCCACTTAAATTTAAATATAATAACCGCCTTTTCGCATTTCTATGTACTTTTGATAAGTGATTTTTTAAGTGTTTGTACCTTACATCACTACGATGTCAGTAAGATGGTGGCCTGTCTCCCATACTTATCACGCAGGGATTATACTCTTAAGAATTAATTTATTTTTATACCTTGGAGGTGGTATTACGATACGGGAACCGATAGTGTCATGATCTAAACAAGCGTTTTGTATGGCGTTGTTCAACATATAAGTTTTTTTCTAACTAACAAAGTAGGAATTATAATGCTTTTACAACTTCAGCCTGTTCAAAATTGACATATAATATTTAGCGATTATATTCATAATATTATAATGTTAAGAAAAATGAACTTATAATGTCAAGGCGTCACTTGTAAAGGTTGAGTAACCATAATATATAAAGTATACAAATTTCTTGTTCTTCCTTTTAAATTAAGTATTACTTAGGTTAGGTTTAATCGGTTAGTTTTTTCTTTTATGTTTTACAGTTCTTCTTTATTTACACTGATTTGTTTTTTTTTATTTCATTAATAATTTTAGGGTCGTTTATATCATGTGTTAATAGTATTTTTTTTTTATTATTTGGGAAACTTACAGCTAGCTTACATTTATCATAACTTATGAAATAATTAAAATTATAAATGGCTACTTAAAAGTTTCCACATAGTATATATAAAACTATTGTTAGGATTTAATGTTACACTTTAAAACTAACTTAACTATACCATTGGGAGGCTCCTTAGCACAGGATGCAGGCTAGGTTATGGGTACCAGAACGGTAAGTAATGTGTAAGCATTACTGTGTTTCGGTTTGAAGGGCGTCGTAGCTTGTGAAATTACTGGGCAAATGAGACTTAACATCTTATGTCTAAGGTGACGAGCGCAATTGTCTTTTCAATAATCTTGAGCGGCCGTGCGTTGTAATGGGCAGGGCGTATCATTTACCATCAGCTGAACGCCTTGCTCGTCTCGTCCCTTATTTTCATTAAAAAACTACATTATTTAATCTGGAAGAACTTGGTAAACGTTATTTTTAGTTTGGTGCTGTATGAGGATGTCTCATCGGTTGCCTCGGATACAACACTCTAGAAACCAGACAGGCTCTCGACCAAGCAAATACCTTGCTTAAAGATAGCCGGGGCTTAATAGAGCCCCTGATAATCATAATGAGCTAATTCGATTGTATACACCTGACAATTGTAGTTGTAGTAAAATTCACCGTCTTTTGGCGGTACCAGCGTGTCGCACGGTAGCACGCACTGCGAATCGAAATTATTTGATCGCTTCGTAGAAGCCCGCTCTAATTGTGATCTATTTACTAACAGTCTTGAGTTACTGCAATGTACTTGATTAATGATATTGGTATTGTAACCGTTTTAATCAAAACAAATAAATAAATATTATAATAAATAATGACACTTTTAGGAAGCACAACAAAGAAGTGCAAGAGTCGAAGCAAGCGTCGTGTCCGGTGTGCCACCGTCACTTCAAACACAAGTCGTACCTGCGCCAACACCTGCTGGTGCACCGAGCCGCTCGGGACGTGACCTGCCCGGAGTGCTCCGAGGTCTTCATCAACTCGCATCTCCTCGACCTGCACTACGAGGAGGCTCACAAGGACAACTTTGTCGTGTGAGTGGCTTTAACAACAGGTTGCGTCTTTCCGACAGCGGTATTTGCCGAAATGGTAGTTGAAGGCATCATTTTTTTTGGTCCTTCGAGATTCCTGCCGCCGAATTCACCACGACATCAGGTGAATTATTATCATTAAGGAAGGTGTTCACCTTCCTTAACTGACCCGTGCGCTCGTTTGTCCTCCTATTCCATAAAAAAAATGTAGTTCAAAACTTCATTTTTGGTCCTTCGAGATGGATTTTTTTAATAAGAACAATGTTGTTTATAATAACTTTTCTGGTTCACGATATTCACATATGGTTCACAGTTTATTTATTAAAATGATCTGTGCAGACATCCGGAGGTGGAGCAACGTTGTCAGCACTGTCAGAGAACGTTCGAGACTCGCGCCAACCTTCACCGACACATGCAGCGAATGCACACGGACGGAGCCAAACGGTCAGCTTCTATATATATAGCTTATATACTTACTACATCAATTTTATACTATTTGCAACTTCACAGAAATTGGGTAGATAAGGCTTAATAAAAAAAATTCGGGATTCAAATAAATCTATTTTATTATTATAGACATTTTTTCTGTTTCTTAGGAAATATACAGTTTAGTTATATAAAAAAATTAACAAAAAAAAACAACCGACTTGAAAAAAGCTATTTCAAAACAATATATTATTATATAATAGGCATTAAAAAGTATTAAACTAATTGCGTATTTTTATTTGCCACTATTGTTCTTTCTGCTCGCCTCTCGCCTAGTCACGTCGTGCGTGCGACACAAGCACATCTCACCTTTAACTTATGTATGTGAGTAGTTACAAACCTACCGTGGCTCACACTGACTCCAAAAATAACAACATTCGTAACAAGAATAAGAAATGAGATTGTATAAAAATACGGAATTATTGTAATACTTTTTAGTTCATGTTATATATATTGTTTGGGAATAGTTTTTTTTGAAGTTGGTTATTTGAAATTTATTTTTTATTTTTAGTGAAACTGAAGTACACTTACTAATTTGTCTGAATTTGTATAGACCTACTAAATTTTGCAATGCGGAAATAAACGTAAGCACATTGCAATTTGATTACAGACAGTTTGAAATTCTACATCAGATCACAACTTTACTGTAAGTAGTTAAGAAGTACCATTGATTATTATCATATTGGCCTACGACAATTACTTGACCATAACGACGTTAAAGTTGCTGACACAAATATACGGATAGCATATAAAAGATTCGGTTGAGTATCGTTAATTTGCTCCTAAGAATTGAAGGTCCGTTACATTGTCATAGATCCCATAGTCAAAACCTCACCAAACTCCCTTATAATTCTTTTCAATAAAAAGAGAATAATCAAAATCGGTTGGTGTGATATTTATGTATACGTACATTTGTCGCGCACATACTGAATGCAAATAAAAGACTTATGATTTTCTCATTCCCCGTGTGTCCGAATAGACAAACACTCTTAAAATTTCAATTAACAGACGGGCGCACGGAGAGTGAATTTTAATAATAGGGGCGGGTGTTGACCCTTTATGAAAACCTTGTCAAGGTTTATAATATGAACTAAAACCATACTCAAAGAACTAATCCACCTTAGTCGACTCGAACATACTTAATCCGAACGAGCGTGGCAGCAAAAACAAGAACAAAAAAGGATACCCGTACACGCTACTTATCCCATTCGTAACAAATAAATTACAACATGTTAGAAAATAAAAAAATTGGCGTGTAGTAAGAACATGTGATTGCGTAAATTATACTTGATTACATAATCTTAGATAATTTTGCCGTCTAGATAGACTGTAACAGCTTTTATCTACACCCATTCTTTCAATCCTCTATTAAAGATTCTAAAAGAGTTAGCTTATTGCCAACATTAAACAATTCTGATCGCTGATAAAGATCTTAAAAATGCTCGCGACCACCTGCAGGCTGATTTTAATTCACTGAATAAGCGGTGTCACGATTCTGGTTTGGTAATTAACCCAGGTAAAACTAAGCTAATAATCATAAGATCACCAAACCTCGCAAAACGTCCAATGGATGACATTCTTGTTGACGACCATAGTTGTTTGCACTCAAATAACAGCATTTGTAAATGCCCCACTATCGAAGTAGTCGACTCTGTTACATATTTAGGCCTACATATAGATAGTAAATTTAATTGGAATAACCACATTGAATACGTCTGCAATAAGCTTAGGCAATTTTTAGATAATATGACGATTTTAAGAAATCGTATTCCCTTTAATGTAAAATTAATGTTATATAATTCTCTAGCTCAATCTTATATACAATATGGTTTGAGTAGTTACGGACGTACATATAACTCCTATTTGAATGAAATATTTAAGCTTCAAAAAAGAATATTAAAACTTTTGCCTAACAAAAATCATAGTGACTATTCCGAAACTGAAATTTTTAAACATTGCAAAATTTTAGCGGTGCAGGTACTGATGAAATATTCAATGTTAAAAGAAAACTTTTTCAATACTAAATACTGGGATAAAGTACAACATCCTGTATGCATGCGGGCCGTCACTCGGGGCTGTTTATGCGCTCCGAGCGCGCTCAATAGATATGGCGAACGAACGAATGCTTACCTAGTTCCTCGCCTAATTAATGAATTACTCACTGATGTACGGAACTGTATAAATCCTTGTAATATTAAGAAAAAACTGAAGTCATACTTTTTAAGTCACTTAAAATAAATATATTTACACAATTTATCTAACTGGCAGTAATGTTCTGTAGTTAATGTACCTAGATTTAACTCTTTGTTAGCATATATTACAAACCCGTGTGGTTTTCTGATGCTAGCTTTAAGTATTTTCTTTTGTAAACTTTGTAAATAAATAAAAATAAAAAAACACCCAATGTCCTAATAACCATTACATCATCCAAACGAGTGTTGTAATGAAATTCAGTACAACATTACAACACTCGTTTGGATGATGTAATGGTTACTAGAGCTGGCTCTTTTAATGTTAGCAGTAAGCTAACTGTTTCAGAATCTTTTAGAGGATTCATATTATGGGTGTAGATAAAGTCTTGTATGCAACTGTTGATAATTAGGTACTAAAACACTCATATGATACTATTATTATTAAAACCACATTCGTGTTTGAATACCCCTTAATATACAACAGTTTCATAAATAACTATTAACCTCTATTGTCAGGAATCGCACGCACGTCAATACAAAGTGACGCGAGTGTAAGACGTAGCTGTGTTTTAATACCTAATTACCAACAGTTGCATACAAGACTTTATCTACACAGAATATGAATCCTCTAAAAGATTCTGGAACAGTTAGCTTACTGCTAACATTAAAACACCAGTCCTAGTAGTAACCTAATATCATTCATTACTGATTATATACAAATAAACTAAGTATTAATGAATCAATTATTTATTTAAGTAGTAATTTACATTTTGTATAGTGCAATAATTAAAATTCACTTGAATATTCAGCGTTTAAAATTAATCGCTCATTTTTTTCTAAACAAAGCAATAAAAATATCGAAGAAAAATGGCGGGGATTCGAATAATCTACTTTTTTATTATGGCGCGCGGCATTCTGGTAGTGTGGAACGCGCGTAAACGAAAATGTTCTTTTTTTGAAATTCATGCAGATACCACGCATCGAGCAATAAGAATGTGGCTGTGTGTTGAAACTCTTTGCGCATGAAGGGATTGAAAAAAAAAAACATAGGGGTGTTGTTATGAAATTCAGTACAACATTACAACACTCGTTTGGATGATGTAATGGTTATTAGAACATTGGGTGTTTTAATGTTGTCAATCAGCTAACTGTTTCAGAATCCTTAATAGAGGATTTAAAGCATGGGTGTAGATAAATTAATAAACCTAGCCTGATGCGCTTTCGTTTGAGTAGTGGATGATAGTGTTCGTGTGGTTGCGGCAGGTACCAGTGCGAGCACTGCAAGCGCATGTACTTCTCGAAGGGCGAGGTGCGTTCGCACATCATGTGGTCGCACCTGCAGCACGCGGGCGGACACCCGTGCACGTGCGGCCGCATGTTCCGCACGCCCGTGCGCCTGCGGGAACACATCGCCGTCAAACACCTGGGTGCCGTGCCGCCGCGCGACAAACACTGCCCTATCTGCGACAAGGCCTTTGCAGTAAGTCTACTCGAGAGTCCAATTATTGTTATCTGGCCCATAACTAAAAATACATTCTTAACACAGGATGCCGGCTAGATTATGGGTACCACAACTGCGGCTATTTCAGTCGTGATGCAGTAATGTATAAATAATTGTGTTTCTGTCTGAAGGGCGCCGTAGCTAGTGAAATTACTGGGCAAAAGTGACTTAACATCTTATGTCTTATGAGTAGTAGTAGTTGTAGTAGCAGTCGTAGTGCCGCTCAGAATTTTTGGGGTTTTTCAAGAGTCCTGAGCGGCACTGCAGGGCGTATCAATTACCATCAGCTGAACGTCCTGCTCGTCTCGTCCCTTATTTTCATAAAAACAATAGATGTTGGCAGTGAGTCTAGTGTAATCATCTATTAGTCTATCTCTTAAATATTTTTTTATTATGGCGGACGAAAGCGGCTTAAGAAATTATGGAAGAAGGAAGCAATCTCGAACTGACTATATCCATGTGCTATGTCAACAAAAATGTTAATACATTATAATATAATGTAATTATTCTTTAGAAAAGTACTAAACTGTCGTTGAGTGTTTTTAATTACATACGTAAAGATATAGATAAGTACAATAAAAACATTAAACCGTATTTTTGACGAATTTACTAATAAATTTAATTTATTACAGAACCAGCAAGTACTGACACGACATGTTAAGGTGAGTTGATCTTTGACTATATAATATGCTTTAAGAATGAAAAAAAAAGGTGTGGTGAAAAACAGCTGCAACTCGACTCTCATACATCAGCGTCACATAAAAATAATAATAAAAATTCTCTCTGAGTTCTTGAACAATTTAACTAAATTAACAGTGGGTGGCTCATTTTTCCGGGAAAAAGTAATGTGTAAACATTACTGTGTTTCGGTCTGAAGGGCGCCGTAGCTAGTGAAATTGCTGGGCAAATGAGACTTACCATCTTATGTCTCAAGTTGACGAGCGCAATTGTTGTGCCGGTCATAATTTCTGGGTTTTTCAAGAATCCTGAACGGCACTGCATTGTAATGGGCAAAGGCACTCGTCTCGAATCTTATTTTTATTAAAAAATACTACTTTTTCCGAATGGTTAAGAGATTGCTATACATCATGTGTCTCGTTCCGCAGGGCCACAAGGGCGAGTTGTATCCGTGTACGGAGTGCGGGCGCACCTTCCGTACGCAGTCATACGTGAAGGTGCACTACCAGATCGTGCACCTGCACATGACGCGCTCCGAGATACGACGGCAGCGCCGCAGGAAGCTGATCATGGTGCCCGACGCCGCGGTAACTATACAACACATTTTTTTTAGAGGGGGAAAACGGGCAACTGTCTCAACTCATTTAGAAACCAGCCGCTCATAGACGTATTCCATAGTACCTGAGTAAAGTAAAAAACAAGCTAATAAAAATCTGTTCACATACATTGTAATTGTCAAATATTTAAAAATCTATTATATAAAAAGACTTAAGTATAATAAACATTAAATCCAAATGAAGAGCATAATTTGATTTTTGTTATACAGGTCGACGATTTTCATTTTATTTTTAACGATATCAGTAAGAGATATTAATTTTTTCAATTAAAATCAAGAGTGCCAATAAAGGCGTGGTTTACCCCATTTACTCTTTTGCATGTTCAATGAAATTAAACACAATATATTTTTTTTTATTCTGTAAGATATAAAGGAAACGAAGAGGTTCGTATTGTCGCTCAGGAGTCAGCTTGAAACATAATATGTTAAGTCTCAGTAGCAAAGTAATTTCATTACAGATTGCGCCCTACATACAACAAATGCAAAACAGCTCGATTGTGATATGGAACTATCGCATAGTGTGAAGTAATAAAATGGTCTACTCATGAGATATTATGAAATGACAAAAAAAAAATTGGTCAGTTGTGAACAGACTATATACTGATAGAAATGACTATACAATATTGTATATTTTTGTTGAAAAGAGCGCAAAAAAAAAGAATACTGGGAGACTTTCTTGCGCCGCTTCTCTCTCAGAGCGCCATTTGTTTCCGAAGCGGTAGTAGTATTTAATAATATACGAGAAATGACATCAAAAAGAATTCTAAAGGAATATTGATAAAAGAAATAATTTTATGCCATTATAAGATTATTAGACTAATGTATTGTAGAAATATCTCCGTAGATATTTAGTATCTGTTTCATTCCCTTCGGTGTTAACCCAAAAAGCAAATAAAAACTGGGTAAATAATACCCTTTAAGCTGTAATTTTTGCAACTTTGGGTGCAAGTTTATTTTTGATATTTTTTTTCTGTTTTGACGTTGGGCTCAAATTCGAAACGATCAGGCCAATTTTTATGAGAATTTTACTGACAAATATGTTATTATTCACATGCAGGAGGAGTCGCATTCGGTGTTAACCCAAAAAAGCAAATAAAAACTGGGTAAATAAATCCCCTTTTTTGCTGTAATTTTTGCAACTTTGTGTGCAAGTTTTTTTTTATATTTTTTTTCTGTTTTGTCGTTGGGCTCAAATTCGAAACGGTCAGACCAATTTTTTAAGAGAAATATGTTATTATTCACATACAGGAGGAGTCGCAGCAAGACTTCGACGAAGAGTTCCCGTGCGTTGAGTGTGGCAAGACATTCAAGACGCAGTCTTACGTGAAGGTCCACTACAACATGAAGCACCGCAACATGTCGCGCGAGGAAGCCAAGCGGAGGAGCAAGGAGCTGAACGTGGCCGACGTGGTGGGGCCCCGCCTCGAGCAGGTGTTCGTCAAGACGGAGCCCCAGGAGGCCCTCGCAGTGCCCATGTTCGAGACCTTCGTGGATATACAGAGGGAGTACTCTTAATACTATTGGACTAGGCTTGTGAATTTGTAGAATAGAAACTAATATAGTATGTAAACGATTTGCTTTTTTTTTATATATGAAAATAAGGGATGAGACGTGCAAGATGTTCAGCTGATGGTAATTGATACAATGCAGTGCCGCTCAGGAGTCTTGAAAAACCCAAAAATTCTGAGCGGCACTACAATTGCGCTCGTCACCTTGAGACAAAAGATATTAAGTCTCATTTGCCCAGTTAATTTCACTAGTTTGTTATTTTATTTTGTTTTCCCTCACTGCCGCTATTATACCGACCTTATTTATAACCGCGTAGACTCGTAATTAATACATATAATATTCGCAATAAAAATAATTCAGCCAACCGAATCAAGAGAGCGGCCGTGGGATACTGAAATCTTATTGGTAAGTTAATAATCACAAGAAATCGTAAACAATCGCTTCTGGCTACAGTGGATTAATATAAGATGTTTTCGTAATTTATTAGGTGTCTGTAGTTTATAAGATCGATGGCTTATTTATACAACTTTTTGCTAAAATAAATGGCTGATGTGGGGTTTGATCCCGCACTCGTTTCGAATCCCACATAATGTCTAAATTTTGGTACAAATAAAAAAAATACACTAAGTATGTCGGAAAAATAAAAGAAATGTGGCGTCTTTACAATCATCATTTTTGTAGATAAGCATTTACAAATCATTTTGTATTTGACGTGCTATTGAGTAAATGGGGTAAGATAACCTTTTATTAGCGCACATACAGTTATTAGTTATAACTGTATGTGCAATTAAAAAATTGTATTTGAAAATAAGGAATCCCATAGATGAATCTTGCTATTGTTGAACATAAAATATCTATCAGTCCCTGTTAAAACATGGTAAAACTATATTAAAAATAATAATCAAGATTAGTAGAACAATCACTATTTTGTGCTCTCCTCCATTAATGGTTCCAATTTTTTTATTAATCATTTTATGTTTTGAATATTTTACAATATCAATGATTCAATGATCAATTTGATAACAACAAAATACAGTTCTGGAAAAGGCATCCAAAACAATTCCGACTCAACAATTAAAAAATTTTCGTTTATTCATTATGTTGATTATACAAACAGACATACACGGAGAAATCTCCAAGTTATTGTCCAATATAATAGAACTATGAATGATTGTTAGTAAAAAATAAATATAAAATTCAACCAGGTGATGGTATAGGAAAAATATCTTAGACATACATACAATGTAAAGGAAGGGGATGAGTAAGGTCTAGCTATAGACTTTCAATATACTAGCGATAATACCAACAAATCGTGCGTGAGAGAAGAATATTTCTAACGCAGAAACAGCAAGGTAGAAAAGGAAAGTGAATATAGTGTTAGGTACTCTGTACTGTCAAACTATTTTGCTTGACATTAACTCCATAGTATTTTGAATTTTAAACTACTAACTAATGTACACATTGATATCAAATTGGGTCACGTATTAACTGGCTGTTTACCGTTAGGTCGTCTTTACGATACGTTAATAAACGTTAGTGTGGTAATAGTTACTTATGCAACTGTTGTGTAATAAGGGGTATTAAAACGAATGTGGATTTATAACTTTGATAATAGTATCACATGAGTCTTTTAATACCTAATTATCAACAGTTGCATACAAGACTTTATCTACACCCATAATATGAATCCTCTTTAAAAGATTCTGAAACAGTTAGCTTACTGCTAACATTTAAACACCCAATGTCCTAATAACCAGTACATCACCCAAACGAGTGTTGTAATATTGTGCTGAATTTCATTACAACACTCGTTTGGATGATGTAATGGTAATTAAGACATTGGGTGTTTTAAGGTGCAATAAGTTAACTGTTTTAGAATCTTTTATTGTGGATTTAAAGCATGGGTGTAGATAAAAAACATAAATCTTCGTTTCTCTTCTTCGAGTTTCTTAATGAAACCACAGTTTGGGATTGGAGCAACCACCCTCTTAATAAATTTTTAAAAAAGGCCACTCTGTTACTTGCTCTTTCCGTTCTTCTCAGGTCTGAGGCATTTTTTTTCGAATGGAGGGTAGTTTTTTACTTTCAGTGTGTGATATATCCTATTTTGGATAAAATATTTGAATTTGAGCTATATTCTGAGACTATGAGTTCACCATTTATTTGTCTCGTAGTTTATTTATTTATTTATTTATTGACACACCAACAGCATTACATACAAAACATTAAAAATAATTATGGTCTTATAGGTTTATAATCTGGTATGAATGCCAGTTACTGGTGCATACACCACTCTCATTGTAAGATATTAATTTAAATACAAAATACAGTTCGACCTACAAATTTAACAAAGATTTTAAGCAGATTACTAACAATAATAAATACAATATAACGAAGAAATAGTTTGTATGAATATCAACTAACATATTCTTATTATTTACAGACAGAAATGTGCGGTTAGTTTTTTTTTCAGAATTGTCACTGTGTCATGAAAAATATCAAAATCTTTTATGGACGCGGAAAATCGATTGTACTCAGAACACATTCTTGATAATGGAGAATTTTTAAGGGCATTTGTCCTACTTACTGGTTCCACAAGTATGTTAGTAATCGGATTTCGTGGATATCTGTGCGGGATTTTGAAAGTTATTTTATCCAACAATTCACTGCACGCTGTCTGTCCTGATAACAGCTTTTTGAGGAATGTTAGATCCAGTATTATGCGGCGATTGTAGAGTGACAACATTTTAAAGTGTTTCAGCCGCTGGTCGTAGGTGGCCTTATGAAAGATGCCGGAACTATGATATGCCAAGTATCTAGTAAAGGATCTTTGTAGTCTCTCTAAACGTTGAGAAGGTGCTGCGTATTGGGGACTCCACACAACTGATGCAAATTCTAATTTGCTGCGAACCGAACCGAAAAAGTGAGTTATAAAGAATTATTTTGGTTTGAGGAGAAACAAATCCTTTTGTGTTTCTTTTAAGGAAACCTAACATCCTGGCTGCTTGTTTTACTGTCATATCCATGTGTACTTTGAATTTCAATTGTGAGTCCATTGTCACGCCCAAATCTCGAATCTCAGTTACCCTTTTGTAACTTTTCGGACTGTAAATTATACGATGATGGAAATTGTATTTTTTTCTTTGTGTACTTAATGTGATAAGATTTCTTTGTGTTAATAACCATACCATTTAATTTACACCACATATTTATTGCATCAAGATCAGCTTGGATGAGCTCCACATCATTATTCGAACTAACAGTTTTAAATATTTTTAAGTCATCGGCAAAAAGTGAGTATTTACAGTGATGTATAGAAGAGGTAATATCATTTATAAACACCGAGAAGAGAACAGGGCCCAGGTGGGATCCTTGTGGTACTCCTGAACACGCAGTTTTTCTAAGTTGGGTATATCTTGCTTTTCGACATTAAAAATCGACGTTTTAACTATTTTTTTTTACGAGTAGAAGACAAAAAAATTGATAGCACCAGTTTATTTATGATTCTACCGAGATTTTTTGATTTCTCTTCTTCCTTGAATAGCGCCCTCCACCAAACTGCTAACAGTCTTATTTAAACAAGACCGAACCTTTTGTTTTAGCTGTACTTATTAGGAACCACTTTTTTTGATGTTGACTTACAAAAAAAATATCCGACAAAATGAAATATTTGATCTATTTCCAATAAATTATTTGTCTTGGGTCTCAGGAGTAACCTTAAGTATGTTTTTTTTTGTGGAACGACTGTTTTTTTGTAGATTCAACATGACTGATGGATAACAACAAACATGATTCATGAGCAAGCCAAGTAGGTCATCACCTAAGATTGTTTTGATTCAAACTCAAATATTTTTTATTCAAAATGGGATATGCAATCACTTATTGAAAGTCAACAAATACCACCCATTTGAAAACATATGGAGACCTGAGAAGAACAGGCACAAGAAACTCAGTGGGATTTTTTTTTCATAAAAATATCAATAATAAAATTTACTATTCAATAGCCTGAGGGTCTTCGCTCCACTCCCAATCTGTGTTATCATTAAGAAAGTCATATGTTATAGTACGGTGGACCTAAACCACACAAACATTTTTTAACAATTCTTTTGACTTTCGTACAACATTTGTTGTAAAAGCATATTATACCTACATTAGGCTGATACCTGTCAAAAATGAAGTAGGTACTGTTTGAGTAAAATTATTGAGTACAATACTTTTGTACTCAATAATTTTACTCTAAATAAAACTCTTTGTAGTCTGTTTTAGTAGTATGGGTATCATAAATTTAAGTAATCTATACTGTTTTCATGACTTAAAACATGTATGGCAGTGATAACTTATCGACCTGCTCCTTCACCTTCCATACAATAATCTTGCCTGTATTAATATATTGATAGATATATGTGGGTATTATTATAAACTATATTATTTCTTGTGGACGGACACCCTTTGAATTTTAGTTGTTTATTGATGAAATGATCTCGAGATTTAACCCATAGCTGTAATTAAATTATTCTTAACTAAATAAATAATAATGTAACTTTAGTGTTAAATTTTATGTATATTGTGTAATTGAAATAAGGTTTTAGCATATTGTGTTGTCTTAGTTCTTAATAAATAAAATATTTGTATGTAGACAATTTTAGATGTAAGTTTCTGCTACTGAATTTTTAACTAAGCTAATGAATTGTTGATTTACACTGCTTGTTTGATTGATTTATTTTTATTTAAAGGTAAGAAAAGCTATAGTCTTATCTTAATTTAAATAAAAACATGAAATAATATTCTTGAATGAGCACTATACATGTTTGTATAAACAAGCTTATGAAATATGATAAAATAAATAATATAAGTAAAATTTTTTTGTTTTATTTTTAACTCGCTGACCCGACAGACATCCTGTAAATAATAAACAAAATAATTATTTTATTTGTCAATAATAGAAAATATGTCTAATAATTGCTTTAGATTGTAAATTTTCTTCCACAATGACATCAGCCATTTTGTTAATGGTGGGAGAATTAAACCACCTCGTGTGTTCACCGGCAGGTGTTTTGACAGCTCAAATGACAATATTATGGCTGTTTGATTTGCACGAACTCGTTGCATTCTAAGCCTATATACTTCATTGTCACTCTCAAAATTATGACTTATCAGTCTACATAAAAATAATCTGATAGATAGTTAACAACTGTTGTTATTCTACCAACTATATTTAGCTAAAATTAAAATTATTTTTTACCTCCTGAGAAAGTTAGAAAGATATAAAAATTCTTATTAGTTATTCATTTTAAACTATTCTTTCAATTTGATTTCTGAACGACGGGGGACACATTAAAGGAAAAACTAAATTGTTGTTTTTATTTAATTCTGAGCATTTTCATATTTATTCACCTTTTAAACTTTCCCTGGACTTCTACAAATAACTCAAGACCAAAATTAGCCAAGTCTGTCCTGCCGTTCTCGAGTTTTAGCGAGACTAACAAACAGCAATTCATTTTTATATATATGGATTTAATGAGATAGTGACATGTGAGTTAACATAAAATAACTTGAAATGTTGATTATTTACAAGTTTAATAGATCCTTTATCAAGCAATTACTGTTAGATTATGCAAATTAGGTTTAAATAATATTTAATCTTAAAGATAATAAAAAGCCACTGCCATGAGTATGACAGAGTTAAGAAACATATACAAACTAGTCACCTCTTGGCATAATGTTGACAGTTTGTTTCTTTAAAGTTTTTAACATTTTTGTATTATGTTAGCTTGTTTGTTATAAAAAAAACCCCTATTGATGTATTATCTATAATAATATACATATATAAGTCACATTACTATGATCAGCAAAAATTAAAAGATATCTCATTAGAATTTAGATTGATGAGAGATGAGATTAGAATTTTATCATTAAAAAGGTACCATTGATAACCTATCTGGTTATGAATTTCTGATTCATAACCAGATAGGTTATGAATCAGAAAATAAGGTATTGAACACCTTATTAAATCCAATAATTAAAAAAAATGGAACAGACAGATTTTTATGAAAAAAAATGATGGTGTTCCAAATCAGTTCCTCTCCTTCATGTATTTCTTTAATAACCTTCCTGTCACATTCATTTTACATTTTCATAGACATCATTTAGTTTTTAGATATATGATCTGATTGGATACTGTGGTCCAAATATGTTCAGAGCACTTGTTTATGAGTGATAAGTAGTAACAAAGAATTCCCAATAATTATTTGCATATAATAATAGGATGGACAATAACACAACAAACAGAATGATAAGTAGAAAAATATAATCAATAATATATTATTATCACAATATAAACATCAGGCTTATAAAAGAATTACCATAACAGCACATTTCAATATTTAGTTGGGGTTTGCACCATCCCACTCAACAATCCTCTTGTCATACCACACATATTGTCCTTTAACAGAATCTGGTGCTTCCAGTGCCAAGAAAAGTGCTCCAACAGCACCTTCATCAATGGTGAGTGGTCCCTTGTGGGAACTCATGTCAGTATCCACATAACCAGGGTGAACTGCATTCACTTTAATATCTATAATAATAAACATAAGAAATGAGAGTTCAAACAGAAGTAACTTGTTTTTCTTAAATTATTCATAAATGTAATAAAAAAACAAGTAGAAAGGAAAGCTCTATATCAATATTAGTGTTTTTTAAAATTCACTCTCATATGAGCAACAAGTGTGATTTCACCCCATGTTTAACTAGAAATATAACATTAAAGTATGTAAAAGCTCTTACTCCCAATATTCAGTCTCTCTTACTTAAGATAAAAATCGTAACTATTGTTGACTTTTCTGTCCCAATAAACTTATCAATGGTAATGGTCATCTTATCCATACACACTGTCTGTCAATGGGACAATATATAGCTTACCAGCGGTAGAAGTTTGCATGGAAATTTCAATTCACACATCCCAATATAAGGCGATAAGAATGACTTATCGGGTATGTTGGGACAGCTTCAGATTATTGGCAGCCAATTACTGACAGTAGAAGGTAGTAATTTATCTCTATCCGTAAATAGTATATTGGGAAGGGCCATTAGTAACTCATACTATCACTTTTATTTCTTTCTATTTAGATGCATGTGTTGTTTTTCTCAGCTTTATAGAAAGCTAACAATATTCTGAAGCTAGTTTTAAATACAACTACAAATATAAGAAAAAACAGAACCATCGTGATAATAGATAGACTGACTCTGGATATAGTTTTTAAGCCTTTTAACTATGAAACTGTTAATATAAACACCTAATTGTATCCATATTGTTGTTAAGTGAGTAAACACTCACTGCATCAAAACAATTTAAAGAAGTTTTAATTTTAAAACAAAAAAACTATCTGCCTGTAAATAATTACTATACCAATCCAACTTATCTTGATTTCAGATATTAAGATATCTGTACAGAAAATGTATTGATTTCCAAGCTGTAAGTTATAACAGCCCACAGCAGATAATTTATGCTTTATTTACAGTAAATGTTTATTGAATGATACTAAAATAACCCCTGCTTTCAGGACTTACCCCTTTCCTCAAGATTTCTCTGTTGAATCTTCGTCAGAGCTGTTAATCCAACCTTAGAAACTACATAAGATGAATTCCCCCATTCTGCTGCATGTGTTCCTTGCTTAGCAGCTTCTACATATTGTTTCATAAGTGCAGAGAGCTCCGGTATTGTTAATTTTGGATCCTTCAAGCGATTCCTTAATGCCTCACTTGGAATGTTATTCAATCGGCCGGCTGAACTCGATATGTTTACAACTCGAGCTCCGTTTCTCAAAATTGGAAACAATATTTCACACGTTGCTAATACTGAAAAGTAGTTCACAAAAAGAGTTTGTTCGGCTTGAACTGCGACCGGCTCAGTTGAGTTTTGTTTAAAAGCGATCGCTGCATTGTTAACAAGTAAATCAATCCCCCCGTAATTGGCTTTCAAGTAATCACGGAATGTTTCAATGCTTTTAGGATCTGTGATGTCCAACTGATGGTAATTAGGGTGCAGATCTTCTTGATTGAGGGTGGCTACGGCGGTTCTCCCCCTGTTTACGTCCCTCGATGTTAGATAAACAACACCTTTGAAATGTTTACACAGACCTCGAACGATTGCGAATCCTATTCCTTTATTAGAGCCAGTCACTACCGCTACTTTTGTTGACATTTTGCTAAAATAAAAAGAAGTTAACTATAGATATTTTATTCCTATTCTTCAACTTAAAATAGTGATTTTAAATTTTAATAAACTGTGTACAAATAAGATAACCATTTAAATAGTATAGCGTTCTGATAACAACTCTCAGTGTCAAGTGTGAACTGTGAAGTGTCATAGATGATATGAAACTGACTACTGATTACTGAGTAAAATAAGTACTCAATTAGGGTGAACGCACTCATAAGCTAAAATTCTCACTTCTTAATTTTAAAACGTTAAGACGTTATTAAAAAGGAATAGTAGTTTATTATGGAAATGAGTATATAGGGCGATATCTGATGCATGTGTTCCTCTTGAACAGGCGCTACTTGTTGTGTCTGGTCAATCCTCTCAGCAAGAAAAGTTTAGGTATACCTGCGTATACCAGTTCTGTACCATACCAATTCTGTAAGCCAAGAAAACCTTAACCTATATTGGTGAACATTAGCAGATATGTACTAAGCACAATTTATCTATTTTTTGGATATTTGATTTACTTATAACATGAGGTCAAATTGATACGTTTGAACATATCATATTGTAAAATCATGTACAGGCACAGGCGCCTACATGGGACACAAATGAGCTTCTTGGAAATCTAAAAGTAGGCAGATAGCTTCAAAAGCACTGATTGAAATAATTTAAATTTGAGAAGTGTTTTAAAATTAACACAAGATATGAATTCAACAGTTTGATGTTTGTTGCTGATTATTTCGATTAATAAAATTAGAAATTCGCATCCCGAATTCGGGGTTGGTAAGGGTTTTATTGCCCCTTTCAATTGACACCCCTCTCACCCTATTTCTATCACTGAGGAGCCAGTTTAAAGTCGACGCTGACGAAACGGCCGAAAAGCACGTAATCACTATATAACGGTCTACCAATATAGGAACTTGATATTTTGTGCTTTTGACTTACCTACTTTGCTATAAGTAGTAGTCGTAGTTTTTACACGTATGTACAATAACAATGCAAACGTTAGTTCAAAATCTTGTTTAGTTTCCAGTATTTATTTGTTAACAACCAACTCATTATCAATAACACAAGTGGCTCCATACACTCCACTAAGACCACAAGGATAAGATAATGGTTAGTGGTACCTAATTGATAATAGTTTTATATCATATCTAAATAACATTGTTATCATGGAAGTGCAGTTAATAACAGAAGTCATTGAGAATCTAGCAAATAACATATTTTGACAATTCTATCAGCTTGAGGACCCAAAAAACATTAGAAAAAGAATTAATGCTATGTAAGTGTCAATACTGTTAAATGACCTTCTTACATAACATTGCTTTAAATATGAACGATCAGCTGGCACATGTGCGCTTTTAATAAAACTTTCTTACTTCAAATTTGGCCTAGGTAATTTATTTTATTTTATAAGAGACTAGCTGATACCCCGCGACGTCGTTCGCGTACATATTTTTACATCTTGGGTTACATTATTGGACATGTACCCTATATCAACAAACAATCAAATCTTTCCTCTTTATAATATTAGTATAGATGGCGATAAATATTTCTATGTTATAAAACAAAACCATGTTGGTTAGACCGTTTTTGGCCTGCCTCATTTGTGTACTTTTAGCCAATATAAAAAAAAACATCTTGTAAAAGTATGTATTTATTCATTTATTTAATATTAAGAAAGGCACTTATAACTATCATCTATATGATTAAAATTAATATTATCTGAATCCAACTTGCAGAAATGCTACTTTGGTCATTAAAAGGGTAATTGTTCAATACATCTATCATAAGCCAACTCACAGGAAACTTGGAACTGCCATAGGTTCACACATTTTTGACTGTAGAAGAGAAAACTTGTGATATTCTTGAGGTGCTGGGAACCATGGCAGAATCTCAAACAAATTTTTGCGATTCGATTTTTTTTGCCCATTAGTGTTGAACAATAAATCTTTAATTTTAAAATTATTGTCTTTAGGAGTAATTTTTTTTACAAACTGCATTTGCTGCGACTTGCTGGAAAAGAAATAACTCGAATTTGTTATCTTAAGGTAAAAATCATAAAATATCATATGTTCCTTAAGGTACTTAACCTTAAAAGTACCAATGTAGTATATACATCATATTATACAAGTTACTTGTGGCCATATAACATACAGGGTTGACTGACTGATACTTATAACTTCTGATTGTGAATGTAACATGAATCAAGGAATGGTCTACGTACCATTGTAATATTAATTTTTTAATTGATAAAACTACAGAAAATATTTTCTTAATAAAGACAGTCTTACTTTAACCTCGGTAGTAACATACTACCTACCTAGCAATTAACAAATTCAGAAACCCCACATGTCAGGTAAAATAATAAGTCATCAACATAGCCTGCCTTAAAAGTATCATTTCAATATTGCTAGTATTTAAAATATTATTTAAACATTTAAATGAAATCATCATGACATATGAATATATCTTGACATGTGCTAATATGAACAGTACATGACACCAAGTGTCATTACTGTTTAAATGACATCTGTGCAAGTTGACTTCACAAATTCAATATGGACGGTACAGCGATATTATAGAGGAATAACTTGATTTAAATGAACTATAACTAAGTATGAATAGTTAACTACAAGCAGAAGAAACTTAAGCAAGTTTTCAACAGCAAATTCACATTCAATGATAATTTAATACTTAATCATAACAATTTTCATACACGAATTTTTCAAAAAACATATTTATAAATACTACAGTAGAATTCATCAAAATGGACTTAAAATTATTCAATTAAATTCAGCACCTTATCATAATATTGCTACTTACAATATTGTAATAAAAATATACTTATTTACTTATGCAGATTAACTAAATGAAGTTATTATAAAAACTGACTGTCATATCTTTATATAAAATATATCTTCTTTTTCTCATGATCTTACTATGAATATTAAACATTTATATACCTAATCAATACAAAATTTATCCAATTTGAATATCTTTTTATTATATCTAATGCCCGGTTAACCGTTGTCTGTTCCAAACTGTAAATTTCTTGTGGAAGATTGTTCCCCATATTGTAAACTCACAGAACTTGAAATTGTACAATTGCCACCAAGAGGAGAATGGTAGCAATTCCCATGAGGACTATCCAAAGACTATGTAAGATTTTAAAGGCTATAACATATGTTGTGTATCAATTTTTACAGGCCAGTTCAAAAGAGGAATGCATTATATTTGTTTACAAATATTAACATATTTCCATACAACCTTCCTGCAGCATACATACAGAGTAATTTGTTAATCTTAATAAACATTGCATAAGAATAAGTATTTCACATCTTTTTTCTGATGCAAATTGTATCTTTTAATTCGTCAGTAAATCTGCTATGGAAGCTCATTTTGTATTTTATTAGTAAGTACAACATTAAGTCAGTATTAAGCTGTTACACTTGCAACTATTAACAAGGGATTCCCCCGCTTGTATTGGTGGGTACCAAAAAAAAAATGGTCAATTCATACACTTTGAAAATTTCGTACCATGATGCAAGACATATCATTTCGAATGTTAAATACTGTTGTTAGAGAAACATATTTTGTTTAATTTTCGTAGCATCCATTTTTTAATTCGCCATCAAAATTTCAGCTTAGTTACGATTCATTCAATTTACTTTGAAGTTACTACAGCGATCTATGACACACCGCTCATAGACATAATCAAACGGTGTTATTACAAAAA
Source organism: Leptidea juvernica (assembly GCA_949711755.1). Taxonomy (NCBI): domain Eukaryota; kingdom Metazoa; phylum Arthropoda; class Insecta; order Lepidoptera; family Pieridae; genus Leptidea; species Leptidea juvernica. The sequence continues at coordinate 15,337,762 of CATIXQ010000008.1, forward strand.
ATAATTTAAACATGGCTTTAACAATGTCTAACTAATTAAAGTACCATTGGGAGGCTCCTTTGCATAGGATGCCGACTAGGTTATGAGTACAACAACGGCACCTTTTTCTGCCGTGAAGCAGTAATGTGTAAGCATTATTGTGTCTTGGTATGAAGGTAGCTAGTGAAATAACTGGGCAAATGAGACTTAACATCTTCAGATAATCTCAAGGTGACCAGCACAATTGCCGGTCAGAATTTTTGGGTTTTTAAGAATCTGGAGCGGCACTGCTATATAATAAGCAGGGCGTATCAAATACCTACAGCAGAACGTCCTGCTCGCCTCGTCCCTTATTATCATAAAAAAACTTTCTAAGCGACGTCTAAAGGTTGACGCTAAACAACAGAAAAACACGGAGTTGTAATACTTAGAACTTTTTTAAAACAAGTGTTCAACATATTCCCCCTGATTCATAATAGTCTGCTAACTTAAAGCATTGCTAATTCTCACTCTGTCTTCTTCTATTGAAAAGCGGCTGTTTAAAGTTAGCGGACCATTATGAATAAGGGGGATTTTGTTTAACTTTTTAGCGAATATGTTCAGTAGAGTCTTAGAAATATAGGTTCCATCTGGTTACCAGAGAGTCTACTGGTAATTGTTGTAAAGCGTATAAAATCGTACATGAAGTATAGTAGAGGAGTCATCGCTCGGCGTTGAGCAGGTAGGGAATGACGTCATCGATGCTGACGTCACCGACGAAGCCGACAAAGAACACGTCCTCCACGAAGGTGGCGGTGAAGCTGCGAAGTGCTGGCAGCTGCAGCACAAGGCTGAGTGCACGCTCCTCATCACAGAGACCCTTCAGCGAGCGAACCACCCGCTGCTGGTACTCCTGCAGCTTGCGGCACAGGAACTCCGGAGCACCGTCTGAGTGCAGATAAGGATCAATTAATTTCCAGGGTCACTTATTTCCAAATAATATAATAATAATATTGACACACTTTTTACACAAATTATCTTGCCCCAAGTTAAGCATATATAGCCTGTGTTATGGGTTACAAGACAATAATATATTTAATACAATATATTTACATTAACAACAACATTTAAACATCCATGACTCGGAAACAAACATCCATATTCATCATATAAATGCTTGCACCTACCGGGATTCGAACCCGGGCCCTCTAGCTTAGTAGGTAGGATCGCTAACCACTTGGCTATACAGGTCATCAAATGGAAAACTGATGTTGATTCTAAGGCCCGGTATCCAGCAAAGCGGAGAGGAGAGGAGAGGAGACAAGCCGCAAAGCTGTCAGGTTATATTTCCACCAAAAATTTGACAAGGACTAAGTTTGCACGCTATTCTATTAAGGTAATGACTAAAGATACATTAAGCTATTTTAAGACCAAATTTTTACCACAATATTTAATCGCAAGTTAATGAAATATGAATGCTCAAAGCTCACCGGGCGAGAACAAGCAGAGCGCCCGTAGGTGTGCGTGCTCCCTTTCGGTGACCCTGAGCGCTGTCATGTGGGTGATCACCTGGTGCAGGCGCGACAGCATCGTGGATATCTCAGCGATGCGCTCGTCACTGTAGTCCGATATTGTTATCTGTCGAAAAATTATAATATTTTCATCACATCTTTCACGTTTAGGCCACGAAATGTAAACAAAGTCGTTATTCAAAAAGTAATGTTATAAGTATCGTACAAACGTATACAACTTGGAAGCATTGGTTTTCGAGCAAAGTTTGCACTGTCTGTCTAGTCGGAAAGTTTTGAGGTCTAAACATTAAAGTTGTGTGTGTTTCGCATATTGTTTTCGGTTCATTTGCTCATACTAATACTTTAGTTAGTGTCATTCTAGGTACAAGTACCTGATAATATAATAGTTTGAAATTTATTTATTGCACACCTCATAACGCAAAGTGGTTGACATCCTAAAAGATTTTGATCAACGCAAAACAACAAAAAATATATATAAATATATTTAGGCATTACAAACTATTTTGTTAATGTTGACGTCATAAGTATATTAAAATGAAAAGTCAGCAGTCGTCCACGGAAGCTAGCGTTCGCTAGCAACTCAAAATTCTATTCTGCAGTGAAGCAGTACTGTGTAAACATTACTGTGTTTCGGTCTGAAGGGCGCCGTAGCTAGTGAAATTACTGGGCAAACGAGACTTAACATCTTATGTCTCAAGGTGACGAGCGCAATTGTAGTGCCGCTCAGAATTTTTGGGCTTTTCAATAATCCTGAGCGGCACTGCATTGTAATGGGCAGAGCGTATCCATTACTATCAGCTGAAGAACGTACTGCTCATCTCGTCCCGTATTTTCATAAAAAAAAGCCTTACACAACTCAACAACCGTATTATACGTCAAAATTAGTTCTCTGGACGCTCGCGAGTGGTGCTTCACATAGGCACAAAAAGCCTGTCCCGTGGTATTTATACAGGTCAGTGGGTATTATATATCCATTGCTGACCTCAGCGTTGGCGGCGGTGTCTGATCGATGCGCGGGTCGATCAGCTCGTTCCCTCAGCTCCGCCTGCAGGTGCGAGGACATGAGTGGCAGCAGGGACTCCAGCCCCATGGCCGGCGCCCACCGGCACAGACCCAGCACGAACACCTCCGGCCAGCACTTGCGGAGCAGCGACACTTGGATCTCAAACCTGCAACACAGATATATTAAAGGAGAATGGCGAGAATGCATGTATTTAAAAAAAAAGGCATAAAAAGGCATTTATTTTCTCAAAATTGATTCCTTTAGAATTCTTTTATATGTCATTTCTTATACTACTAGATACTACTACCGCTTCGGAAACAAATGGCGCTCTGAGAGAGAAGAAGCGGCGCAAGAAACTCTCCCAGCATTCTTTTTTTTTGCGCTCTTTTCAATAAAAATATACAATATTGTACAGTCATTTCTATCGCTATAAAATAATCACAACCTAGTCCCAGGCTGTCCGATCATTTAGATATTCAGCAGTGGAGTAATAGGATTTACGACAAAGCCATTTTTTTTATAAAACATTTAAATTTATTTATAGATAATGCCTGAACAGTGGCTGGGACTTTATTGTAGAAGTGTATACATTTACCCTTAAAGCTATTATGTATCTTATGAAGCCTACTAGAATTAGTTACAAGCAATCCCTTATTTCTAGTGTTATAATAATATTTTGGGACCCACTGAAAGAAGTGGCGTACATTATGGAAACTTATAAATAATTGTAGATCGTAACAAAGCTAAGTTAAAAGCAAATCGTAAATAAGTCTAAACAAGTTGGAGGAAAAATATATACCTAAAATTATTAATCAATATCTATTGTTCAATCAATAATTCGTATCTTATGTCTATGCGTAATTACTGTCTGCTAGAAGATAATCTTATATCTTTAAATGAGCAATTCTTGTATATATATATATATATCTATATATATATAATTGGAATCTCGGAATCAGCTCGAACGATTTTCATAAAATTTTGTATATAGGGGGTTTCGGGGGCGATAAATCGATCTAGCTAGGCTTCAATTTAAAAAAATGTAGTTTTATCCGTTTTAATGAGAAACAGCTACAATAACTTTAGAATACAAAGGTAAATTTCGACACTATATACAAGACTATAGTAGCTCAGATTGGGTGATCCGGAAAGCAGAAGACCCGGTTCGAATCCAGATGTCCTATTAGTTTTTTTTAAATTCAAGTTTGTACATTCTTAAAAATCCGAGCAAGGCTCGGTTGTCCGGACATTATAATATATAATATGTGGAAGGTTGGCAAGCAGCTAATAATTGTGGATTTACAATTCATTCTTTTTTCAAGCATGTATCGAATCTTTTAAAAGTACTTACCTACTGATTTAAGTATCAAAAAACGATAATAATCTTATTGTGAATTACTGATTCGAGTATTGTATAAATAGTTTGATGGTTTCGGAACATCCATATAAAAAATGGCTATCCTGTCAAAAAATGTACACGTCAAATGCGCAAAACGTTCTGTCAGTGGAAGATGACTTATTTTTTTAATAAATTAAAATTATTTATTTCTTTTGACTCCCATATCTTAGCGCCTCAATGATTTTTGTATAAACATCGTATAAACTTAAGTTTATAATTAATATAAACTTGTACGATGGTTCCTTAATTTTTAAATTATGTGGGTCCATTCTCCTTTGTAATAAAAATTTATTTACGATGCGGTACTCAAACTTGCGACCTCTCGGGCTCCGTTCGAACACTCTTACCAACTGAGCCAACCAGTCGAGTGACGTATGGCCAGAAAATCTTGGCATGTTCATCTTTCAGGTTGTGGCTTCACCTACAGCTTCTACTTGATAGCCTGCTCAACCCCAATAATTGCATTTTAATGAAAATATGGGACGAGACGAGTAGGACGTTCAGCTGATGGTAATTGATACGCCCTACCCATTACAATGCACACAATTGCTCGTCATCTAACAGCTCGACATAAGATGTTAAGTCTCATTTGTCCAGTAATTTCACAAGCTACGGCGCCCATCAGACCGCAACACAATAATGCTTACACATTACTTTTTCAAGGCGGAAAAAGGCCGTTGTAGTAATCCATAATCCATCCTGTGCCTCCCACTGCATTGGTGATAGATATCGTTAATCTGTTGTAAACATAATAGAAAATTTATTGAAGTAGGCGTTACTTTGCGGAAATCCATAATTTCGCTTAAATGTGTTAGAGCAATTAGAAATAAAAAAACACAAAAATAACATATTTACATTGTTGAATGAACAAACAAATTTAGTCCCATCACCTTTGTTACGTATCTCTTCCGGGGCTAATACGTCACAAAAGTCGACCAATCACAGCGCGTCATTTCATGGGACCAGGGTATATAAGAGCAATTCAGTCTCGTGCCAGATTTTGGCGAGACAACAAGTCTTGAGAATGCCTCGTGTATAGGCGAAACACGTGTCGAATTGTTTAAAAACAAATATTGGCGGATTTAACACTAAAGAAAACTTAAATCATATGTGTAAACATAATAGATTCTCACGGTAGCGCTGTGACGCAGGGCAACGCCAGCACCCAGCGGGCCAGGGCACCAAGTAGTCGGGCTCCGCCCTCGCAGGCGGCGTGCAAACGTAGCGCTCCGCCACCGGCGCTGCCCACACCTACTCCGGCCAACGAGAGTGGCAGCTCGATACTTTCCGGACTGCTCAATATGCCCAAATCTTCACCTTGAATAAATAAAAAAAAAATGTATAAAAAGGAGCTTAGTGTACGACATAAACTAAATTTTACTCTAATAACACAAATAAGGATACTGATCCAATTTCAGACACCCAGGATATTATTCCCAACGACAGGCGCAGCTACCTTATGATAAGTCATGATTTCCATTGAAAAGACGAAAGTAACCAAGATTTGAGAACATGTTAATAGTGAATAGAAATAAGACTTCGGGACCTTCAAGCTTACATCACACCCCAATAATAAACGCATCTCAAGAGATGTAGAGGTCAAAACCCCTTGTGTTGCGGATGTCCATGGGCGGTCGCCTCACCACTTCCCACCATGTGAGCCTTTTGCCACTTTCATCAACATCACATCAGCCGGAAGACGTCCACTGCTGAACAAAGTCCTTCAAAAGATCTCCACGATTATCGGCGTTGCGCTACCCTCATCCAACATATTCCAGCGATCTTAACCATATCCATCTTTTTGGGGGGCTATCAACACTGCGTCTTCCATTATGTTTGTGACCTTGGTTTTCCTATGAATCTCCTCACTTCTGATTCGATCTCGCAGGGAAACTCCGAGCTGCCGTTTGTCCCCTTCCAAAAAAATGTACTTACCAAAATATACGAAATTAAATTTCGACTTACCCTCATTGTAGGTGTCGCTAGGCGCCGCGGGCGGGGCGAGTATCGGCGCGTGGAGGGACGCGAGCGGTTCGGGCGGAGTCGCGCCGTACGCGCTCTGAAGATACTCGTTTATTGCACCTGATAAATATAATTAATAATGCTTTATTAAGCTTCCGTGCACACTGCAATAAAATACATGTGCCGTTATTGTATGGGATGTGTTTTTTTTTGTGTTCACTAAACAAAACCAAACTGTGATGCCCTATAATAATAATATTGACACACCTTTACAGAAATTATCTTGCCCCAAATTAAGCATGTAGCCTGTGTTATGGGTTGCAAAACAACGATAAATTTAATACAATATACTTACTTAAACATACATAAATACATATAAACATCCATGACTCGGAAACAAACATCAATATTTAACATATAAGTGAAACATTAAATTAAGTAGTTTAAACACCTGCGTTTTTCTTAAATTAAATAACAAAGTTTTTTATAACATTACAAAGCAAAAATATATAGTCTTGATACTACGAGCCTTACTTCTAACATTTTATTTGTTATGTGCCTATTTTTAGTTGAACTAAAAAACGTTTAAATTTTGAATGAAATAATAATAATAATTTAATATAAATCTCACCAAATTGTCCCATTTTGAAGAGGTTCTTAGCGAGCTGTGTCTGCAACATTATTTGTTGCCGTCTCGCTCCCTCCACGTCACTCGTGCCTCCGAGATAAGGCGACACTCCTGTGTCACAGATAAAAATATAAAAATTATAGAAAATCAACAAACTTACAAATCAACTTTACATTCAAAGATCCCAAATGATAAAACGAAACTTAAAATGATAAAAATATCAAATACACATAACCAAATAACTTATGAGTTGCTCGACTTTCAATTTTTTCTTTTTCTCTAGTGGCTTTATCCGTGTATTATTTCAAACAAACATTCTGCACTTGCTTAAAAAAATAATTTGTTATATTCTCCGCTAGTCAATAATAGACTGATTGCTATTTTTAAGCATTATAATTTTTTTTTTTTTTTAATAATACACAGTCCATGTTACTCAATGATAATAGGTATACTTTTAGGCATTTCATATGCAGTCCCCCTGAAAACGAGATCTGGAAAGGTCTTGAAACATAGGTTATTAAGAGGTTTATGCAAAAAATAATGTTAGTAAATAAAGTTACAATTACACGCGTTATTATCCCTTTAAAAGTGTTTTATTTAAATACTAGCTGACCCGGCAAACGTCGTTTTGCCATATAAATTATTTTTAGAGTTAGGTTTAAGGTAGATTTTTTCTTGGACATTGCAACATTACTTTATCTTAATTAAAAGTTTTTTTCTAAAATAAACGTAGCCTTAGTTATTATTCAGCCTTATAAATCAGCTACCTGCCAATCAAAGTCGCGTCACAATCGGTCCAGCCATTTCGGAGATTAGCCGGAACAAACAGACGGACAGACAAAAATTGTAAATAATGTTAATTTGGTGTACAAATATTCATATACATGTAGTAAAAAACGGTTATTTCAATATTACAAACAGATACTCTAATATTATTTATATGTATAGATGTAACTAACACGCGTGATAAAGAAAATACTAATAGGTACGTATACTACTCCACAAGTGAAATAACTTTTAGAAACTACCATATTGTCATGTAATTCATTACGAAAAAATATCTTACATTTTTCCTATTATAGTTTTATTATATTATATAAATGTTGTGAAGAATTAGTTGGTGGATAACAAAACCACTTGCCTTGTACTATCAAGTAAAAATGGAGAGAAATTTCTGAGAACCACATATACCTATTCAGGCATTACCTATAAATATTATTTGTAAGAATATTAAAATTTTCCAGGTTATTATTTTTACATATTCGTGGTAGGAGTAAGTATCAAAGAATACCAGGGTTTCCCTTGTTGAAGGCGACAGCGGCTGCCAGCGCGAAGTTGATAGCGGGCGCTGGTGACACGGCACCGAACCCGTCGTTGGGCTCATCCTTGGGGTTGATCTGTTTAAAGTTACTTTGTTTAATGTAGGTACGAATATTTCTTTATCTCTTATAGGCTAAGGTTTAAAAGATATGAAGACGACGTGGTACACGTTGGAGGGAGACATTAGCAGAGAGAACGGGACGATACGACATGGGTACCTTCAAAAAAAAGCGCTTACACCTTCCTTAAAGGCCGGCAACGCTCTTGTGATTCCTCTGGTGTTGCAAGAGAATGTGGGCGGCGGTGATCACTTAACACCAGGTGACCCGTACGCTCGTTTGTCCTCCTATTCCATAAAACAAGAGAAGCCAGGGACAGACACATATAACTTTTTTTATGTTAAGTATAAGGTTGGCCGTAAAGAGTTAAAATATAATATTTAAAAGAGTTTCAAGTGATGCGAAGAAGAACATAATTAAATAGAAAGATTAGAGAATGAAGAACGGTCGGCCTTCGGCCCAACATTTAATATGTATAATTAAAATTATGTTTAATAGAAAGAGAAAATTACACGAATTAAATAGTATTAGATTGTTTCATTTTATAACGATCCCGCGTATGAGGGTGGACTCACCCGTAACGGTACTTACATTTTAATTAACTTAAGATCTCAAAACATATTTGTTTATGTAGATGTTTTAATGTAAATATGTGTAAGGAATAATAAACCTCTATTTATTAATAGACGTCTTTTTCACTCACAGAAACTGCTACCTTTTTCGGGTCTTATGTGCACTTTGCCCAAATATGCAACCTAACATCTCCCCCAGACCAATGGGTTCTATGAAGTTATTATGTCCTCAGGGAAGGATGCTTCAATGAATTCCGTTAGGAAGTCATGTGCTGGCACACTCGACTTGATAGAATCTACACCTGGGAGTGCTGCGTATGTAGTTGATTATATCTGCGAGAGTACAGAATGTAAAATATCACCAATTTTAGATTTTTACTTTACAGTATGCCCTAATAAAAAAAAAATAGGTACAAATTTTGTTGCCTAGCTATCAGCGCTGCGAAGTAGAATCGCTGATCGCTGTTACAACACTAGACTACACTCACTGCAAATCTATATATATAAAAATTAATTGCTGTTCGTAAGTCTCACTAAAACTCGAGAACGGCTGGACCGATTTGGCTAATTTTGGTCTTGAATTATTTGTGGAAGTCTACCTACATCTTATTGGTTTGGGAAAATCGCAGCCGGTAATTGATTTCACAAAAAGGCTGTGCCGAGCAATAATTGGTGGACCAGTGGGAGGCTCCTTTGCACAGGAAGCCGGCTAGATTATGGGTACCACAACGGCGCCTATTTCTGCCGTGAAGCAGTAATGTGTAAGGATTACTGTGTTTCGGTCGGAAGGGCGCCGTAGCTAGTGAAATTACTGGGCAAATGAGGCTTAACATCTTATGTCTCAAGGTGACGAGCGCAATTGTAGTGCCGCTTAGAATTTTTGGGTTTTTTGAGCATCCTGAGCGGCAGTGCATTGTAATGGGCATGGCGTATCAATTACAATCAGCTGAACGTCCTGCTCGTCTCGTCCCTTATTATCATAAAAATAAAATAAAAAATTTCTTCATAAAATGCGCGATTGTATGCCAGAGGTCAGCATGATGGGGGTGGAATTTCGCATTTAATGTCCGGTGGTCGATTTTGACTGCTGGTATCAACACGAGGAATTCCTCAAGAGATTTTTGGACTGAGTGATACTCTTTCCTGAATTAACCAACTTCGTCAATCGGCGATTATCGCTGTGGCCACTGAATACGTGCACTTGGTTTTCACGTCACTAATCCGATGCAGCCTCGACCTTACAGTTATCACTATCGACGACATGCCCAGTGGTTAGTGACCCTACCTACTGAGCTAGACTTCCGGGTTCGAATCTTGATAGGTTAATATTTATGATGAATATAGATGTTTGTTTACGAGAGGGATGTTTATATGTATTTATGTATGTTTAAGTAAGTAAATATACTTACTTAAACATACGTCGATATATTTAATACAATAGTCTTGTACACATAGTACATACAGGCAATGCCTAGTTTAGGACCATTTGTGCAAATCGTGTGTCAATAATAGGTATTATACATGGGGCACACTAAAAGTTTTGCACTTCTAGCTAATCGGAACTATTTGAATTTCGAATGTTATATTTTTTCGAACGTTGCATCCTTCTTAGTAATAAAAAAAACAATTGGCGGGAAATTTTCTCGTTGGATCCCCCATGAACTGACAGCGGAGCAGAAGCGGGCTCGCGTGGAATGAAACAGCAATCTTGTGAATGGGTGTTTGAAAATGAGAACAGGCCAACAAAAGTGAGGCAGGCGAGAAACGTTGGTAAAAAAATGATCTCATTTTTTTTCTCAGCTACGGGTTCCACCTGCACAATCCCACTTGAATATCAAAAGAGTGTTAATGCCACATGGTATTCTACCATTTGTTTACCCAGGGTGTTATTAAAATTTCGCGAAAGACGACCAAAAAGTCACTTTCTCCTACATCATGACAACGCTTCATCACACACGGCCAACAAAACTAAGTCATTTTTAGGTTCCGAAAAAGTACATCGCGTCACCCATCCAGCACATAGCCCCGACCTAGCGCCCTGTGATTTCTGTATTTTGATCAAAATCAAAGATTTGATAGTAAGTTAGTTATTTTAGTCAGTTAGCTAACTAAAACTTTGGTGAGAGGTTTCACTTTTACCAATTCCGAAGAGGCAGTGATAGCATTCAATCAGCACCTAGAAAACATGCCTTCAGATCTGTGGTCCTCCTGTTTTAAAAAATGGTTCGATCGCATGAAAAAATTTTTAAAATGTAAAGGAGGGTATTTTGAAAAGCAATAATCATAATATTTTGGTTATAACATGTTATTTTGTTAAGTTACGCAAAACTTTTAGTTTGACCTACATATCATATCAACAATGACATACCTGACTCTGCGAGTGGTTAGCCAGGCCGAGCAGCTTGGAGTACGCCTGCCGCTCCTGTTCTCTCTCTCCTTTCACTTTGTCGACAATCGGCTTGCGTTCGTGTTGGACCGCTGTTTGAGAGAGTGCAAGAATTACTGTTCATTTTGATATGCAAGCAGATTAAATAATTCCTTTAAATAATAATATGTTATGTATCAATTATGTGATATTAAAATGCCCATGGGTGGAGAATAGTCCCATCTTAGTGAGGATATCAAATAACTATTATAAAAGTAGTTTTATATGTGTAATACGGAAACATGCATTGTTGATCTTTTAACTTATTAGACAATATATTAATAATTAAATATACAATAATTTGCGTAACACAACAACAATTTTTTAAACTATATCTTCTAAGGGTGCTGTATCCAGAAATCCGTTATTCCTTACCTAAACTCCTACTCCAAACAATTAAAAATATTTTATAATGATATACAAACCATAATAGTATATTACTCACAGTCACTCCGCATTCCACAGGCTAAACACTTCTGCAGCCTGCAGTACTGACATCTGTTCCTGTGATGTTTGGTCACCTCACAGTTCATGCTGCCCCGACACTGATAGCCTAGTTTCTTGCGAATGGACCGTTTGAAAAAGCCCTTGCAACCTGAAAAAGGATGAGTTTAAAGGTGGAAACAATGATGGTATGCAGACTCTTATCATGGTTATTCTATTTAATGGTAATGCAGGCTGCATTACTTTATTATGTTAATAGTTACACACTAACAGGAATAGCTATACAATAGGTTGAGTAATTTAGTGAAGAATACAATACTTGATTAAAGGTTATTAATTTTATACCTACAAAGAAAAACAGGTATAAAAGTCGGATGGATTTACTTTGAATAAAATCTGTAAAATTAACATGGATTTTTCAACTCTATAATCCTGAAATCCCTCAACTTACTTCTGTGGCCAAAATTTATATCAAGGTTAAGATGTGGGTAGGGGCCATCCATAAAGTACGTCACACGAATTTTAGGACTTTTGAACCACTCCCCCGTCCTTGTCACAGGTTGTCACATTTTTATAACCCCCCCTCCCTAATGTGATGTCACACATTTTTTAAATTTATGCGTGTATTTAAAAATAATCGAGAGAAAACAGCTATTTTAATTTTTTACTTATTTTTATTAAATAATAATCTAATAAAATCAACATAAAGTCCAAAATTTCATAAAACCGAAAAAACAAACGACTAGTCAGAAAATAATAAACGATTAATTATATTAATTAAGGATAAAAAACTTAATTATCGAGTGTCCATGGACTTTGGATCCACTCTTTTATATCAGCTATTACTGGTATTAAGACTACCGAAATCAATATTTTGGTTCATTTTAAAATAATTTAATAAATTAAAATTGTTAAAACAATTAAACTGAGAAGACTATGACTGCCACTCGGCAAAAGTCAATCGTGAAATAAACAAAAGGAATGTAATACATTCTTCTACTTCACGCGCAGGCGCAGTGACTTCAATAATTGAAGTCACTGCGCCTGCGCGTGAAGTAGCACTTGTCGAAGGTCTCGCAAACAACCGACGTGCGGAACGATAGAAAAGCGAGCGAGCACTCGCCGACGACTTAAACCTTTTTAAATCCTTACCATTCAAAATTCTCGTGAATTTGAGTGTCTCACTTGCATTACAACGCCGCTCTAGAAGTTAAATGACGTTGCATGAGAGATATCGCATAGCGAGAATTCTAAATTATTAATAAATATAGATCAAGTTCGTAAATTTTTAATTCACATCCAAACTTTGCGTTTTAGTATTTTAAATTTTAACATGTGACGTCACAAAAGTATAGACCCCCCCATGCCCCTTGTCACACGATGTCACACTTCGGTGATACCCTCCCTCCCCATTAACGTGTGACGTACTTTATGGATGGCCCCATAGTAATAAAAAAATGGGCTATTTGTAGCATCATTTTAAATAAGGTAATAATTTTGGGTATTTTTGTGGGAGAATTTTATATTATAAAGAAAACTGAGATTTTAATTTCATTATAAGTAATGGTGCAGAAGCACCAAGGCTTTCAAACAAAAAAATAAATAAATCTGGTGATTTTACCTTCACAGCTGATGGCACCATAATGTCTTCCGGAGGCTCTGTCCCCACATACAATACACAGCTCCAAGCCTCCAACTTCATTGCCAGGATTGTATTTCAACTCCATTTGATCTTGAGCCTCCATTATACCTACATACATGTTATTTATTTTTTGGAGAATCTTCAGCTGAACACTTTAATATATATGACAACCTGTATAGCCGAGTGGTTAGCGATTCTACCTACTAAGCTAGAAGTCCCGGGTTCGAATCCCGGTAGGAGCAAGCATTTATATGATGAATATGGATGTTTGTTTCCGAGTCATGGATGTTTAAATGTATTTATGTATGTTTATATATACTTATGTATGTTTAAGTAAGTATATTGTATTAAATATATTGTTGTCTTGCAACCCATAACACAGGCTATATATGCTTAATTTGGGGCAAGATAATTTGTGTAAAAAGTGTGTCAATATTATATAGGATAATGTAACAGAAAGCCATTTACAGATTCTCATGAGTTGATAGTTAGTATAAATCAAGAACAATGTGAGCAATTATGTACATGAATCAAATACTGAACACTATTGTATTACTTATACAATCACATTTCAGCTCAACCACCAAATTGAACAAAGAACTCAATTCCTATCTGACACTTAATGGAATCAGAGCTGCTACAGATTAAGTCCAGATTGTTGTTTTGATAATTTGTTAAAGTTGTTTGTGAAGCGAGAGTCAGACACAAGGGTTTCGTTGTACTAGAAATGGTACCATGTAGTTTTTAATAGAGAAATAATTTTCACAATTTTGGGATTTCACATTACATATTTACACTTACTGCGTTATGTCTCAGGTGTAAAATAATATTGTAGTTTATGAGAATACAGATTAGACAGTGGAGTCTTAGTTATGTTTACAGAACCCTACAATTTTATAGAAACACTAGCTGACCCAGCAAATGTTGTATTGCCGATATTAAAATCGCGATACAAAAGTAACTGTTGATTGTAGATGGGTGAAAATTTGAAGTTGTATGTATTTTTTTATGCTGACTCATAATCAAACAAATTTAAAAAAAATGTCAAAAAAATTAAAAAAAAAAATCGTGTGGACCACCCTTAACATTTAGGGGGATGAAAAATAGATGTTGTCTGATTCTCAGATCTACTCAATATGCACTCAAAATTTTATGAGAATCGGTCAAGCCGTTTTGGAGGAGTTTAGAGTTTAACACCATGACACGGGAATTTTATATATTATATTATTTATTAGCAAACACTATATTACTTGCATATACTAACATTCAAGCTCTTGATTTGTGGTATTTAACTTATTCTCCCATAATGTTAGCTCTTTTTTATCTGATCACACATTGCACTTCTGGTTGATCTTTCCTCATACTTACGTCCAAATTGCCTAATATTGAAAAGTGCCATAAATCTCCTTATCACCATTCTCTCTATATTGCTAAAACCCTAAAATATCTGTATTTGTTGAATATGACTATGATAAATTAGTTGGCAAGGCCATAAAGCATATGTGCTAATAAAATATTAATTATTATCTGAATACTTAAAATATAAGAGCAATTGAAAAATCAAATTTATTGTTATGTATTCACAATTGTAAACATAAAATATGATATAAATATATATATATCATATATATATTCTAAAATTATAATATCACTACTTGCTAACAACAACTGACAAGCAAATAAGTGCCCACTATGGCTTCAGGTTATTGCACCAGTGCTCCAAGTTAACATACAACTCATAGCTGCTGGATCATTTATATTAAGATGGGATCACCATATTTAAGCTGTATGCTGAGATGTTAAACTAGTAAGAAAAAAAAGAATCTTTCACGCATTGTAATCTGGACTTAAAAACATTGTGTTTGTAAAATATTTTCAACAACAGACGTTCTCTAGAGCGTATAAAAATCAATTTTATTGACCCCGGAAGAAATATTTAACGCTGAGTGAGGTGAAAATGCTGTTTACGGTTCATGAATACAGTTACGCATGGTGCTTTCTTTTATACATTACCAGTAGTTGCAGTGAAGGTCTTCAGCTTCTTGGTACTTTGGTAATTACACGTTATAGAAAACGATTTAAGATCATGGTAGTAAATTGATATTTGATAATTTCTTCACTATAAACTACTAATAATAACACTGGTAAAATATTATTTTACAATTAATATAGGTACACGTAAAACAACAACCCGCAGACATATTGTGAACTGTGAAGTAAGAAGACTGAAGTTGAGACTATTGACGTCTGACTTGTAAGTAAATAGAATTTCAACATTACAGATGTCAGATAGACATTGAGTCAAGTGACACATTTGAGTTTTAACGTTAAACCGTGTTACGGTTCTATTTCGATTCCGTAATTTTATACAGGTATTATGTAACACAATTATTATAAATATTTAGCTTCTGAAAAGTCCGAATTAGAAACTAAGAAATAGTTGATACCTGCAACTTTGCTCGTGTTGATAACCGAAAATAATCGTTGATTGTCAATTTTTGTCTCTGACAAATGACAATTGACAACACTAACAACGTCTAATGTCATACATATCATAACAGAGTCGCACATGTGTTGTACAAAATATTGTACAGGGTTATAATAATTTTAATAAAAATATAAATTTGTTATGAAAAGTGAAATTATTACAATAAAAATATGTCAACAAACACAACAACAGACAACATGGAAGAAATCCTGGAGTCTTTTAACAGTCTAACTGCAAAACCCGTGAAGTTTTTAGAAGTACAGAAGGAAATCAAAGATGATATCAAAAACCTAGTGAAAACCCTTTACGACTTCACAAAATCGCAAGAAGTTATAAATAAAAAGAAAAAAAATGTAGCTTTGCCGCAAATACTAATCGAAGATTTCGACGAGGAGCAAATTTGGCAACAAGTAGAGCTTCAGAATACTGAATGTTGGGATCAACTTGTTTGGGATGTTGCACAATGCATATCTAATAAAGATGACCTTATATTTCCAGTTGAAATCGGACAATCGGCTAAGAAAAAGAAGAAAAGAAAAAATATTAACCCTAATGTTGAAACAGATACAAAATGCCTTGAAGAAATATTAGAAACAAAACCAAAACTTAAGTTAAATACTCAGAAAAGCCATATGAAAAAGGCAAAAGGGAAACCATCCATAGTTGATGACCAATTCTTTAAACTGAATGAGATGGAGAAGTTTTTGATACATGAAGAAAAAAATGAAGGTAAGAGTAAGAGCAAACAGGTTGCTGATGATGATGATGAATCCATAGATTTATTTGAAGATTTTGATTCTGAAGATGAAGATGTTGATGATGGCCAAAAAGATGTTATGTATAATGATTTCTTTCAAAATGATGACTCTGATCAGTTTGACAATACTGAGCAAAATGACAATTCTGATGAAGATGGTGTGAGTGATGTTGAAGAAGAACACATTGAGAGAGTTTATGAAGAAGAAAATCAAGTTGAAAACTCAAAGAAAGTCAGGTTTGCTGATTTACAACCAGATTCAAATTCAGATAGTGATTCTGATAATGATTCAGAAAATATTGAGCCTGTAAATGGGAAATTAGAAACAAATCAGAGTAAATCTGAATTTGAAATGAGACAGGAGAGACTAAAGCAACATATTTCAAAACTAGAGGAAAAAACATTAAAAGAAGCCCCATGGCAGCTTAAAGGAGAGGTTGATGCTAATAAGCGTCCACAAAATTCATTACTTCAAGAGATTGTTGATTTTGATCTTACAACCCGACCAGCTCCTATAATCACTGAACAGACAACAGTTACATTAGAAGGTTTAATACAACAAAGAATCAAAGACAAGGCTTGGGATGATGTTACAAGAAAAGAAAAACCAGTAGATGACCAACTTGCATTTAAAAAGCCTGAAATTCTAGACCATTCTAAAAGTAAGTTAAGCTTAGCACAAGTTTATGAAGCTGAATATTTGAAACAAAAGCAGGCCATGTCTGGTGAGATAGATGAGAGTGAACCAGAAATTCACAAAGAAATTCGTGATTCTATGACTTCTTTATTCAACCAACTCGATGCATTATGCCATTACCACTACACTCCTAAACCACCCCAAGCTGAAGTTAAAATTGTCAGCAATACTCCGGCTATTTCAATGGAAGAGGTTGCTCCAGTTGCTACAAGTGATGCAGCACTATTAGCTCCAGAGGAAATTAAAAAGAAACCAAAGGGTGACCTCATGAGTAAAGAGGAAAGAACAAGTACAGACAAAAAGAGGGAAAGAAGAAAGAAAAAGTTGTTGCAAAAGCAGAAGGGACAAGTCTCAAAAGTAACAGATAATAGGAATACAATGAAAGGTGTTGAGTCTAATGATAAATCTTTGAAAACTTCTAAAGCGTTCTTCCAGCAGTTAAATGATGACAGAAATAGTTTAATTAAGAATAAGGCAAAAAATTATGTTAGTATTAAGACAAAGTAGTACATTTTTGTAGATAGACATGAAATGAAATAAATTTTATAATGCTTCTTATTCTGTTTCACTTTAGTGTTTCTTTAATTGAATAGAAAAACAATGAAGCGAGACAGTATCCCATCTACTACAGGTCTAGCCAAGTTAATTTTTTTCAGAGTTTTCTATCTATCATTGCTAGCATGTTCTTATTGGTACAATTTTATCTTACCACATGAAAATATTAGCACTAAATAGTTCCTAGATATTTGATAAATTTTCTAAAGAGATAATGATTAATAATAGTTAACTAGACTATCCCTGCAGGTAAATGATAACTGCTACCTATATTCCTTTCTTCCTTTACAACATTACTTACTAAGATGATGGCGGCCTTTGAACACACATTGTGAAGACATAACTCTCAATTTATATAAAATTTTTTAGATATTTTATATGTCTAGATAGCCTATGACAACTATAAATCTCTGTTTTCAGCAACACACACACACTATACAAGTGTAAGATGTAGCTGTCATGCACACTAAAGTAATAAACCTGGCCTGCTCTCATGTGTTGCCTAACAGCAGGAGAGATACATAGAGATGTAGAAGATATATTAATTATCTGAGTTAAAAATCTTTTATATTTTCTTTTTAAGAATCTAAGTTCTAATTTGCGAAATTTTGACGTACAGTGTGCTATAACCACTATTATTGATGCTAAAACAAAAATTATTTTCATTGATATCTTTAACAAAAGCTGGCTGTGTGTATGTAACACATAATAACCATACACAAATTATTTGAGCTAATTGAGAGCACCCTTTATTAATACCCTGAATTAATTTTAACCATGTAGGTATTATTATTTTTTAACTTATAACCATGGCAGTAAGTAGGTATTTTAGGGCAGCATTACAGGTCTTGCTGGGTTATACGATGCTTTTATAGATAAAAAATCAAATTAAGTATATACTTTTTAACCACCAGGGTCCGTAAAAAATCTGTTGAATAATTGGCTATTAATTTAGCATATTGTATATTCCATTACAAAAAGGGCGCAAAAAATGAATGCTGGGAGAGTTTCTTGCGCCGCTTCTTCTCTCTCAGAGCGCTATTTGTTTCCGAAGCGGTAGTAGTATCTAGTATATTAGAAATGACATCAAATGGAATTCTAAAGGAATTACTTTTGAGAAAATAGATTCCTTTCATGCCTTTTTTATGCCATAGATGAAGGTACCTATGTATAGGAATTATGATGAATGTGTTGAGAGGAATTGGCGATCATCTAATACGTCTCCTTGATCCTCACAATGTGCACTTGTAATGTCTAAATAACAGCATTGTAACATTTTTCTTATAATTTGAATTTTTACATGTTAATAAGAGATATAAGTATGGAATATAATTATTAAAATAAAGAAATATAATTAAAAGATATTTAAGAAATATAATTTATTCATTGACATACAATAAACAACAAAACTTGTTTGAAGCGAAACTCTGCCTAAGTGTCAATTCGGCAGAGTTTTCGTTCAGTTGTGTATTGACCGCGCTTTGAATATAACGCCTACATCATAAATACAGACGCAAACTGTCTAAATAACAGCATATCCAAACATATAAAGGATTGAGTGTGGTATTTCAGGTAAGTGCCCCTTAAAATTACCAAAATTGTGTAACTAACTTGAAATTTTTAATCATATTGCTGAATAATTACATTTGCTAAAACAAAATGTTCTTGCTTCGTGCTTGCGTCCGTCATGTGCGAGACGTAGTTGTATTATTTCAGCTATTGAGCCTATACAATAGACTGCACTTTACTGCCACGAAATAAGGTGTTATTTTGAATGAAATTTTTAATGTTATCTGTATAAGTTAATGTATACCTACCTATTACCTATATTATACGAGCGACATTGTATTATACGTATATTACAATGTCGCTCGGACAATGTTTCACAAATATATATTTTTTTATGGAATATGAGGACAAACGAGCGTACGGGTCACCTTTTGTTAAGTGATCACCGCCGCCCACATTCTCTTGCAACACCAGAGGAATCACAGGAGCGTTGCCGGCCTTTAAGGAAAGTGAACGCGCTTTTTTTGAAGGTACCCATGTTGTATCGTCCCGGAAACACCGCACAAGGAAGCTCATTCCACAGCTTTGTAGTACGTGGAAGAAAGCTCCTTGAAAACCGCACTGTGGAGGACCGCCACACATCCAGATGGTGAGGATGATATCCTAACTTGTGGCGTGTCGTGAAGCGTAGAATTCGGCGGCAGGAATCAGGTTAAACAGCTCTTCGTAACACTCCCCGTGATAAATGCGGTAGAATACACACAATTAAGCGACGTCTCTACGCAACGCCAAGTTATCCAGCCGTTCACAGTGCACTGGGTCCCCAACAATTCGAGCTGCTCTGCGTTGCACGCGGTCAAATGGATCGAGCTGATACTGGGGTGCGCCAGACCAGAGATGACAGCAATACTCCATGTGTCTCCGGACCTGCGCTTTGTAGAGTGCTAGAATGTGGGCCGCCTTATAGTATTGCCGTGCTCTATTAATGACGCTCAGTTTCTTTGAAGCCAATTTGGCTTTGCCTTCCAGATGACCACGAAATTGGCAATCGCTCGAGATTTCATAGGTGATTAGGAGTCTACTTAGTTGGTTATTGTAAATCAATGAATTGATTATAATACTTTTTGTCTGTCTGTTTGTTCTAGCTAATCTGCTAGATAATCTGATTTTGGTGGAAGGGCAGACAGCTCATGTTATAAGGAGCAGGTACCTAACTAACAATAAGTAATTTTATTTTAGAAAATTGATCACTAGCAAATATAATCCTACTACAATGAAACTAACATTTTAAATGATGTTGCTAATACCCACTTCAATTTGATTACTTAGTACTAATATTTCCACACTTAAACACAAATTATTTTGTCCCAAGCTAGGCATATCCTGAGCGGGTTGCAAGACAACGATATAAATCTATGACTCGGAAACAAATATCCATATTCAACATAATAATGTCTGCACCACGATACGAACCAGGTACCACGAGATCAGTAGGCAGGATCACTAACCACTGGGCCGGGTTATATGGGTCGTCAAATACCTATGTTGTGATCAAGTAGTAAACATTAAGTTGAAAGGCGTAGCAGCTAGTGAAATTACTGGGCTAATGAGACTTAAGTAGGTAATATATAACGTCGGGAGGTGACGAACAACGTTGCCATGCCGCTATTGACGCAAAATAAACAACTAGGTAGGTATCTAGTCTCACGAAATGCGTACAAAAGGTCGTCAAGAAATATCCGAGCGGCGCGGCGTTGTATACCTGTAATGGAACGGACAGCTTTGTCTTAGCAATAGAATTTCGTTGGTTAGATTTAGGCTGAGAAGAATATAGTGTCTATAGACTGTACTTATGTAAAACTTAGCTGTCTATGATAAAACGCGAACTTGAATTTTGCATTGGGAAGTCTTAGCTTAGGCACAGCATGATTTTAGCTATCAAACGACAATAAAAATGAAATCAATGATAATTGTTAGCTTTCACTGAGTTTAACGTAAGTCAAAGCTCTGAGCAAAGTCTAAGTACCTACACTGTATAGACCTCAGCGTTTATGTACCACCTGATTTTAATAACTATCTTTGTAAAGACTCGGTCAGCCGTAGATATTGATGAGCTGGATGATCCTGCCATTGAGAACCCTGATTTTGTTGTTACATCTAAAATATGGTTTATTTGTCATCGTGCACCGCCACGGGGTCGGAAGGAAGTCATCTTGTCGTATTAAATAGTAACTTTAATACTATAAAAGTTTCGTTAATTCAAACGGAACTTTTGATTGATTATATTAGAAGTCACAAATGATTTTACTGAACCTGACGTCACGATGACGCCACTAAGATGGCAGCCTGTCCCGTTTGCAATCGGCAATCCTTATAACAATTTACCCAAATTTAGAAAATAAAACATTAAATGTATCGCCACACAACAAATTGCGACCGAGTTTCAAATTGTTTCGCATACATTAAAACTTTATTAATTCTCGTACTCCATAGCGGCGTGTAAATAAATTGATCGAACACTGCGGTACGGCTGCGATGCGACTTTAATCCGTGTCGCAATCGCGCGGTCACATATTTATAATTTGTGCAATTACCACAGCGGAGACGAGCGTGCTGAAGACCTACGAATATTTAGAGCTGGCGTTTTACACAACGTTGCTTTAAATAAAACAGTTTTTGGAAGGAACGCTTGCAACTCTGAACTAAATTTTAACATTAATCAGGTGTAGGTAGGTACCTACCGACATTTTGTTAGCTTTACAATACAACGTGTTTATTGGCACTCGCACAGAAACTTAACTTAAAACTTAAAAATATTTACACTATATCTTGAAAGGGTAGGGTGAAAAAATCATGCTAAGATTTGTTTAGACTTATTCGTACGGGGCGGGGAAACTTCAATAATTCGCCAATTCAATAATTAAAATTAATCATCGAGATTGTTGTTCATGAATGATCTTCCATTGACGGTGTTGATATAGTTAGTTATCTTAACAGCGTGTATTACCCACCTTAACAAATGGCCACACTCTCTACTCTCTTAACCCCTTAATACACACACTTCTCCTATTATCCCATATAAAAAACGTGTCCGATTCTAAGTAGGTAAGTAAATATTGTTATTTAACATATTTTAGTACATTTTGGGTAGTTGAAATGTTTAATTACCTTCTAAATTCTGGGTAACACATCATATAATTTCTAAACCTAGTTAATTGGGTATTACACGTTTCAGCCTTAGTTTGTGAATCTCGTAGTACTCGTAGATAGAATAAATTATTGAATAGTTAAAATAATTCCTTTTCGTTAGATTATTTGCATGCTATGTCAAGGTGATTGCCATTGTTGTTATCGAATACAAAAACACCGATAAAAATGGGTCTTTGTAAAAATATGACTAACTACTGCTTTAAAATAGAATATTTTGAAGTACTATTATTGGCCCATGTCAAAATTATTTATTCTATGCCTCAGAGTAACGGACGCAGTTCAGATTGTAGTTTATTGCACTACGCTTACAACACAGATCATAACTTTATGTCTATGCTATGATACTAATAAATAGACTGACATGGGTATCATAGAAGTTCTTTGCGTCGTTCATTACAAAAAGCAGCCGACATAAAACCGGCAGTGTCTAAGTATTACTAGATCTGTAAATAAAGCCGGCATCACTGCAGCGGCAGCGAGCAGACGTATAAATTCAGGCGCGCGATAAGCGCGGCATAAATCAGAAGTAACGCGCCCGGGCGGCGGAGCTAACGGGAAAAAACAGGCGATTTTCTCAAACGCGCTGTTTGCGAAGTCACATCATTAGATTTTTTATAGGAATAAGTAGTAGACAAAAACAATTGGTCGTAACAGTTACATTAACATACATCGGACACTAATTTCCAAAAGAGTCTTCCAGAACATTGGCCGTTTGACAACCCTTTGAAAGTCTACAAATTCGATATTAAAGTTGGTTTGTTGAATTCACGGTCATTCTCGATGACTTGGCACACTATCACTTCAGAGAATCCTTCTTGTTCAAGGACAGTCTTTTCGGAATAATAAAATTTGAGATACTTGGGTAAGAATCGCAATCAGGCGAAAGTTATGGCACTTTTTGTGGAACCCTTTTTGTGAAGAGGGACGAAAAAGGGCCTTTTTGTGTCCCGGCTATTGTCTGCTACAACTGAACAGAATGCACATACTTCGAATTTACTTGCTATAGGTTAAATAAATAACAATGAAAACAAAATAAATATTAAATTATAAGTTGCCGTATTCATAGTATACCTAATTAGTTAGCATTTTTAAAAAGAAATAATAGTCAAATAAATGGAAGGGAGGGATGTTTTCCCTCCTTAGATGCCGGCTCTCTCCGGCGTAGTACAGAGTCGATTTGGCTGAGTGAATCAGGGTGTGACAGGGTTTTCATTTTGTGCGAGACATTGACATTTGGATTAACATTTGGAGAAGTTACTGATCCCTATGAGATGTAAACATTAATTATTAAATGTTCAGTATTCTGTTATTGTATTTACAAAGTAAAAGTCAAAAAAATTTTATTTAATTAGGTTCGAACTAAGCGCTTTCGAATGGTAACTACAAATATTCCTTTTAAATTACTGAATTTACCATATGTTTGTAAAAAGTTTTGCTCGTTAGAAGAACATACAAGAAACTCAACGGCCACTCTTTTCAATCAAATAGAGTATCTTACAATTGATGTAATATACATAACAAATTAGTTTGTAAGGTACTGCATCCAATATATGAATCGTGTTTAAACAATATAAATTATTTCATAAAAAATAATAAAGAAAGTATTGTATAAATATAAATTAGTGTATATTGGATAGATCACCCTTTAGTGCTTGAATTCATTGTATATTCAGTAACTGAAATCTAAAGATCTTTTTCCTGAAAAATACTAGTATATTTTACTGTAGGTATATCTAGCACACCAGAGTTAAAGTTCCATCACACAAATAAGTCCACGTGCTGTAACCATTGTAAGATGTATTTCCACGTGCACTCATATGATCTTTTTTAGGTAAGGCAAGTTTTCGTCAATCGTCATTTAAATCTTTTTTTTACTGCTTCACAGCAGAAATAGGCGCCGTTGTGGTACCCATAATCTAGCCGGGTTCCTGTGCAAAGCAGCCTCCCACTGGTTAATTTTAATTAATGTTAGGAAAGAGCATAGCTTGTAAAAGGAATAATCAAGAACTTCAGGGCCTTTTATTAACAATTGCCAATTGCTAGGTGTAAGTATCTGTACCGTTTTAAAATTAAAACTATTGCTTGTAAAATAATATTTATCTACACGAAATCGTACTCAAAGTTCTAAGCATTTTATAACTCATAGAAACTACTTATAATGTACTAATCAATAAATATACTAAAATATAACACTTTCTTCATCATATTCCTTGCTACCTACTTCTCATAATAATCAAAAGAATATAACGAAATATTTTTGAGTTTCCATCTAACTAAAAAATTAAAAACGCTAGAAAGTGGCGCGAAAAGGAAAAATGACACGCGAAAAAGAATTTCCGCATTAAAGCTCGTAGGCGATATTTTAAAGACATAATATTTAAGGCGAGGACATGAGCAGCATGAGAAAATTGCAATTTGCGGGTAACATTAGAATGCGCCCGAGAATTTGTGAATATTGGATAAGAATTTATATTACGTGGTAACCTCGCGGGTAGCGTTCTAGACTTACGAAGATTATAGACAGATATTTTGAACATCCTTAAATTCGCCTAGTGTCAAATTTCTCTACTTAATTTTAAGACCTCAATCTCTTATTTTTGATTAATTTATTCACTAATTGTTATATAAGTAAGCCGTTGGTAAGCGCGATTTGGTATATTGTATTAAGTTCTTTCGCGAAGTTGTCACGGGACAGTGGGACTGACATTAATCTGTGAACATAGCAGCGGAAGGCTGCTAGTTTATGCTGTAAGGGGGTGGTAAGATGAGGCGGGAAAAGTAATATCTGTATGTGACAGCTTTCTATAGATTTGGAATTCTAATTTATTATTTACTCTTGTTAATGTTAAATACAAAAAGTTTAGAGAACGGTTTGATTCTAATTTCAATTTAAACTTTATCTTAGGGTGGATCTTGTTAATTGTATTATTGAGATGATCGATTGGCGTTCGGTGCCTGTCCAGCAGATTATTATGTCGTCAACGTATCGGTAATAAAACAGGATATGTGGGTCTCTCACCACGAATCACACTCAAAATTGTCCATAAAGATTTCAGCCATAAGTGGACTTAATGGTGAACCCATTGCTAATCCTTCTTTTTGGCGATAGAATTGATTTTTGAATTTAAAATAATTTTGTTTCATGCATAACCAAGAAAGATTGATGATGTCATCCTTTTCACCGGGATGTATCCTCTGCTTTTCAAAGAGGTCATCAAGGATAATTTAACTTTTTTCATATCATCATATGGAACATTGGTAAATAAACTATCTACATCGAGACACAATAATTTGGCATTTGGTGTTAGGTGGTTATTTTTTACTTTATTTATCAAATCTAGAATCTAGGAATTAACAATAAAGAAAACTCAAAACATTTAGATAATTATGGATTCCCGCAAAGTAACGCCTACTTCAATATTTTTTTTTACGGTTCCGTTTATTTCCATTGAGTACGGAACCTTAAAAATCACTTAAAGATGAAATGTAATATTTTAATTGGTATGGGAGTAGTTGCAAGATGGCGTTTCACAGTGCGATGTAAGTTTTGAAATACAACACATTTACGATTTTTTCATGTCTGCCGTTCCGAGCAATACTAAATCACTACTTATCTTACTTATCGCTGGTGAGCTATAAGTCACGGGTAAGGCGACATGTTTAACGCAACTATGTTACTGTATCTTTTGTTTCTATGAGATAGAGAAGGTTTACGTCTATTTCTATTGTAGTTCTATGGACGCGAAGATTATAATCGAAGGCACAGTGCAAAGTAAACACCGCTAAGACACGCCCGCATGGCCTACAGATTACCACCGCGCACCGTCTGCTTTGTAAGTTATCGGGAGTTTTCCTATATTTCGCGGGTAATGGCTTTCCTCTGAAGTTTTTAACATGCCCAAAATGGGAACTAACCCGTTGGTGGTTTAGTGAGAGTTTCTGCCATTCTGGTGGCAAATGACCAAGGATTCGATATTCAATCCTGTCCTGACTGCCCGTCAGTATTTCAAATAGGTATATTTATTTGAGCAATATATGTGGAATAAATATATATAGAGAAACAAAAGTATTCAGACGCATTAAAATAATAATAATCAGAAAATAAACAGCTTCAATAAATAAAAAAATCAAAATATATCCTATTTAATATGATAAAAAAAATCTTTTAAAACTCCCATTACAATTCAATCTTTTTAGTTTCTTCTCTTTTTGTACTATTTTTAGACGGTCACTTTTAAGACCTGTAGCAAAAGGAACCGTGTTGTATACGGCTGCTGTCAACAGGTCGACTTGGTAGGTATCTACTGAGAATCAGTGTTGGAATTGAGGTGATCCTTATTTCAATTCCAAAAATGCTGAGTCCTATTTTTATTTTCATGACATCCTATTTTTAATTTGTTAATTTTATTATATATATAATAATTTGGTGTTGTTATGAAAAAATGCATACTTTACTATACTATATAAATAATAACAAAAATATAATTAAGTTGTTGCTTGGTTACGATATAGTTCAGTTTCTATTATATTGCCATTTCGTCATCTCTGGTCTGGCACACCACAGTATCAGCTCTGTGGACGGCTCGATCACTTGGCATTGCGTGTAGAGGTCGCTTCATGGTATGTCTTCTACCGCATCTATCAAAGGGTTTGTTTGGAAGAGCTGTTCGACCTTATTCCTTCCGCCAAATTCCACTTTCACACGACACATCAGAAATTAGGGTGTCATCCCTATCATCTGGTTTTGTTTCAAAGTTTGGAAAAACGAACTGTTGTTGGAAATACCGAAGACAAAAGATCACGCTGTCGTTCTACTTCAAGATGGACCGATTTTAAACTTGTCAACTAAATACTTTATGATTGACGCACTGAACAGAAACCGGTGGAGGCAGACGATTCGATCCAGATGCAACCATAACGATGACCACGATCCTCAAACACGAGGGACCCTAGAGTGAGATAAATGCACAATATTCGAGGGTAGAACCACATTTCGATGACCTGCAGACTCTTGTTCACCTCCCTAAATGTTCACGCTTTGCAACCCTACATTACGAAAGGTAGAAGTAACTTCAAATTTCAATTTAAAGTCACGGGTTATCACGGGGAGTATTCCGAAACCGCCAAATTCCACCTTCGCACGACACGCCAAAAGTTAGGATATAGGATATTTAGTGCGATTTTCAAGGATCTTTCTTCCACGTAATACAAAGCTGTGGAATGAAATTCCTTGTGCGGTGTTGCCGGAACGTTACGACATGGGTACCTTCAAAAATAACGCGTACACCTTCCTTAAAGGCCGGCAGCGCTCCTGTGATTCCTCTGGTGTTCCAAGAGAATGTGGGTGGCGGTGATCACTAAACACCAGGTGACCCGTACGCTCTTCTGTCCTTCTTTTCCATAAAAAAAATCTTTTTTCTTATATTATTTCATCTGCACGGAACCACCGAAACTTAAGTCAAACTTGCGCTTGACCACTTTTTTTTAAACATTTAAAGAGTAAGAGGTAAACAGTGCTAGATAAAGTTCAAAGTAAATAAAACACAATATTCGTACTAATTACTAGTCGAAATAAAAAACAGTGTTGCCAGGGGCGTCGATACCGCAGTTACTCTTTTTAATTTCCCCGTTTGACTTTATGTGCCCGATAGCACGGGACGTGGACAGGGATGGATTGGGCAACACTGGGGACCTTACATTGATTCTACGGCCTATGGACTTGCATCCCGTGCTACTAAATAAATAAAAAAAAATACATTGATTCTACGAAATAAAATATAATAAATTTATTGTATAAAATTTGCAAAATTGACGAAATGGTTTTAAGGTACCTATCTATGGTTTGAACATACATTTTTTTTTCTGTAAAATAAACTTTAATTTTTCTTTAACAATTACATAGATACAAGGAATATCGTCCTAATTATTTATCAAAGTATGTTAATTAATAGCACATAAAAAGTAGGAAATAGTTTATGTCATGTTTATTACTTAAGAGAGGCCTTAAAACCTTAAGCCAGATATCTAAGTTTATAGGTTGCTAGTACTTTAAGTGTTAGTTTAAATTTTATTACAGCTAAACCTGGGTGAGTCAGAACTGAGTAAGGTTTAAACTACCTAAGTGAGAGTTTTAGCCAGATCCCCCCAACCCCCACTATGAAATAAGAAACTTAACACTTGCCACTAACATAAATACTTAAAGTTCAACTTTTTCGAAGTAAGCTAAATGTTATATTCACAACTTTGATATTCAAATGAATATTATGAAAAATAACCTTGATAGGCAAACAACGAAGCTAAACCTTTTAGAAATCTAACTATATCCCCTTTTTTTATTAAAGAAATAATATATAAATACCACCTTGAGCATATTCAAATAGAACTTCTATGATATATCACACAGAGGCATAAAAGGGAACGTAATAGCTAGTAAGACTGTAATAATCCTCTTTATGCTAATAAAATAATAGAGATCCTAATGTAAATAAGTTATGGGTAGAAAGGTGGAAGAGTAATTCAGATATTAAAGGAAAGTCGTTTATAATAATAGGTAATAATAATATAATATTGACACACTTTTACACAAATTATCTTGCCTAGATAGCCTAGCCTTGGCAAGATAATTTATATTGTTATTATATTATATGCCTAGGCATAAACTTACTTAAACATACATAAATACATATGCACATCCATGACTCGGAAACAAACATCCATATTCATCATATAAACGTTTGCACCTACCGGGACCTGTAGCTCAGTAGGCAGGGTCACTTACCACTGGGCTAAATAGGGGTATATCCCCGAATACAAGAAAGCAAACATGTAAAAAAAACGAAGCAATTCTATACCATGTAAATATAGGACGCTTTGATCAGCTTAGCGAAACTCTCTGAGAAAAAATTGATTCACTCGATTGTATGAAACCTGCAGTCATTGATAGATTGACAGATGACTGATATAATCTAGTAAAAAAATGGAGATAGCCGAAATCCACTACGTTTAAAGAAACTGTTTGCTTTTAAACTTAGCCGGATTATACTTCCTCGCCAATCGCCATAATGCACTTAATACTTTGCCAAACTTATGTCAAATTCCTACACGTTTTCTTTAATACAAAACAAAATTTCAATTTTTATTTAGGCAATCCCGCCTCTTATTACGCAGTACTAACATCCGCTCTGGCTTTGATGTTCGTCTGTGAAACTTAATTTTTTCTTTTACATGTATAGAGGCCATTGAAACGGAGACTACTTCAAAATTATAATATTAGAAATCGCTTCCTCTAATTATATTTACATTTGATAAAATACGATTTGATCAATGGACTCGTCACACGCTTATTTACTGTCGTTTAAAATGACTAAAAGCCGATGCCTTTTTGATCAAGAAGCTACGCAGAAAATAGAGTATACATATACGTATGTTAGGGGCCCCAGACTTTAGAAGATTCCATTGCGGGGCCCCACACAATACTCGGCCACTAGCGAGCATCCCTTATCTATTCCGCAAATATCGTTTTATGGTTATTTGAAAATTTCCGCAAATGGACTCGCGTTATTCTTTTTATCTACTCCGCTGTGGTACTGTGTACCCACTTATGTACTGTTAATTATTAATATGTTGCTACTGTAATCTATACATTTCTATTAGGTATACTCGTAAACGTGCCATGTATGAACATTGCATATTTTAAGTGAAACTTTTATAAAAATCGTCTCAAATTATTTTGTCCTCCCTTTCGCATGTTTCATTACAGCTGGCCGCGTAGAAGGGAAATGATGTTTATTTATTGCGTCGAATACAGTATACTTTTTAGAAATTTATAGTAGTGTCTTCTATTCAGCTTATTTAAATTAACATGCAATAACCTTACTTAAAATTAAAAAAGAAGAAAATTGGCAGTTGGAGAGACTGCTGATAGAAGTGAAAACTTAAAAATTTTAGCATTAAAATTTGTAATTTCATAAAGCCTAGCATTTCAAACTTATTTTCAATAATATATTAATCAACCAAAAACACTAGTTTAACATTGTACAGTAATAGACAATAACTTTTCACTAAATTCATTCAATTTCACTTATAAGACATACACAGCACCAATGTTACTCAATACGTCAGCTGTATAGCTACAGATATACTGCTATAAGCATTTCGATGATTCGAACTCACGAGCACTCATCTATCTAAGAAGTGTCTAACTATATTATATATATATATATTTATATACTAGCTGACCCTACAGACGTTGTTCTGTACATAATTAATAAAATACTGTTTTTTCGTAAAATATGAACCCTGTCGTTTTAAAATGAAATCGTTTCACAGCAGAACTGTCAAACAGTGCGTCAATAAATTCTCTCATAGGAAAAATGTCGATACAAAACAAATATTGAAAATAAAAATAATTATGGGTCCCAAATCAAAATAAAAACTATCCTATCTCTCAAGTTGGACCAAACTGCACTCCATGAAGTAATCCCCATTGTAATCTGTTCTTTAGTTTAAGAGTCCATCGCGGACCAACAACGTGTCACGTAATTTATATATATTAAGATATATATATTTATTTATCGCGTGCGCCAGTCTCATGCATGTCGGTGACGCGAACCCATAAGATTTTCCCCTACTAAAAAGTGCCCAACGTGGCTAAACAAGCTTTCACTTCAAAAAATCCTTCTAATATATAAAATTCTCACGTCGCGGTGTTTGTAGTTAAACTCCTTCGAAACGGCTTGACTGATTCTCCAGAAATTTTGAGTGCATATTGCGTAGGTCTGAGAATCGGACAACATCTATTTTTCATCCCCCTAAATGTTAAGGGTGGTCCACGCCGAATTTTATTTTTTAATCTTTTTGACATTTTTTTTAAATTTGTTTGATTATGAGTCAGCATTAAAAAATACATTCAAATTCAAATTTTCACCTATCTACGATCAACAGTTACTTTTGTAACGCGATTTTAATATCGGCAATACAACGTTTGCTGGGTCTGCTAGTTCAAATTCAAATTAAAATATTTTTATTCAAAATAGGATGTGAAATCACTTCTTGAAAGTAAAAAAAAAAACTACCACCCATTCCAAATTGAATGCCTCAGGCCTGAGAAGAATGGGTGCAACAAACTCAGCGGGCTTTTTTTTTTCATCAAAAGTATGTTTTACAATTAAAGTAACATTTACAAAGTAACATTGTACAATTAAACTTATTATTTAATAGCCTGAGGGCGGTCGCTCCATTCCCAATCTGTGGTATCATTAAGAAAGTCATTTATGTTATAGTAACCTTTACCACACAAACGTTTTTTAACAATTCTTTTGAATAACGTAACACCTTTGTTTTGAACATTTTCTGGGATCTTGTTGTAAAAGCATATACATCGCCCCACAAAAAAGACTTACTAACTCGACTAAGCGGAGTAGTAGGCATCATCAGTTTATGTCTGTTCCTGGTGTTAACATTATGGTTATGACAGTTTCTGGCAAATTCACTTATGTGCCTATGAACATACATTACATCATCAAGAATATATTGAGAAGCAACAGTCAAGATGTTAATTTCTTTGAATTTTGCTCTCAATGATTCTCTAGGACCTAGGTTATAAATAGCGCGAATAGCCCTCTTCTGCAGCACAAATATTGTATTAATATCAGCAGCGTTGCCCCATAGCAATATACCATAGGACATAATACTATGGAAATAACTAAAGTATACTAGTCGCGCCGTATCTATGTCAGTTAATTGTCTAATTTTTTTAACCGCCTATGCTGCAGAACTAAGTCTGTTCGCCAATCCTTCAATATGGGGGCCCCATTGTAATTTGGAATCTAGAGTTATGCCAAGAAATATAGCAGATTCCACCGGTTCTATCACCTCTCCGTTTAACAAAACATTTGCATTTACATTTTTGACATTTGGTACGGTAAATTTAATGAATTTAGTTTTCTTGCTATTTAACAATAGGTTATTAGCGCTAAACCAGTACACGATGTCAGATAAAATATCGTTCACTTCGTCATACATAGCTTGGTTTCTTTTCACTTTGAAAATCAGTGAAGTGTCGTCCGCAAACAATACTACCTTATGTTTTTTCTCTATAAGATTAGGAAGATCATTTATATAGATAAGGAAGAGGAACGGTCCAAGAATAGACCCTTGTGGTACCCCCATACTGAGAGGAGTCCCAGGAGATCTCCTGCCATTCACGTCGACCCTCTGAATTCTATTGTTTAGATATGAAGTCAGAAGATCGAGCGAAGTTCCTTTTATGCCATAGTGGTATAGCTTCCTGACCAGCGTTGAATGTTGAACACAACCAAAAGCCTTAGATAAATCACAGAAGATGCCAAGTGCATTCTGCGATTCCTCCCAGGCATCAAAAATATTCTTTATCAGCTCAACACCTGCATCCATTGTTGAACGGCCCCTAGTAAAGCCAAATTGTTTCAAATGAAGTAACTTATGAGAGTTAAAGTAAGTAAGCATTTGGCTTAAAATTATTTTTTCAAAAATTTTACTAAGGGTCGGCAAAACCGACACAGGACGATAGTTGTTCGGGTTAGAAGAGCATCCCGACTTAAATATTGGTGTAATTTTACTATGTTTCAGAAGGTTAGGAAACACGCCACGATTAATACAATTATTAAATACTATTGTAAGATATGGTGCTATGACATCAATTATTGAACTTATTATTTAAACAGAAATGCCCCATATATCAGCAGTTTTTTTCATGTCTAGAGATTTAAAAGTTTTAATATAATATAATAGTAACACTATAAAAATGTTTATCAATTAACCATTTAAACAGGTATCCCGGAAATCATTTCTGTGGTACGGTTTTTTTTTATGTAATAGGAGGACAAACGAGCGTACAGGTCACCTGGTGTTAAGTGATCACCGCCGCCCACATTCTCTTGCAACTCCAGAGGAATCACAAGAGCGTTGCCGGCCTTTAAGGAAGGTGTACGCGCTTTTTTTGAAGGTACCCATGTCGTATCGTCCCTGAAACACCGCACAAGGAAGCTCATTCCACAGCTTCGTAGTATGTGGAAGAAAGCTCCTTGAAAACCGCACTGTGGAGGACCGCCACACATCCAGATGGTGAGGATCATATCCTAACTTGTGGCGTGTCGTGCGAAGGTGGAATTCGGCGGTAGGAATCAGGTTAAACAGCTCTTCGGAACACTCCCCGTGATAAATGCGGTAGAAGACACACAATGAAGCTGTATACATACCTTTATTTTTGTGAAAAAGGAGTGAATGTACTAGATCATGTTGTTAAATCTCTTGATAATGTAATGGCCGTTCTCAATATTCAGTCTACCTCTTCCTTGAGATAAAAATCGTACCTATCGTTGGCTTTGATGTCCCAATAAACTTATTGACGGTAACTCACCTTATCCATGCACGCTGTCTGTCAATGGGACGACGTATAGCTTACCAGCGATATAAAGTTTGTATGGAAATTGCAATTCACGCGTCCCAATATAAGGCGATAAGAAAGACATATCGGGTATATTGGGACAGCTTCAGATTATTGACAGCTAATTACTGGCAGTAGAAGGTAGTAATTTATCTCTATCTGTAGATAGTATATTGGGAACGGCCGTAAGTATGTACCTCTTACTTTCAAGCAATACTGCACCTACAAATAATGGTCTTTAATAGAAGACATGAAGTCATTTAAAACGACATGCAAAACAAATCTTATAGCTATATTATTACGATATTTACAATACTATGATTAAGTACATTAAATTAAAACTATCATTGCTGGTAAGTGTACCAAGATTACTGGCAGCATTTCCGCTTTGGATAGCTAGGCTGATCCGTTGACTAAAATATTAATGATTATATTAATAAACGACATGCTGACTTCGCTTAAGATATCTCTAGAATAAGCAGTGATTTTTTTCATGGGATGTGCGTAAATCTATAGCTTTGTTGCCAGACAAATTACCTTTAATTAGCCTACATTAAAGCCAAAAGTATTAATTTTGAACAGTATTATTTTTTATTTATTCCTGAGTCTTTAATAAATAAATAAGTATGATGTTATACAAATGATTTAAGTTTTCGTTAGTGTTAATTCCGCCAATATTTGTTTTTAAAAACAATTCGACACGTGTTTTGCCTCTACAGGAAGCATCCTCAGGACGTGTTGTCTCGCCAAAATCTGGCACGAGACTCTAAGTCGTGAGGATGCCTCGTGTAGAGGCGAATCACGAACGAATTGTTTATAAAAACAAATATTGGCGGAATTAACACTAAAGAAAACTTAAATCATTTGTATAATTATGGATTTCCGCAAAGTAACGCCTAATTCAATAAATTTTAAGTATGATGTTTTATTTAGATTACATAACATCATAAAACGATGACAGACGTAGGGCGTTCAATAATAGGGCGTTAAAACAAACTAAAAAACACGCTTTTTGTAGAAAACCCAACTAAAAGAAAAGAAAATTTATTTTGATATTTAAAATTAACATCCTGCCTTATAGACGATAGATGAAATTTATATAAATTTTTGTATTGTCATCGGTCCTCGACAAATCTACGAAGTTGGGACGAAATCTGGCTGTTTAAAGTGGGTCAAAATCGCGCCCTAATGAGTCACAATGGGTTACAAGCAAACATACATACTAACAAAGTGTGAATATATATTTCTAATTTTAGTTTGCCTTAAAGTCGCCTTTTTAACATTAAATCCTTTATTTTTCATCTTTTTTTCTGAACTTTTTTTTATAAAATTCTTCATCGTACACCTTAAATTACTTTTACTTAAACAACTTCGAATCTCTGTCCGTTCATAATTCTTGTAGGAATGGATTGGACAATAATAGAAATCACTGTAGTCAGTAAAGCCCATATTGCGTGAATATGCGTAAAAATGAAACATATCCATTGAAGCTTGAGTTATGTGCAGTCTCATTTGTTTTCGTGCATCGTAAAGCATTCTGGGCACTCACCTGTTGAGACCCGAGTGACGGTGAATTTTTTTCCAAGTTTAAAACGGCGTGTCAATGTGTAACTAAATAATAGTGTTAAATATCCTAAGAAACTTAATTAACTTCTTTCGTTCTGAAATTTTAAGCACAGATATTCAATAACGTTATTTATTTTAGTTCAATCCATTTTTGACAACACGCTCTATCAAACTGAAAAGAATAGACTTCCATTTGTAAAAAAAGGTTTTTTTTAATACATATCTATATTTCAGCTTTACAGCCAGTATTTTCTTTTTTTAGTAGTAGTTAATCCGTAAATATCCATCCATCAATGACGTTCTATATATATTCAATACATTTATTATACTAGCTGACCCGACAGACGTTGTTCTGTACATAATAAATAAAATACTGTTTTTTATGAATTTGCCAATAATATTTCAAAACATCAATAATTATTTAGTAAAAAATGCTCCCTGCTGTTATAATGTAAATGTTTCACAGCGGAACTGTCAAACCCTGCGTCACTAAATTCTCTCATAGAAAATATGTCCATACAAAACAAAAATTGAAAATAAAAATAATCATGGGTCCCAAATCGAAATAAAAACTATCCTATCTCTCAAGTTGGACTAAACTGCACTCCATGAAGTAATCCCCATTAAAATCCGTTCATTAGTTTAAGAGTTCATCGAGGACAAACAACGTGTCACGTAATTTATATATATTAAGATGTATAGAACGTCATTGTTGAAAACGAATCATTTTCAGAAATGTTTGTAATCTACTGTTCACTGAAATTTGGCTTGCTTTATGCAATTACATAGATGGATGGTAAAACTCAAACAAATCAAATACTTTGACTATTTTGTTCAAAACAATCAAAGTATATGTCCAAAAAACGTATAGGATACTTCACAATGGCTCAGAAAAAAATGACGAGCCTTAAACTGTTGGAAAAGGAAGGAAGGAAAGTGAACACGAACAAGACGAAAGTAATGGTATTTGAAAGAGTTGAATGTATGATAGAATGTAATACTATGACGCTCTGACAGAGGAACAATTGAAAGAAGTATTGAGATGTTTGTTTACGAGAGATGGAAAGATTCGGCATATTGGTTTTAAACCTCTGAATACTCTCCATGGTAGGTATATGAAAGAGTAGAAAATGCAAAGCTACATCACATCTCTTACATCTCTACACAAATTCAAAGAATCAAGCCGATCGGATATTACTTTAACGGTTCCACCTGTTCTGTGTTGTACGTGGTCAAGTAGTCAATTTTCTGACATATAGTTACATAATATAGCGCGACGTAAGTTTAAATGTCAAATACTGTCGAGTTCTAGAATTTCGTCTTTAAGACGTCAAATGTACTTAAGCTGGGTGCACACGAGGCCTCATTTACCAGCTCTGTTCTCGGCCTAATATAATATACGGCTCCGGATTTCGAGACTCCTAGTTGTGCTATATTAGATTTACTATTCTCTGATTATCGCACAGAACAATGGAGTGATAGAGAAATCCGTATTAATTTATTTACTGAAATAATAATTTTATGACCTGACATATTAATGTGAGTGCCTGTAAGTTTTTTGCAACTGACTAAGAGATTCAGTAACAGTTCAGATAAGATTTCAGAAATTTAAATTATATTAATATTAATTAAATTTAGTTTTAAGTTTAAAAAATTGTGAAGAGAAATTATATATAGATTTAGACCTAATTTTTGTAAACTTTCGTAATTCAAATTCTAATAAGAACCAAGCTACTTTTATTCAATTATGATATGAAATGATATGAAAACTATAAATTTGCTTCGACGTAGTAGTACCATTGCTTCTTTCATTCCTATCAACCCTTTTGAAAGGTTTTTGGCACATCTCTGCTCCAAACGCAGATTTGTACGCTTAGGTTGACCTTTCCCAACTTTCAACATAACCTCTTAGGCCTATCGAAGACGATAGACTATCAATGACGCACTTTTTAGTCTTTGATAATAATACATATAGAATTATATGCAGTACCGCTGTCTGGCACACAAAATATCCTCGTAGATCTGACAGACCGCGCCGCACCACGCCGTTCAAAAACTGCGCCAAAACAAATGACGTTCGCGTCAACACGCGCAAACGCAGACGACTATTGATGGATATCATGGCGCAAGACATTGATGTATCGATGTTGCTGGTCTGTTTTCTATTCCTTGAATAGAAAACCGGCGCCGTATGATACATCTTTGTAGAGTATCACGACAGAAATTTAAAAAGAAAATTGTGGGATGAAGTGTGCTAATTTATTTGGCCATAGTTTTAGAACTAAATGTTTAATATTAAACAGCCCCTTTAATAATCGTTCTGAAAGAATAGGATTAACCCAAAATTCACTATTTCTTCTTCTTTTTTATATCTCAAGTACGAAATAATACACCGAAATCTCTGTTCTTCTATTGCGTGTACATCCCTACAGGTCTGCCGATAAAATGACCGAAAGTGTACGTCGTGTGCGTTGAGTCTGTGTAATATCTGCCAAAAACATTTTGCGCGCAATGCACGCTTTTTGAGTGCCGCAGACTCGATAGCAAAAAAAGTGTGTCATATGCGATAGGCCTTAATTTTGTGAAAATAGTTATTTTCATCCATCTTCCGCATTCATTAGGTACCTGAGTAAATTGCCTCAATAAACCCAGTCAGTTTCAGCAATTTGTTAGAATGTCTGTGAAAGCAACTACATCAAATATCAAAGTCGTTACGAGTCAAACTTCCCAATTTTAGAATAATCAAAACTGTCAATTTAAAAGCTTTCATCGAAATTTTAAACAGGATTCATATAAAAGAATGTTATTTATAAAAAATATACCTCTGTGTTTTATTGGTCTGTGCGATAAAACTGTGCCCGCCCTAACTGCAATATCAGAGAGCGCTTTTACATCCGACGTCTTAAGGCTTTTACAGATGAAGCTTCATCAATTCTATATTATTATTTTTTAATGCATGGACAGAAAAGTCAACGATAGTTACGATTTTTATCTCAAGTAAGAGATATATTGCTCGAACCCGAAGCCCGTGAACACTGGAGTGCCCCAAGGCTGTGTGCTATCTCCTACACTGTTTCTTCTGCATATCAATATGTTGGACACCTCCAACATCGAGTCCTCTCTTGAGTGGTTAGTTGAATGCGGTAAATTGAACCTTGTCGGATTTAATCCAAATTCTACCTTCGCACGAAACGCCACAAATTAGGATATCATCCCAACGATGTGGATGTGTGGCGGCTTCCACGTACTGCTAAGCTGTGGAATGAGCTTTCTTATGCGGTGTTTCCGGGACGATACGACATGGGTACCTTCAAAAAATTACATTACATGTACAAGATGTAGGCTTAAAGGCCGGAAAAGCTCCTGTGATTCCTCTGGTGTTGCAAAAGAATGTGGGTGGCGGTGATTACTTAACACTAGGTTACCCTTACGCACGTTTGTCCTCCTTTTCCATAAAAAGAAACTTCTGAAAAAAAAATAGGACAATAAATAATATTATATATATTATATGCGATTTCCCTGCCCCGTACGAATGAAGCCTAAAGCACTAATCAGCTAGAAATAAATTATCGTAGTATGTACGGTTTACTCTAATTGCTTAAGCCGAGTAGGAATTTCGGATTTCAATAATCTTAGAGATTTCCCAAGCACTGAATAAAAGTGCAGTAATAAACATTACTTGGTTGGATTAAGGTTATATTTAAGTAGAGATTTTAAAAAGGTTTCGTTGTTATTGACTATCCGAAGTGGTAATTGCGATAACTTTATATGGAAGAATGGTTGAGAAAATGGTCCGAAAATTTAATAAAAAGAGTGTTTGTTGTTTGAAAAGAGTGGAATGGTAATCCATATTGGCTTAAACTTTTTGGTTAAATTTAAACTTATATAGTACTGTGACAAGTTTATTAAAATTAACTCAGTTGCCTACTTTCTTTACCAAGGGGAGAATATTAGTTATTCCTACGAGGGTGTGTTCCTATAAGGCGAGGCTGAGGGTATCGGGTATACCCGATTGATGCCTTTGATATTTTGTAAAATAGAAGAAAAGTAAAAGTAAAATATTTACTAGTGGGAGGCTCCTTTGCACAGGATGCCGGCGAGATTATGGGTACCACAACGGCGCTTTTTTCTGCCGTAAAGCAGTAATGTGTGAGCATTATTGAGTTTCGGTCTGAATGTTGCCGTAGCTAGTGAAATTACTGGGCATATGAGACTTTACATCTTATGTCTCAAGGTGACTATCGCAATTGTAGTGTCGCTCAGAATTTTTGAGTTTTTCAATAATCCTGCATATTAATGGAGAATGCGTATTACCATCAGCCGGACGTCCTGTTCGTCTCATCCTTTATTTTCATCAAGAAAATACATATGTTTGGATATTTTCTAGGATTTTGTTGTAAAAGCATATACAACGCCCCACAAAAGACTTACTTACTCGACTTAGCCGAGTAGTAGGCATTATAAGTTTATGTTTGTTCCTGGTGTAAACATTATGGTAAAGCAGGTTCTAGCAAATTCACTTAAGTGCCTATGTACATGCATAACATTATCAATAACATATTAGAGACAACAGTCAAGATGTTATGTTCTTTAAATTTTGCTCTCAGTGACTCTTTAGGACCTAGGTTATAAATAGCGCGAATAGCACTGTTCTGCAGCACAAATATAGCATTGACCCATAGCAATATACCATAGGATATAATACTATGAGAAAAACTAGAATAAACAAGTCGAGATGTATCTATGTCAGTTAATTGTCTTATGTTTTTAACCGCATATGCTGCAGAACTAAGTCTATTAGCCAATCCTTCAATATGGGGGCCCCGTTTTATCACCTCTCCGTTTAACAAAACGCTCGCATTTACATTTTTGACATTTGGTACGGTAAAGTTTATAATATATTTCGTTTTCATTAGGTTATCAGCGCTAAACCAGTACATGAAGTCAGATAGAATATCGTTTACTTCATCATAATATACAACCTGGTTTCTTTTCATTTTAAATATCAGTGAAGTGTCATCCGCAAATAATACTTCCATACTATGTTTTTTCAATTAGGAATAATTAAACACTGAAGGAAGGTGCATAATGCGGGTTTTATTGGGCAGACTGCATTTTGCTGTTCCGCATGGGTTCGTATGGCGCCGACGTAGGCCGCCGTTGCTGATGGTGCCGTCCGCGCGCACCAACTTGTTAAGCCAGGCATCGATGACTCGTGCTCTTCGTACAGTTAACGAAATAGCCCCACAGGCGGTTCTATTTTGTTGCACTCAGGGTGAATTCACGAAAGTGATATGTATAATATGTTATAAAATCCTATTAATATTATAAATGTGAAAGTTTGTATGTCTGGATGTATGTTTGAACTTCTTTAACGCAAACGCTACTCAATGGATTTTGATGAAACTTTTTACTAAATGTATATTATGAATATATATACGGTACATACACCAAAATAACATTTTTTACAATTTTTGTCTGTCTGTCTGTCTGTTTGTTCCTTTATTGGCAGGTAGCTGATGTAATAAGGAGCAACTTAGGCTACGTTTATTTTAGAAAAATAAAGCAATGTCCAAGAAACGGTCTAACTCTAAAAATAATTTATATGGCAAAACAACGTTTGCCGGGTCAGCTAGTTTAAATATAAAAATGTAAAATGTAAAAATGTATGCACCTCTATCGCATTGGAATATTCTGTAATGATAGTGTGTATTTTGATAAAATAAATAAATAAATGAAACCGTCTGCGATGATTTTAAATAGTCGCAATAAGTTTCTTGCCACTTTTTCATATAAGAGGGAGCAAACAGGCAAGAGCTTCGTCATCTTACGTGCTGAAACGTGGTGAGACAACCGCCCGTGGACATCCATAACACCAGTATGAAAGTTGAAGGTATATGGCATACCATATACTCTAGTAGCCTAGTATAGTATGCCCTAGTAGCCTTCAACTTCACTGAAGCTCAAACGACAAGGACAAAAAAAATGAAACTATAGTTTTGTCAACAGTCCTTGACGTAAAAAAAGGCCGCTGATTTTCTTGCGCCCGTTCTTCTCAGGTCTGAGGCACGTTACATCGAATGGGGAGTAGATTTTGACGTTCAATAAGTGATTTTTAATCCTATTTTGAATAAAACTATTTGAATTGAAGTTAATACAAATCCTATAAAAAGCTATGTATCTAATAAATTATTATTATAGTTGGAAAAGTAAAAAGTTCGCAATTTAAAACATTCAAAACAAATTCTATCGCATATAAATATATTTCTATCCAAAGAGTGAATGTGCAAGTAAATTTTCTTAACTAGTCAAAGGAAAAAGGTCAGAAAAAATATCCGATTCGCCCAAGTCACCCAAAACTACGCACACATTTATGACAAGTCAGCTGGTATACGGGTTTATAGAAAATCAGCCTTATCGCTATCATATAAAGCATATATTTGTCCATTACAATATTTCAAAGTCGAATGGAACACTCAAATGCCATTAGCCATACAAAAATCAACCTTAATTCTACAAAATTCAGTGCAGATTGAATTAGGAACGATAAACAATACTGTAATATTTCGTATGCAACTTAAATTAACAGTTAGGTTGGGTGCATAAAGTTTAAATTCAATCGTGGATCGAATACAGATACGTCACGTAGTAGGATATCAAAGAGCTTTCCGAAAATTGCCGAACGCTTACCGATCGGGTCCGAATGGCGCCGAGACGCAGCTAGCACTACGAATGCATTACAACGTGCTTTCTAGGGCTGACACTGTTGGGAAATTCCAGCCATTTTCTTTTGAAATAATTAATAAATAATACGTTATTGAATAACATCGATTAAAACTTTATTGTCTAGCAATTGCCATTGCAGCACTTACACTTTAGTGTTAGTAGATGCAGCTGCATCTATAGTATTCTAAAAAAGCAAAAGGTTTTTTGTTTGTTTTTTTGAACGTTCCTGAATGTATCTGTCCTATTTTAATAATTCCTTTTGTATCAATATAATGCTGCATATCTATCCTTGGGCTACAGCCTCTCAGCTAATCTTAAATGTGAATAAATAAGAAAGAGAGAAGAATAAGAACTGCATGATATGTATGCGCAGGGTTAGTGGCTATTAATACGAAAATAAAATATTCTACAAAGATATTAACACCACATACGAACAAATATTTATAATATATTTGATAATTTTCCAGAATGATAAAATGGTATGCTGTATGCTTTAACGAAACTAGCCAGTGACCCCGTTATGATAAGCAAACTATATATATTAAATACCTATTACATTTTAAAATCAATTTAATATTTAAAGCACAAGCAAAGCCACGTGCTCTCTAAGTGGTTCAATGCGGAAAAATCGGAAAAGCTCGCGCAGCAGCCCTGCGAGAGGAGGCGACAAGAGGGGTGGGGCGAGGGGTTGTGTAGGGCGGGGGCAGAGCGCGGGGGGGGTGAAGCAGTCGGCAACGCGTTTCAGTCGTCAGTGTACCGCGGCGTGCCGCGTAGCTCGCACGCGTGATGCGCGCTTACTGACGTATTATGTTCCTACCCGACCTTCCGCGAGCCTGCATGGTGGAGGACGTCGCAACCTACCTCCAAGCGCCCTCCTCGGGACAGGTTGCTACAATATATTAACAACAACCCATATGTAATTAACAATGATCATATTAACAGATGTTGTGGGCTGAACGCTTGTCTATCTCGCCGCCCGGGTATTTTGGGGGTTCAAAATTGTGAAGTGCTAGGATAAAACCACGTGTTTTCATAGTGTTAAGTGTAAGTTTGTAAACAGATCAATAAGTTAGGGTAATGAATGTGGGGCGGAGGGCAAGAAAATAAGGTTATATAAATTATGTTGTTTATCACGAATGAAACTCACAAATAAGTCGATTTTGGGGTTAACGTGAGTCTTGATCTCGTAACGTTTTAAAGGAATGACTCAATTAACTCGACGTCTCTATCTCAATGTAAAAATAGTTCTTGAATACTGAAATAAACGAGATTACAGTTATAAGAGCAACGGGTATCGTTT
The DNA here is from genome assembly GCA_949711755.1 of Leptidea juvernica. Taxonomy (NCBI): domain Eukaryota; kingdom Metazoa; phylum Arthropoda; class Insecta; order Lepidoptera; family Pieridae; genus Leptidea; species Leptidea juvernica. Next base: position 15,380,939 of record CATIXQ010000008.1, read on the forward strand.
GAGTTAAAAATGTCTTGAACCATTTTATTGCTGGATAGTAAAACATAAACTTCGCGGTACATTTCAAATGTTAAAATTTATAACAATCAACAATGTTTTGAAAATAGCCTTAAAATATATTTGATAAAAAGTCACTACTAAAATTTCAAATTGCTCTATGTTAAACATTATACATAAATAATGTGTACTTACAATGATAATATGTAACCTCATTCTTCTAAAATCATAATATATGTGCATCCTTTGCCTTGTTAAATATTAAAAAAAAAAAAACAAAATAATAGTTTTTTCATAACGTTTCTCGTAAGAATATTTCATATTTGCTAATGGATCAATATTCTATCAGTAAAATATGTGTAAGCAGTGCAGTAGTACGCACTGCAGACGTTTTAAAGTTTTTACACTTCGCCACTTTTGCGAAGATTTCGTGAGCATAGATTATAGATTGCATAGAGTGCTGAGTTTGTCTATAGTTCTAGGGTAATGTTTGAATCTTATATTACTTATCTTATAATACTTCTGCTTCTTACTACTTTTATTCTTAATCTTTTAATATTGATGCTTATTTACATTTTTATTATATTAATGGAATAATTTAAACTAATAATTATTACACGCGGCCTGGCTGTCAATAGTAGAGCCGGGGTAAAATGTTTTTCGAGCATGTAAACGAACGATTATTTGGCGCATTATATTTCATTATTTACCGTTGTTGGAATCAAAAAATAATTTATTAAAAATAACCTATAAAACTTCCATTAATATTTTTTAAAGGATAGTGCTGCCAGTATTTAAAAAAGATAATATTGTAAGTATTAGGGGGCTACTCTACTATAGGGTATCAAAGCAATTTTTATGCATTGTTATATTAAAGTAAATACAGTTTATTATTACCTATGAATCCATATAAATTACATAAATATATAAATAAAACTGAAGCATATAATATTTTAAAGAACACGTTTTGAAAGATTTTTAATAACTTAGTAGTAACGTACGATAAGATTTAAAATAAAAATATCTTATAAATTTTTACGTCTCTATATCTAGTTCATATAAAAAGTCAATAAATTAGTTTCACATGTTAATTTGAATTGATGGGATTTACTTATTCTAAAACTTCTGAAAGTAATTTAATCGAAATTGATCAAGACAATTCTTTAAGAATATTAATATAGAGATTTTTAGTAAAAGAAAAGTATGTTTAATTTATATTATAATTTGCAAAATATGTTTGAGTAAATTGCTCTTTGAAAAGCTTCTTGAATCAGACGACAATGAATAAATAACTCAAGAGAAAAACTAAAATGAATAATATCTTTAATACCGTGACAATGACTTGTACTTTTTGCGGGACTTAGTCGTATTTTTACATAAAATGATTGATTTTGTAATTTATTATTCACTTAACGTTTATTTTTGTTCCCATAATTGCTTTAGCATTATCCGAAGCGATTCTTAGATCATTACGCGAGGGACCTGCTTAACATTAAAATGTCATAATATTAAAATGTTCTAGCCTTATTTAGCATAGCAATTTCTTGGTAGAGTTAAAATAACAGCTACAAATCATGGGTTTTATCTAAAATAACTAACATGTTCTCTTCTTATATGTATGTACAATTAGTATGTACATGTTTTTGGCCTAGGTGTTTGATATTTTAACACATTCATCTACAGTAAATATCACCTCCAAGGTTTTAATCCGATTAATGACGTTCTTCTATGACTCTTGAGTCATAGAAGAACTGAGTCCTGTCAACGTGTTCACTAAAATGTTATTTTTCCAAACTTCCAGCCTACCGAAACTCTCTAAGAAAAAAGCGATTCACTCGATTCTATCAAAATTATTGATTTATTGATAGACAGGTGACTGCTATAATCTTGTAAAAACAGAGATAGCCGAAATCGACTCTATTTTAAGCGAGTATTAGCTTTCAAACTTAGCAGCATTATACTTCGTCGCCAATCGCCATACAGTAATTACAATTATTTCAAACTTATGTCAAATCACTAATTTTCATACTAAACTAAATTTCAATTTTTACTGAGGCTGTCCTGCCTTATTACGTAGTACTTACATCCTCTTTGTTAACTCTCTGTCAACGTGTTTACTTAAATGTTATTTTTTTCCAAACACCCAATGTTCCAAACTTCAGTAACACGCGGTCTCTTTCTGAGGTAACTTTTCTGTAGTCTTCTCAAGTTGTTCTCGATCTTTCCATGGCATCCAAGTTTTGTATCAAGGTCCTCTTTGTAGCAATACCCCTTGGAGATAGTTACTTGCATCGGTCCGAATTTGCAATGATTTCTTGCAGATAGTTTAGATGTAGCCGCAAGGAGTATTCCACCCGACATAGTCCTGCACACATAGAAGCACATTTTCTTGGCCGTTATTTGAGCCTTAATCTCTTCTTCAATCAGTGTTAATGTAAATAAAACTAGATTTTCACTTGTTCAAATTTAGAATATTCATTCAACATGCTGGCGGTGCCATATGTAGAGCTGTCAATTTTGTGCTATCAATTTTCTGTCGTTTATTCGACTCTTGTGATTCCTCGGGTGTTACATAAGAGCTTGGGGCGCGCTGATCACATACCATCAGGTAACCCTAACGCTTCATCCTCTTCCATAAAAAAATACCCAAAAAATGTCCGTATTATGCAACTTAATACATTCCATTCTGTTCATTAGAATTGAATTTACACGCTTTTCATTAGCTTCGCCTGTATGTAAGTTTGTTTGTAACTGACTCATTTGGGCGCGATTTAACTCACTTTAACCGGCTAGATTTTGTTCAAATTCAAATTCAAATATTTTTATTCAAAATAGGATGTGTCGTCACTTATTGAAAGTCAAAATACTACCACCCATTCCGAAATGAATGCCTCAGACCTGAGAAGAATGGGCGCAACAAACTCTTTTTTCTTCTTAGAAGGACCGATGACAATACATTAATTTGATAAAATTATTCCATTTTTTAATTTGCAAAATAAGATTTTTGTTAATAATAACCATTACCTTTGTAACCAAAGCATGTTTTTTAGTTTTTTTAAACTATTTTTATTATTTTTGTACGTATCTAATCGGCTCTAACATATTTTTTGTTAGAAAATAATAGATAAATTTGGGCTTTAGTGCCACAATAATTTTAGGCCTTAAGATGTATTCGGAACAATTGTGAACAATTCAAATAAATGTTCCGACAGCCCAAAAATATATTTACTGCTTCTTTTATTTAGTAGTGGTCCTTGTTGTGTGAATTAAAGATAGATTTGTCTATTCTAAGATTAAAAGAGTGTTTAATGATACCTGAATGAGGCCTATTTAATTACAAAAATTAATATTTCGTAGAAGAATGATGTAAAAAGAAAGGAAAATGTAAACCGAAAGATAAAAATAATCGTTTTATAAAAAAATCCATCTTAAATTTTATATCCGATTATTCGAAGAAATTTTTAATCGGAGCCTTTCTTTATTAAGAAATAACTAATTAACTTAATCACCTTAAGTGTAATAGCGCGATGAATTAGAAATCAAAGCATCAGAATATTCTGCAACACTGCAAAAATATTAATTAAAATATTATCGTAGGCATGGTTTTAGGTATATCTGAGGGTCCAAAATGTAAGCTAATTTATGCCCCTTTTTTAAATCACTAGATATTAAAGTTTTAATAACTTGGAGTCAAGTAAAAAAATTACCTTTATGTATGAAAATATAAACAATGATAGGATCAAAAGCTAAGTATTAAGCTATTAGTTTCCTCATTACGAGATATAATTTGAGTACACCTTTAAATATCTAATATTGTAATGGGTAGAACCTATAACATAAGCACAAAATCATTGATACACTTCAAAGGATCCACCTAAAGTTTGAACATTCCAAAGCGAATGCAACATGCATTTGTAAAACGCTTATAAGACGTCTTGCTCGGAAAACGCGAGTAAGCAAAGTTAGTCAACCAAATAACTCTATGCAATCTTCCCACAAATGGTGTAGGATTAAACTTTAATGTAATATTTCTTGGATGTAGTGTTATATTATATTAGATGACGTTACCTAGGAACATAACAATAAAAGAGTCGGCTTATTTACTGCAGTTCAAATATTTAATAAATAAAAATTTTGAGGTTTTGCTGTAAAGGAAAAAGTCTAGCCCCAATGACTTAAGGATTTTACAATAAATAAAGCGGTAATTAAGGCTTTCGAGTTATAGATAAACAATATATATATATAAAATATGATTTTGAGAAAATATAATATTATCATTGTACATTTAAATAAAACAAACAAAAATATATTCGACTTAGTACGCAAACTTTTGCTTAAAACTTGGTAAAGAAAACTACGTGATATCTACTCATACGATTATGTGCGAATTACAAAGAATATCGAATTTTTTGACTGATGGTATTGAATGATGGTACAAATGGTTTTTCATTGGTTCAAAATAAAATTCCTAACATAATATAATAGTTACGAAACAATATCTAAGGGATAAAATATTTCAGAACTGTAATAGTGGAATTTTCGTTTAACACTTCAATGTAATATGTGATTGGTGTAAAAATAATTCACTGACATACCTGAAAATACCCGGCCGGCGAAAAGCGATTGCGTCGCATCGGTGTTTCCGAAATTCGATGTTTTACCCCCCCTACCCCCTCTTTGACGTTTTGATTTTATCTTTCTATCACCTTTTCTTACCACTCTCGGTGTCTGGATGTTTTCACTAACTGTTAATGTTGATATTTTCTGGATATTTTGGAAATTGTGTGACAGTTCAGTTTTTAAATTTTTACAGTTGAGTTATAACAGTGTTTTTGAGTCACATAATTTCTGAATTGAGATTCAGTTATTATTATAATTTAAATGTTTATTTAAAGTCTGTATTTGTTGAAAGTGTTGACAATATTGTCATTTTTTCAATTTTAAAATCATTAGTTGCGAATATTTAGCAGGCTCTAAGTAAACATATGAAAGTTTGAAAACAGATCAAACAAACAGACTATAAATATGTTTAATCTGTTGTCAAATGAATTATTTTCCAGTATTTTCTTTTGTAAACAGATGGTGCTGATTCAAATATCTATTATTTACTTTAAGAACAGTTGTGTTTTTTTTTTATATAAAATGATTATTTTATAATAATGATTTATAATATCATCACATCTCAAAATCGTCTCAGTGTTTGGAGGTTAAGTAATAAATATTTAATCCTTGAGTCAACACCATCTTTAGTCGATGTTGGTAAACATAAACATACTGGAAATGATGTCGATGTGCATGATTCCCGAATGCACTACCTTACAGAATGTTGCACGTTTCCTTTTTATATTTTTTAAAACCAAAGGCAAAGGTAAGTCCATTAACGGATTGATTTTCCTGTATAGAGGTTTTAATATGTTTTCAATAGCTCCATAGTTAGCAATGTCATAGCTCAGAGTTTGCAGGTAAGTTTTATTACATTTTTTTAGTACAATAAGGGACGATATTACGTACTTGAGGAAGTAACGATAAGTTTTGTTAATAATAACCAAAAATGTACGCGTGTTAGTGATTTCAGGAATCTATGCCCATAACTTGTACTTATAAGTCCAAAAAAATGATATTTTAAAAACGAAAGATATTTTTTACATAACTTTTCTGCCTGCCTACAATTTTATGATTATAGTATTGCTTTTTTGCCTAGACTGATAAATACTGTCAACGAAATTTGAAATAAATTAACATTTGTAACATTATTTTTCAAAAAAATATTCTTTTATTATCTCTATAGCTATATTATAAGCTATAAGAAGTAGCTTACTTTTTGTGGAATACTAACAGCTTTAGGTTGTGGTTGTCAAAGGCCTACGTCATTAGTATCTCATAGGTGTGACTGAAATAGAGTTAATAATCTTTGACAAGCTTCATAACAAACTTTATTTGTACCAAAATGTATGGACGATGCGAGATTGAAACTCTTTCAGATACGTCCCAGCTCTTTTACCAACTTAGCAACGGTTGGATTAGTTAGTAAGAGCGTTGGTGCCACGGGTTCGCGTCACGGTTCAAATCTTCCTTAAATTTTGGTACAAATAAAATTTGTGTATTTGATGCCAGAAGTGAATACTTCACTTAATAATAACAAACTGTTAAACTTTATTACTTTATTTGTTAAAGCATTTTATTGCTATAGTAATCTTGGAATAAGGCTAACGCCTTATTCATAATGGTCCGCTAACTTATAACAGCTGCTATAGAGTGATATTTTTCATTCTAACTAAGGTCAATAGAAGAAGACAGAGTGAGAATTAGCAATGCTTTAAGTTAGCAGACTATTATGAATAAGGGGGTATTTCTTTATTTGCTATAGCATTTTATTGCTATAGTAAGATTGGATTAAGGCTAACCCCGTTATTCATAATGGTCCGCTAACTTAAAACAGCTGCTATAGAGTGATATTTTTCATTCTGACTTAGGTCAATAGAAGAAGGCAGAGTGAGAATTATCAATGCTTTAAGTTAGCAGACTATTATGACTATTATAAGGGGGTAGATGTATACAGTTTTATACTAAAGTACCCGCCTTAATATAAAATGGCTCTTCAGTAAGCCTTATTACTCAGCTGCAGACGAAGAAACCATCCTAGGAGTGCATTTTGATTGTTTAAGTTTACTGTTTATTGTTTAAATGCAGATTATTCGTCTGGTTGTCTTTATCAATCACTTATGGAATGTAACGCTAATGATATTAAAAGAAATTTTTCATTTCTCATACTCGGAAAGTAATGTTGTTTTGATCTGATTATTGGGTGGAAAATTCTGCTTCCCTCCGTACAGAGGGAAAAAGTCATACAAATTACTTCCCACCCAACGGCCGGAATAAACTTTGAAAATAGAACTGCTGTCAGCTATGAAGAGCTTTATGTAAAAAAAACTAATCAAAAGAAATGCCATGTGACTTTCTAAACAGCCAGTGTAAACTTAGCGAAAACTTCATTGAGCGGAATAAGCCGCAACAATTACGCGGTAAGTTCCATATTTGAAATTTAAAAAGTCGATATAAATTGGCGGGATACTAATCTGTGCTTAGATAAACAACTAGTTTTATTTTACTCATATTCGAAATGAAAAGTAGAGTGTTTAACTCGGGTAAAAGTATCAATTCCTACTCGGACTATAGCCGACCTCGCTGCGCTCGGGCGTCTAAATACGGGAATTGATTCTTTCGAACCTCGGTTAACAATCTAGTATTACATTATTTCATTGAGGGTTTGTAAATTTTACATATTCAATGACTAATACATCGAATGAAGTATAATCTATCGATATCAATGACGTTCCATACATTTGATCTATATTAATAAGCTAGCTGACCCGACAGACTTTGGTCTGTTCATAGAAAAAAAAACTCTTGCGGATGGAATTTGGGAAAATCCGTTCTTAGCTGACCTTTACTCGGTGAAAAGATTATTCCTACCAAATTTAAAGTCTTTAGCTCTAATGGTTCCAGAGATATCGTGATGAGTGACTATATACGTGGAAATCTCTTATATACTAGTTGACCCAGCAAACGTTGTATTGACGTTATTAAAATCGCGATACAAAAGTAACTGTTGATCGTAGATGGGTGAAAATTTGAAGTTGTATGTATTTTTTAATGCTGACTCATAATCAAACAAATTAAAAAAAAATGTAAAAAAAAATAAAATAAAATAATCGTGTGGACCACCCTTAACATTTAGGGGTATGAATAGATAGATGGCCGATTCTCAGATCTACTCAAGGTCAAGCCGTTTCGGAGGAGTACGGGAACGAACATTGTGACACGAGAATTTTATATATAAGATATAGATAAATGGAGAGCCGGTGTTAACATATCGCGGGTTTCACAAATATTGATAAAATTAAAAGGACAAAATAATAATGATTAATTTAAGGTATTCATACTATTAATAAGCTAAGATCATACAATTAGTCTCACCAATGAAATAGGTTTTTTAAAAATGAATATTATTCGACACCAGCTATTTACTAAAGTACTAGAATTAGTCTGTGTGCCCTTAAGTATAGGCTTCTTCCAACCTCTTCCATAATACTCTGTTCTTTGCGTCCTAGCCCATAACTTTCCCCCTGTCTTTTCAATGGCGTCCTTCCATCTTATATTTTGCTGTCCTCCATTCCTTTTTCCGATTCTTGGCTACCAGGCTGTAACCCTTTTGTTCCACTTATCAACTCCTCTTAAGGAACTTCCAGACCATCTCCTCTTCAATCTTTTGACATTAACTGAAACGTCACTTTTCAACTCCTATGTTTCTTTTATAAAAACCAAAATGCCTCAAATAAATAAAGTACTACCCAACGAATACATTGAAAAATCACGATGACAATTTGTCACGCTTTTTTTTTATGGAAAAAAGAGGACAAACAAGCGTACGGGTCACCTGGTGTTAAGTGATCACCGCCGCCCACATTCTCTTGCAACACCAGAGGAATCACAAGAGCGTTGCCGGCATTAAAGGGCTATCAGGTCTTCTATACGCTAGAATATTCTAAGTCTATGCTTACCACCAACTTTACCAAAAATAACATTACCATTAACAACAATTTCGGATGTTTTTAATAATGTCTTTATTTAACCCACCAGTGGGAGGCTCCATTGCACAGGATGCCGGCTAGATTATGGGTACCACAACACATTTCTGCCGTGAAGCAGTTATGTGTAAGTGTTACTGTGTTTCGGACTGAAGGGTGCCGCTAGTGAAATTACAGGGCAAATGAGACTTAATATCTTATGTCTCAAGGTGACAATTTTTTACAATAATCTTAAGCTGCACTGCATTGTAACGGGCAGGGCGTATCACTTACCATCAGTTGAACGTCCTGATCGTCTCGTCCCTTATGTTCATAAAAATAATCACACACCACGTTATACTAAAACGGATTCATCCGATAAAACTGTTAGTAAAATTGTAAAAAAAAGCCAACTCACACAACGCGGCACCGCCGAAAATTAACAAAACGCGACTAATTAAAGTAGAAAAAGAAAATGCAATCAAAACTGGTAAGTCTTAATGGTCGGATATAACCGTTAGGGTATGGGAGCGTAACAGATAGCAATTGTAGGCAGCTGCCAAGTACGATGCCAAACGGAGCCAGCCCTGCAGTTATGACCTTGTAAAAAGTTAACCGGATGTAGTAAAGGCAACAGAAATTCGCCAGTTCCTGAACTATATTATGATCTTTTTTTTATTTATAATGAGGGACGAGACGAGCAGGACTTTCAGCTGATGGTAATTGATACGCCCTGTCCATTATAATGCAGTGCCGCTCAGTAGTCTAGAAAAACCCAAAAATTCTGAGCGGCACTACAATTGCGCTCGTCACATTGAGACATAAGATGTTAGGTCTCATTTGCCCAGTTATTTCACTAGCTACGGCGCCCTTCAGACGGAAACACAATAATGCTTACATATTACTGCTTCACGGCAGAAATAAGTGCCGTTGTGGTACCCATAATCTAGCCAGCATCCTGTGCACATTAGCCTCCCACTGGTGAAATCTCTTTGAAATAATCTTTGGAATGTATTTGATTATACAAATATTGTGTAGTATTGAGTATAAATTCCGCTAAGTTTTTTCTTTAATGAATTCGATACGTGTTTCGCCTCTACACGAGGCATCCTCAGGAGATGTTGACGCAAAATAACGCCTCATTCAATAAATGTATTTGATTGTCAATACTGATGTATTTGAGCATGTGTTTTTTTTTTTATTTGTCTGTTGTCTTTATTTATTCAAAAAGGCTTCGATAATTTATAAGCCTAGATAGTCTCTTGCTGTTAGACAACCGATAAAAACAGGCCAGTAATATTAGTTTAGTGTGCGTGAATTGCTCAAAAGTGAGGTTAACTTTCAAAAAAAATTTTTTTTTACGTTTTCACAGCTGTATTCATTTTATATTTTATATTATCTGTGTAGACGTATCAAAAAGGCTTACCAATAAATACAATTTATCAACTATCAACACTAAAAATTTAAATAATAAAAAAAAATAGCTTGTATGTACTTTAAATATAGGTAGGCATAACATTACTATACTAAATACGTGTGACATTTTTAAATCTAAAATCTACAATTTTGGAGAAATATAATTTTTTTTTCTTAAATTAAGAAACTTTGAAGAATAATGAATGAAGAACATTGATATCTTCTTCATATGATTGTAACATTAGGTGTAGGGGAGAGTTTAAGCCATAATTACTAATGTGGAATTTTATGTGCGTGGCGGAAAAGTACTAAGCCGACAATTGAAGGCAGGCCCATGCAAACCAATTTGTGATAACAGTGAAGGACAGTCCTTAAGCTAAGCATAAGCTTTTCATAAGCTTTCTCGACATAAAAAAATATATAATAACCCTAGGGTCTACATCCAAATAAATGCCGTTTCGTTTGATGTATTTTTTTTGTTTTATTGTTTTAAGATAGACTAAACAAGCTTAAAATAATTTTCTCAATAGCAAAGAAAAACCACAAAAGTAAACATTTTCTGTAGAATTTTCATACATTTGTGTTGTATTCTACCATAAAATATTTTAAATCAATTGATTTATATAAGCACTAATTAAAAAAATACGGGTTGCACTCCGGGAGTGCCGGCAGAATTTGACACTTGAAAATTGTCGCTGTGCATTATAATTTAAAAACTTTTAAATTATTATCTTAAAAAATTATATTTAAATTAAAATTAAATAAAATTAAGACTTGAACATGATGTTTTTTCTCTTCATTTTAAAAGTACTTACAGCTGAGATTCGATTCCAATGACCGTATGAGCATTAAGTTGAAATAGCCGAACTATGATTAGTTAGAAATATAAATTATACGAGACTCTGTGTGTGTCTCGTGCCAGATTTTGGCGAGACAACACGTCCTGAGGATGCCTCGTGTAGAGGCGAAACACGTGTCGAATTGTTTTAAAAACAAATATTGGCGGAATTAACACTAAAGAAAACTTAAATCATTTGTATAATTATGGATTTCTGTCGAAGTAACGCCTAATTCAATAAATATAAATTATATTTCATCTATAATTTCAACGAAGTCTTACGTAATATCGATCACTTGTCCTGACGCGAATTTAACATTTTATACCCATCTCATGAAAAGTGATCAACGCTGCTAAAGAAGATTTTATTTCAAAAATGTGTTATGACGATTATGTAATTTTTGATAATTGCTATCTATTTTATGCGGTGAAGGGCCAAGCCGTTACAGTTTCAGTCTATTCCGAAAGGTTGAACTTAATGTATTTATGCCATAATCTCCTTGCCTATAATTCTTGAACTTCATCATTTTCATCTGTTTTCATCGTTTTGTGTCATGGAATAGCGTCCCACAGTAACACAGACATTTTGTCACAGTTACGTCCTTTTGAAAATTATTTGGCAGAAACAGAATGATTAATTAGTTTTGTGGAAATTTTGTTTTTCCCGAATTTTCTAAAACCCGAATCGACGAATTTTTATGTAGTGGTAAATTGTCATTCAAAATGAAAAATCTTTCATTTTTCTTTTCACAATTCTGGCTATTTTTGTTGAATTTTGATTATTGACTGATTGATTTTACTCAGGTAAGATTCACTAAATCGTCACCTCAAAGGAATTAACATACATAACATTATGTATCCTGACAAACACATTAAGTATCCTTATTTAGATACGGATACTAAGGCTTCTTACTCACGAGAGTGAAAAAGCGTAGCGTTAAATCTGAAAACAGAATGCCGCTATGTATTTTCAGTAAAATGTCAACCGCTCAGCGCTTAATAAAATGTTGAGGTATGAATATACTAGCTAAACCCGGTACACATCGATGAATTTATTGTTTAAGTAATAAATGTCTAAAAAAGTCGGTCTAAAAAATAGCAAAGTCAATTGAGTCCATAATCATCTACGAACAATTCCGCGTGGATGCGTGATTGCGCCTAAAAAAATTTGAGTTGATTCTTTTCAACGCCTTTTTAACAGACGTTGTCACATTTGTGTGAATAAGGGTTAAGCGTGATTTCTTTTCTTAATGCTTGAAACTATTCCCGTGTTATGTAGTACATCGTGAATCGTTATTGTATCAGTAATTCAATTCTGTCCAAGTATATTATCTAAAGTTTAGTTTTGCAAAACAAATCTTTAATATACAAAAGATCTTTCAGATAGTGTCGTTTGCCTTTGTATGTACAATGTAGGCTCCCTAGAAAAAGCAGGATGTTGGATCTTAATTGGGAAACGAGAATCTCATATTTATCTGTTATCATTTTTAGATTAAAATTACACAAAATACTTATTAATATTTGTAGACTAACCATTGTTTCGACAATTTAAATAATTTTAATTATATGTCTCTCTTTAAGACTATAAATTCTCTCTCTCTCTCTCTCGATTATAAATTCGAACAACGCCAATAAACGGGACAATCGAGAAATTATACGACTTAAAAGAGCTATCAACGAGTATCTTTATTTATATAATTCAAAAACTCAAGACAACTTCATCCTTTAGCCTATGACAAAATTATTCATGGAATTGTTTACGTATGAAATAGAAAATCATGTCGTACACTTAGAACGTACTTCCGTCGATACACAACTAAAATACTAAAAGTAATAAAAGACGTAGGAAAAAACTACAACATCGGAGGACTGAGCTGTTTCAATTTAGACTATGTTTTGAAAAATAAAAGACTTTCCATGATCACTAATTACATAATGAAGAGACAATATTTTTTCATATCATTCAAAAATTAAAGATAACTTCATGCTAAAACTTAAGACAAAATTATTCACGGAATTCTCAATTAGGCCACGTATGAAATTGAAAATCATGTCGAACACTTAAAAAGTACTTGCGTCATTAAACAACTTAAAAGAAATAAAAAATGTAGAAGAATCTACACCATCTATAGGTCCCGATGAATCTATTCTGTTTGAATTTAGACTACTCTTTGAAAAATAAGACTTTCCATGATCACTAATAACATAATGCAGAGACTGCCAAAACGATGCAAATTCGTGATTTGTACTTTGGACTCAGAAATGCTATCGTCAACCTTTTTCTTCTCTTATCTAATCATACACCACAATAACGCAAGAAAGCTTACTATTTCGGATTCCATTTAGTAATTAGTGAAGAGCGATCGATATACGTCGGAGATGAAGAGAGCTCTCGGCGTAATGCTTGCCTCACAAAGATAACATCTAATATTTCTATGTGGGGTACGCTGTTTGTGTGACCGATTTACATATTCTTAACTCAGATAAACTTTTATGTATTACATGTTATTTATATTTTGTAGATATAACATATGTATACATATGTTATAACGTTGTTTGTTTAACCGGGGCTCATATATTAGTTCGAGCCACCCCAGTTTATTTCGTCAACATATGCATTTTTATTTGTTTTATAAGCAGCATTGGCGATTGCTGTGTTTTTATAGAGATAATTTTCTTTTCCTCATTGCTTACATATCTGCGCTTGAAGTTGTATATATTTTTTTTACATTTTAATTTTACAATCAGCTCACCGCGTACCAATGTGTCTTCGATTTTCGAATGAATATTATGTATGTTTATTTGACGCTTTGAAAGGTCGTTACAGATCTTGTCATTCCTCTGATTTACTCTTGTTACCAAGAGAGTATATTTTTTTTTATGATAATAAGGGACGAGACGAGCAGAACGTTCAGCTGATGGTAATTGATACGTAATGCCCATTACAATGCAGTGCCAAGAGCAGATTCATAAAACCCAAAAATTCTGAGCGGCACTACAATTGCGCTCGTCACCTTGAGACATAAGATGCTAAGTCTCATTTGCCCAGTAATTTCACTAGCTACGGCGCCCTTCAGACCGAAACACAGTAATGGTTACACATTACTGCTTCACGGCAGAAATAGGCGCCGTTGTGGTATCTATAATCTAGCCGGCTTCCTGTGCAAAGGAGCCTCCCACTGGTGAATAAGCTGGGATGGTCACATACACTCAGCGAGCACATAGTACACACTCGTAGGGTACCTACGGGTACCCTCGCTTCCCTCTTCGATAAAAATACATTCAATACATTATATATTTTACATTTGATGTCTTGCTCATACAGGGATTCAAACCCAGGACCCTTAGCTTAGTAGTCAGTGTTGCTGAACTTGGGTTTTAGAGCTCGTCAAAAATAATCGTCGGAATATAAGTAACGCCACAGCCTGTATTGGCATACTTGGCGTCGATATATCGAGCGGCGTTCATTTCCGTGGTCGTGGAAGAGAAGGCCAAACTGGCCTCAAAAAAGCTTGGTGTACTTAGTAAGGCGAGGCAGTACTTCACTAAAAGCCACCGCCTGCAACTTTATAAGGCGCAAATTCGGCCTCTCATGGAGTACTGTTCTCACCTCTGGGCGGGTGCTCCCCAGTACCAGCTTCTTCCATTTGACCGCATACAGCGAAGAGCGGCTCGAATCATCGACGATCAAGTCAACTCCGATCGGCTTGATTCTCTAGCATTGCGTAGAGATGTGGGTTCTTTGTCTATCTTCTACCGCTTTTATCACGGGGAGTGCTCAGAGGAGCTGTTCGGGTTGATTCCAGCGGCCGAATACCACCACCGGACATTACGTGCAAAGTACCATCCGCATCACGTAGACGTCTGGCATTCCACAACCGCGCGTTTTGTTCGAAATTTCGCGGTTGCCTCGAACAGCCACTTTGTGGAATCAACTACCGGCAGCGGTCTTCCCGAACAGATACGACTTAGGGACCTTCAAGAAAAAAGCATACTTCCACCAAAAAGGCCGGCAACGCATTTCTTGACACACCTGTTGTTGCGGATATCCATGGGCGGTTGCCTTACCTCTCCCCATCCCGTGAGCCTCTTGCCCGTTTGCCCCCTCTCATATAAAAAAAAACAACGTATACATGTCTTTACCTATTCTGTGGTATACACGTTTAAGTTAGTAGCTTCAAGTAATCGTACTCGGAAGCGATCGGGATAGGCTATTTCTATCACTACATACTTATAGATTACAATCGATATATTATAAAAGCTATTTTTCGAAAATAAATAAAATATAACGCAATTTTAAAAGGTTTTTACTCCTTGTACATGAACATGCTTCAAAGATGCATATTTGTTGCCCCCTTCGACTCATGAAAATTGTTCGAGCGTAATTTTCCTTGGGTTCAATGGATTATTAAAATCAAAATCACTTTATTGAATAATTTATTGATAAAGTGATTTTGATTTGAATGAATAAAATTTATTCATTTAGGTCAAATGTGACACATTTTGACATTTACCACTACTTCAGAAAAAGTTGAGCCTTAATAAGAAGAAATGCTTAGATCTTAGAATATTGACAAAGATCATTTATACATGTGCGTCTGTATAGACTATGACAGCTGTGAAAATGTCGAAACAAAATGACTTTCGAACTAACCTCTATTTTGAGCAATTCACGCACACTAACACAAAGTGTCATACAAATCGCGAGTGTAAGACGTAAGACGCAGCTTGTCACGCACACTTAACTAATATTCCTGGCCTGTTTATATTGGTTGCCTAACAGCAAGAGACTCTATCTAGGCGTATTAATTATCTAAGAAGAAATGCAAGAAACTCATTGGCACTGATTTAAATCAACATTTATAGCATCATAGTTTTAGTAGTTATTTTAATTAGGTACAATGTATGTAAAGTGATCCTACTTTTGGGAAATGCAAATTTTCGTAATCTTCGCTAGCCATTTCACTACAGTCGGCAGTTTGAATGTTGTTTTAAAATGTTCACCGTTGTATTTTCAAATCAAATCAAAATCAGTTTATTCACGTAGGTCACGGAAATGAATGTCAAAAAAAAATTTTTTTTTTTTATTGGTTCTACCGCTACTTCGTAAAGGGTTAAGCTAATGAGAAGTAGCAAGAAACTCATTGCCACTCTTTTATATCAAGATTTACAATTACATCGATTTACAAATCATTTCAATTACAATATAATATGTAAAATTTAAAATGATGCAACAAACACACTCAAATGTCAAATAGTCAATGTCTTACACGAGTAAGTCAAAAAAGTAAATGTAAATTAATACAAAAGTTATTGAGTACAGTATCTAAATCATCCACATACACCATAAATAAATAATAAAGGTATTCTGTGAGCATTTTATAAGCGATTATAAATAAATAAATATGTATATATCCATACATATATATATACACACAATAACTTTTAAGAATCTGAAACCGAGTCTCTGGCAATTAGTGATATATTGGTGTGGATGACACACCGAGTGTTCGATGGAAAAAGTGTCGTAGAAGTGTAGCACGAGTGTCAAGGATACGTCCGGCTTAGGACTGGTGGGTGTCAGACTTGGCAAAGATCTGTCGACACGTGACAACATTGACACTCACCACGACTAACAAAACACTGTGGAACTGTTCGCACAATTCTAGAACACTAATCTTCACGGTTTTAAAATAACATATTTTGAAGCGAAATTCTTTAATCTTGTATGCTTTGTTCAACTCTCAGGTTGTGGCTTCACCTAGAGAATCTGTTTAGATTAGCAAGAGCGATATTTCAAGTCAATTTCCTAATATGCAAATATTAGAGTTGAGCAAGTTATCAACTGTAAAGTAGATCTTGTAGATGAAGCCACAACCTGAGAGTTGAACAAAGCATACAAGATTTTATGATGATACGTCACTCGAACGGTTAGCTCAGTTGGGAGAGCACTCGAACGGAACGCGAGAGGTCCTGGGTTCGAGTCCCGCATTGTTCATAAAATTTTGTTTTCAAATTATATTCTTATATCTTTAAATGAGCAATTCTTGTATATATATATAATTGGAATCTCGGAATCGGCTCCAACGATTTTCATAAAATTTAGTATATAGGGGGTTTCGGGGGCGATAAATCGATCTAGCATAGTTTTAATTAAAAAAATTGTAGTTTTATCCGTGTTTTAATGAGAAACAGCTACAATAACATTAAAATACAAAGGTAAATTTCGCCACTATATACAAGACTAAAATAGCTCAATTGGGTGATCCGGAAACCAGAAGACCCCGGTTCGAATCTAGATGTCCTATTAGTTTCTTTTTTATTCAAGTTTTGTATATATATTTTTTTATATATTATATACATATATTTTTTTTTTCTTCTTAAAAATCCGAGCAAGGCTCGGTCGTCCGGATATTTTGTGTATTAATCTCAGAAGTGAGGTTTATCACTTTAAAAACATAACAAACTGTTTTGAAAATCTTTAATTTCAAGAGTGGTAGTTACCACTATCATTAATCTAAGGGTCCCAGTAAGTTTACTGGGATTTTTTAACACATCACAATCAACCACATCTTACACATTTGGTAACTTCTATACGCTTCGTGTTATTTTACACTGAAATTAATAAAATACAAAATACTTACTCATGATATGATCCCAGTGTCTTTCTTATTTCTTGTAGTATTATTTTAACAATGTTTAACTACGAAAATCGGCATTTTAGTTTCAATTATTACCAAAGTTTAACAGAACATGTGGCACGTAAACGTCACACTTTGTTAGAGACTGGCTCGAGAACGCCCACTTGGGCGTAGTATTAGTTGCCACACGTTACGACTACGCCTGCGGTATCTAGTTGGAGCGCAGCGGAGACCAATCCTTAATCAAAGCTGTGACCTTATTATAATCAAGAAACATTTTTTGATACCAACGTTTTCGATTCTCGTTCTCTCGTGCTTGGTTTTTAGACCGAGATCAAAATACTTTTCAATTAAAATAAATATCATCAGTATCTGTGTCGCTTTATTTTGCTTTTTGTGACATTTTTGTTTTTATGAGTGCCTTAGGCCTTAAGAGTACTCAGGCCGCAAACAGAGGCCTCGTATATAAACCCGAAACCAAGAAGCGAAAAAATCAAAACAATCTGACTGAAAATATTTCCTTCCATTCAGTTTCCAAAATTGGTTTATGATTATGATTCAATGTTATTAAATCACGAATTTTTGGTCGGAGCTCAGTTGTCGTTACATAAATGGTGATTGTTTCGACTGCAAAAACGCGACGGTGTGTAGTTTTAGAATTCTCACAACTGAAATAGGCCTCAGCTAATGTTTCTTAACTCTTAAAGGTCGGACCGCATTAGAGCGGCACTGTGTTACGCGTCGCTTTACGCGGTAATTATCGCATTACAACTGCAGTAAGCGGCAGCTCGCTTCATTTCTATATCATATCACGTGCGAGCAATGTTACAAGATGAATGACAGTGATGAGGGTTTGGTCATTATTTCTTTGTTGTGTGCAGAAGTAGGACGAATTATTGAAAAGAAAAAATTAAGAAGAAATGTATTGCTCATATACTGAGATCACATTATCAAGAAATTTCATGATTTGCTTCTTCGTCTTCCTACTGTCGAAGACAAAATTCTATAACCTTAACAATTAACAGTACGCATACTGAAGCGACCGCTTGCATCATTTATTATGGTGTACGTCGCACTGAGCGTCGCTGTACTGTAATGAGGTCCTTCCTTAAGACTCCGCTGACTTTTCGTCCGTCTGTCTGTCGAAAGGTTGTATCACAAATATTGTTACACAGCTGAAATTCTTCCGGAGTGTGTTGCTGTATTCCGTAATATCTGCCACTTGTAACACGCATGGATATTTTAAACAAAATAATTAAATATAAAAATTATCTGCAACGATGGAATTCTGAAGTAACA
Source organism: Leptidea juvernica (assembly GCA_949711755.1). Taxonomy (NCBI): domain Eukaryota; kingdom Metazoa; phylum Arthropoda; class Insecta; order Lepidoptera; family Pieridae; genus Leptidea; species Leptidea juvernica. The sequence continues at coordinate 15,399,697 of CATIXQ010000008.1, forward strand.
AATATAAAAAGTTTATACGATACACAGACGAGTAAAATAAGAAGGACTACGTGTCACCTTACATAACAGTGAGGCACCAAAACAAGCCGGTAAACGTGTAAATATACACGCATACACTTACACTAATACAAGCCGATCGGCCGCCATTATGAGATTTGCCATCGTCTGTGACAGATCCGAAGAGAAAATGCCGTCGTACGTTGTGAAAAAGTGTTGTAACAATACTATAAAAGTATTTGTGGATATATGATTATTTAAGGGAGAAAAAATTGTGTATCTGGTATACCTCGTAACCGCACACACACTAGCATAAAGGTTCTTCACTTGCTAATATCACGGCGCGGAGTCCTTATTTTTTACTTGTCCGTGATACGATACAACTACTTTCTCAAATACAGTTAAATAAATGAAACATAATAAAAATATTTACTATACGAGTATAATTTCAGAAAGAAAGATAGCCAATTGGAAATACGGTCTGAAATATGTAATCTATATCCAGAATGGATCCTTTACAAACATCTCGAATGGCCAATACCAGCTTTGATTAAACATGGGAGGAGCATAGATTTGATGCCGTTCAATATTCCAGATTCATTTCGATGGAATCTGTCATAATTAAAAAATAAATACGTCCTAAGGCTAAGGTTTATTGTTTTAATGGTTAAATCTACCAGTGGGAGGTTTCTTTGCACAGAATGCCGGTTAGAAACAGTGCCTTTTTATACGCTTTATATTAGCTTCACCTGTATGTTTGTATGTTTGTAACCGACTTCTTTGGGCGCGATTTTGACCCACTTTAAACGGCTAGATTTCATTCAAACTTTGTAGATTTATCGAGGACCGATGACATTACACTAATTTGACTAAAAAATGATAAATAAATAATAGTTAAAAAAAACTAAAAAGCACGCTTTATATAAAATTCAACTAAAAAATAGAAAATAAATTTAAATTGAAAATAGTATAAAAAAAAATATTTTATTGTAAAAAAAGCGTCGGGTGCTTTTTAAGGTATTATTAAAATAATAATTCTTCTACACCCCACGCTTTTTTTTTACAATAAAATATATATTTTTGACACTATTTTCAATTTAAATTTATTTTCTATTTTTTAGTAGAATTTTATGTAAAGCGTGCTTTTTAGTTTTTTTTAACTATTATTTATTCTGTCGTAAAACAGTAGTATGTAAGCAGTATTTGTGTTCTGCTTAGAAGCATAGACTTACAATATAATACCGTATAGACTACCTGACAACCACCTAAAAATGCATGACTAATATTGATTTCTAAATATGTGAGTTAGATAGTGGTTTTATATACAAAATATTAAGCCGCTAATGCCAAGCGCATTCCCGACTCGTGGTCACACCAGTGTGAGTACGAGTAATTTTTCTCCTCGTCGTCACACCAAGGGTTTTACTGCACCCTGTTGGTAACTGATATTATAAGTGATGTGTCAATTTCTATTTTCATGATCTCGACATTCTCGATAGTTTAGATAACGAATGACTATGGACGGAAAATGTTTTTTTCCTCGTCTTCACACCACGGGTTTTACTGCACCTTAATTACAGTAGTATTTCCGTAAAATGGCCTACAGATATATAGTTATTAATAAGTTTCGTTTGCGTATTAATAATCAATTTATCTTTTAAAATTTTCTCTATTTCCTTGGGCTTTTTTCAATGTCAATATCCACGTCCTCTTTTAAGACAGTTAATATTTTATTAACTATCACACAATTTTTGTTAATTATACTGTTTAGTGAGGTGTGCCCACAATGAAACTTTCATGTTTGAGCCAGTATTTCTTCATGTACGTTGAAAAATCTTTTACTTTGCCAACCGAGGCACCCAAACAGATAAATTGATTATTAATACGCAAACGAAACTTATTAATAATTATATATCTTTAGGCCATTTTACGGAAATACTACTGTCATTTAGGTGCAGCAAAACCCGTAGTGTGACGACGAGGAAAAAATATTTCTCGTAGTCACACTGGTGTGACCACTAGTCGGGAATGGCCAAGTGTATCTGACTTTTTACGACTTGTCAGTTAAAATCCGGTTGCATTAACAATTAATTCACTTTCCTTTTCTATGTTGCTGTTCCTCTGGTAGAAATATTCCTCTTTAACATTTACTCACCAAAGGGAGTAAAAATAACACATACCAAGTGTTGTTGCAATATGTTATGTTTTTAAAGTGATAACCCTCACTTCTAGGATTAACCTAAAATAAAATTTGAAAAACAAAATTTTATGAACGATCCGGGATTCGAACCCAGGACCTCCGGCGTTCCGTGCCGGTGCTCTAACCACGGATTTACAAGAGCGACATCTCAAGTCAATTTCCTAATATGCAAACATTGGGGTTGAGCAGGTTATCAACTGTAAAGTAGATCCTGTAGATAAAGCCACAACCTGACAGTTGAACAAAGCAAACAGAATTTTATAACGAGGCGGTACTCGAACGGTTAGCTCAGTTGGTTAGAGCACAGGCACGGAACGCCGGAGGTCGTGGGTTCGAATCCCGCATCGTTCTTAAAATTTTGTTTTTCAAATTTTAATTGTGTATATGTTATATTGTTATATTGCAACAACACTTGGTAAACGTCATGAAATCAGTTCGTTAAAGGGGGGAAGAACTGATAAGAAATTTCCAGCCCATCTTTTAAATCATATAACAACGTAGCCTTCTTAATATAATAAATATTATACAATTTAATGTGGCCTGCGCAGAACCAGACCAGAACCATGCAGCATTAGATTCTATAAGACGATCTGTATAGCCAAGTGGTTAGCGATCCTACCTACAAAGCTAGAGGTCCCGGGTTCGAATCCCGGTAGGTGCAAGCATTTATATGATGAATATAGATGTTTGTTTCCGAGTCATGGATGTTTAAATGTATAATTATGTATGTTTATATGACTTTATGTATGTTTAAGTAAGTATATTGTATTAAATATATCATTGTCTTGTAACCCATAACACAGGCTATATTTGCTTAACTTGGGGCAAGATAATTTGTGTAAAAAGTGTGTCAATATTATTATTATATAATCAACAATACTATAGTAAGTTTTTTTGTCAAAGAAGCTTTAATATATTTTTTAAATTTGTGCTCAGTAAGTCCTAGTATATGTCTGATATTTTATTGTAAAATTGACTTAACTCTACCTAACCTATTTCACGGCACGTACAGATTTTCATTCTTCTTGAATTAAATTAATTCAAATCACAATTTTTCTTGAACTCAGTTATGTTTTTTCTAACATACATTATTTTCATGTATTGTATGTATAAAATTCAACGTATTGCATAAAATAGATTGTAGAGAGATTTTAGCAATTCTCGCAAACAAAGAAAACACTTACTTGCTGATTATTACATAGACTGCAACAATAATAGGAAAAGCCCTATGAAATTCGGTGGAAAGCTTGGAAAATCGATGCGAAACAACAATACAGATTATAAATCTATGTAAGCCAGCGATTTCAATTTAACAGAATTAATCCGATATTGCTGTTACAGTACGACGTATTAATAATGCTAGCGTCGAATTGTAGAGATTATATTGTGCACTAGCTCTACTATTGTAGAGTTCTACATCCTTTCTTTTCAATTAATTTTTTTTAGGTGATAACCCTCACTTCTGGGTTTAATTACACAATTTAAATTTGAAAACTAATTTTATGAACGATGCGGGACTCGAACCCGCGATCTCTCGCGTTCCGTGCGAGCGCTCTTACACTGAGCGAACCGTTCGAGTGACGTATCGTTGATAACTTGTTGTCTTGTACAACTTTCTGGTTGTGGCTTCATCTACAGGATATACTTTACAGTTGATAACCTGCTCAACCCCAATATTTGCATATAAGGAAATTGACTTGTGATGTCGCTCTTTCAAATCTAAACAATTTGTTATCTTTTTAAAGTGATAACCCTCACTTCTGCGATTAATTACATAAATTAAATTTGAAAACAAAATTTTCACGCGTTCCGTGAGAGCGCTCTTCCACTCAGCCAACCGTTTGAGTGACGTTTCGTTGATAACTTGTATATTTTCTACAAATCCCATTTTTTATTTACTTTTAGATTGAGTGGGATGCTCCTTTGCTCAGGATACCGGCTAGATTATGGGTACCACAACGGCGCCTTTTTATGCCGTGAAGCAGTAATGTATAAGCATTATTGTGTTTCGATTTGAAGGGCGCCCTAGTTAGTGAAATTATTGGGAAAATGAGACTTAGCATTTTATGTCTCAAGGTGACGAGCGCAATTGTAGTGCCGCTCAAAATATGTTCGTTTTTCAAGAATCCTGAGTGGCACTGCATTATAATGGGCAGGGCGTATCAAATACCAACAGCTTAACATCATGTTCGTCTCGTCCCATATGTCACAAAAAAGTTTTTACTTAGAGGTGAAGAATCTGTTCTATTAAGGTTATGACTAGGTTTTACAACTCTACAACATATCCAAAAAATAGAATTAATAGTTTATAACGTTTTTTTATTAACCTATATAGGTTAATAATATATTAGGTACAAATATATATTCGTACGTTAGTTACAGCCAGCCGGTTCACAGGCCATTTGTGGTTTATTTGACCATATACATCACAGGGGGTTGCTTAAACTAGTGATTATGAGACAAATAGCACTTATTTGACGTGGACTTGACAGGACACATCAAATAGAATACAATTAGTGTTGGGATATGTATTTTTTTTTTATGAAAATGAGGGACGAGACGAGCAGGACGTTCAGCTGATGGTAATTGATACGCCCTCCCATTACAATGTAGTGCTGCTCAGGATTCTTGAAAGTCCTAAAAATTCTGAGCGGCACTATAATTGCGCTCGGCACCTTGAGACGTAAGATATTAAGTCTCATTTGCCCTGTAATTTCACTAGCTACGGCGCCCTTCAATCCGAAACACAGTAACGTTAACACATTACTGCTTCACGGCAGAAATAGGCGCCGTTATGGTATCCATAATTTAGCCGGCATCCTATGCAAAGGTCCCACTCTATATAAAAGTAAAGAAAGGATGTAAGACTCTACAATAGTACTGCTATGTAAAGTCCCATTTGCCCAGTAATTTCACTATCTACGGCGACCTTCAGACCGAAACCCAACAATTCTTACACATTACTGTTTCACGGCAGAAATAGGCGCCTGTCTATATAAATATTATTAACATTATATGCATACCCTGTGTATGCAAAATCATCTAAAGGTAAACACTACATCCTAATTTCACTTATTACTTTATAAATCTAGAAGTTAGTTAAAATCAGGAATCAACTAAAACCAGAGAAAACAAAATTATACATAAATAATTTAAAGTTTGCAATACCTTAGATATCTAAATATAGTTATGGAAACAAATAATAAGTATTTTAACTAAAACAAAATTTCCTAAATAATATTATATTATTCAGATTAGATACATTTGCGAACTAGCTAATGTAAGCGACGGTTTAATACCAAAAAGCTTAAAGTGTGTTGAGGCCTTAAGGAAGCCCCGTTATCGCTTTATCAGTGCAATGTCACAGACAGACTCGAGATATTTTATACATTTAACGAAAATTGCCTTTAAAATTTCACCGGCAGGGTCTTTTATTATTTAGGTAGCATTATCGTTTAGGACCGAGAATGTCTACGTATTTTAGACTTGGAAAAAGACTTAATCGTTGCTAATAGCTTTTATTGTTATATTTTTTAATGTTTTTGTTGACACTTTCAACTTAATCTAAATTGATTAATATAAGTTGACTATGTGAGATTAATATGGATTATTTTTACTAGCTTTTAAAAAAAGCAAAGGAAAAGTAAACAAAATTTACTAAGCGGACGTTTAAAATAATGTCATAGGTTTATAATAATAACCTTTAATTGTAATAAAAGCATTTATAATCATAGAAAAAAGATCGTATGTAATTGTAACTAAATTCAAACTATTATGTCAACCGCTACACTACAAGTAACACATAGGTAACACATACAAATAATAGTCTATATATATAAAAATGAATTGCTGTTCGTTAGTCTCGCTAAAACTCGAGAACGGCTGGACCGATTTGGCTAATTTTGGTCTGGAATTATTTGTGGAAGTCCAGAGAAGGTTTAATAGGTGAATAAATAGAAAAATGCTGCTAAATTAAATAAAAACAACAAATTTGTTTTTCCTTTGATGTGTCCATATATAATTTCTATGAGAGAATTTATTGACGCACGGTTTGACAGTTCTGCTGTGAAACAATTTCATTACGACAGCAGGGTGCATATTTTACGAAGTAATTTTTGATGTTATGATATATTATTGACAAATTCATATAAAAGCATTATAGATTATAGAACAACGTCTGTCGGGTCAGCTAGTATTTTATAAATATTAAAGGCAATAAGATTTTCATACGAGGTGTATTAAATTAAATCTCTATTAAGTTATTTTATACATTTCAGTTTACGAAGTCAGTTTTTTATATACTAACAATTATCGATACACAAAAATATATGTACGTGGCAAAAGTCCATACAATGCTGGTTATTCTCCTATATTTTTGTGACTAGTGTTATATTGCAGTGTTTTTCAGGGTAATTGAGAAACCCACAATCTTAGCGGCATCACAGTTGTCCTTGTTACTATTTTACATTAAAACACAAATGAAAGTTACTGCTAATAATCATCATAATAGATTAGACAGCATCCCATGGCAAGGAGACTGCCAATGGTGAATCTGTGTATAAACAAACAAATGTATAACTTCATATAGATTTAGTAAAATTTTATCATTTATATTTACATGATTACCAAAATAAATTTCACCCATAATTACAACAAATCTCATATTAATATCATTATTTTATTATCCTCATATTCAAAAACTGAAAAATACGCTTCATCATCTCTCATCAGACAAAGCCTCCCCCCAAAAGATCGGTCCTGCGCTGCCCTCATATAGGAAAATAAGCTTATAGTTTCTTAAACAACTTTCAATAATTTTCACAAATGTCTGTCAACTGCGGCAAATTTTTCAAACAAAATTATTTTAGTGTTGTTTGATCTAATATACTGTAATCTCTTCGGTTGACCTTCGTGAGGTTGGGCAAGTTCATTGCATTTATCCTAAGCCACAAGTGGATAACGTGCCTTTAGAAGTTTTCAGTTCAAAAAACATCTTAAATATCAGAAAATATCTTACGATAACCCTTAGGATCTATTATCCTTCATCATGTTCGAACTAATTTCTGCAACGACAACTTGAACTAAAGGACATAACTTACAAAACTTTAACAAAATCTTATCAGAACTTCAGCATGCCGCGTTCGTTGCGAAAGGCAATCTTTTCCTCAGCGGATATATCAACTAATTTCGTCCGATAATAGCAAGCTGTCTCGCTCTAGAAGCCGAGGTTGCGCAAACACCCAGAACTAAAACAGCTCGTCTAAATATAGTTCTGCAACTGCATCGTATAGAAAACACTGTTGCGATATATGGACACCGCATAGCAGATTTTCGGCACAAATTGCCGGATAATATTCAATGAGCTTCAATATTGATGGTGAGTGCTCTGGCCCGCAATTTTGGTCAGCGCATCTGGTGCGACACGCATACTTGTAATATACGATTAGTTTTCCGATCGTTCCCGGCACCCGATTGGACATTAACCATGTTTTACGGCGGTGGCCAATGTGGACTGATAATACGGCGTGCTTTACTAAATTATTAAAGTTACGTTTACTTGTTTAAGCTAATACGGTAATGCTTAACGAGCCCATTGATTGTTATTTCTACTGGGGAAATTTAATTTTTTTATATTCTCCTTTTTATAATGTCAAGTTTGCCAGGGAGGCTCCAATGCACAGGATGCCGGCTAGATTATGGGTACCACAACGGCACCTATTTCTGCCGTGAAGCAGTAATGTGTAAACATCACTGTGTTTCGGTCTGAAGGGCGCCGAAGCTAGTGAAATTACTGGACAAATGAGACTTAACATCTTATGTCTCAAGGTGACGAGCGTAACTGTAGTGCCGCTCAGAATTTTTGGGCTTTTCAAGAATCTGGAGCGGCACTGCATTGTAATGGGCAGCGCGTATCATTACCATCAGCTGAACGTCCTTCTCGTCTCGTCCCGTACTTATTTAAAAAAATATTTTTCTGGGTAACATTTTAATCTATTTTGACGAACACTGTTAACTGTAAACGTTGACAAGTGTGGATAATGCGTTTTAGTTTTCGTTTTTGAAACTCTCCAGAGTTGGTGGTGCAACTCAGTTGGTGGTGCAACTCAGTTGGTGGTGCGTAATTAACGTAATGGGCTAGGGCTCTGCAGTTCCATTGATGAATGACCTTAAAAAATGCAAATGCAAATATCGTCCAACTATGCCATAGTTTTTTTTTATAAATAAAATAAGGGACGAGACGAGCAGAACGTTCAGCTGATGGTAATTGATACCCCCTGCCCATTACAATGCAGTGCCGCTCAGGGTTCTTGAAAAACCCCAGAAATTCTGAGTGGCGGCACTACAACCACGCTCGTCACCTTGAAACATAAGATATTAAATCTCATTGCATTAGCTAAGAGTCCTTTCAAACCGAAACACAAATAGTGCATGCACATTACTGCTTCACTGCAGAAAGACGGATGTAAAATGTATTTTAAGAGTACAGTCAGGTATAGGGTAGTGTAAAATCTTGCTTTCATAGAAAATAATTGCAGAAACCTTAAAGGAATGCCATTAATAAATTTAATTTCTATTGCACAATATCAAACAAGATCCACAACATAAGGTAAATAGCAGATGACGAAATATAGTAGCTACTGACTGTTTTAAAATGAATAAATGAAACCTCAACAACATTATAACATTAATAGTATGTTAGTTTAGTAGTTCCGACCACTTTCAAACAATCCAAACGTACAATGATTCAATAAAAAATCACATAACAGCTAATACACACACTAACAATAACAAATCGATGTCACTTTCTATGCTCTACTGTTGATGAGGAGTTGGTTATTTGAATTAGTGAGGCGGTTTATGGAAGTTGCTTTTCATTTGATAGCAGGTGTTCTTTCGATTTTTAAGCGAAATTATAAAACAATGTCAGCATCTGCAAGTTCCTTTTTGAAGCTACTGTAAATCGTTCCTTAATTGAGCATGGAAAGGTTTCTCTATTGCTCCAGACGGCTGGAAATAAATAGAATGTAGACGTAACCCTTTGCTGTAATCCAAGTGATTTTAGTTTGAGTTGACTATTTCGTAGTCTGTGCTCCTAAATATTACATCTACTGAAAAAAAATATCGTTTAGGCTAGAAACGTGTATCTTTCACTAATCGGACAATGAGACAACTGTTATTATTTCTGAAGTCCAAATAGGGTCGAAGGAAAATGTTGGTAGCAATATCAAAATACCTACTACAAGAGAACTTGTCTCTGTTTATAAATGATTTAGAGCCATGAGTTCCATGTATATTGTTGGCTATCACAATTTCTGAATATACAATCGTATAATTATTCTTTATTTACATAAAGTAAATGCCGAATGAAAAGTTTGTTAATTTAACCGATTTCAGTAATCATTACTATTAATTTGAATTTAAAGTTCTGATTAGTTGTATTTTTCAATGCCAAAGTATATTACAAAACTGGTTAATTGTCCATCTAGGACAATAAATGTTGATCAAGTAGATCTAACATCAATACGGAATTAAAAATATCTATTAAACCGCTCCTATCTTCCGAACTATCCTCTCGTGGTCCGAAATTGTCCCAAAGTGTTTCGTCTAAATATAACCTAACACGCCGTCTCGAGCATTTTTCCACGGTCCCGTCCTAGTACGCGACGTCCGGCATTCTGCCAGAAATACGTCAGCGTTACCTCACAAGCGCTTAACTTTCGTAAAGGACTTTAAAATTAGCAAGGACGTTTGGACGTTTTTTATACGTTGACAGAAAACTGTAAATAATTCTTTTGCGGACGTACACTTCCTCTGGAATAATGTTTGTAATAAGCTATTTGTGGGGAAGCCATGTTGATATTAGATCTGAAAAGTAATCTACGTCTATTGGTCAGAAGACGCTTCAGCGAACCGAGAAGTGTGTATTTGTGCGGCTCGGATAATTACGCAAGGCAAAATGGCGGACCGTTGCGCGGCGAGAGAAGAGATGTGCTGTCACGGTGTATTTATGAAATTCGACTCAAAATAGATCGAGTTGTGGCTACGAACAGAGTCACCTTGACGCCGCGGTTATGTAATTCTCGCAAATTATTGAGAACCGATTTCCAAAATCTCCAAATCGCGCAATCGGTGACGTATCGATGACGTTTCGGTGTTGCCACTCCTCCAATAAATTTATTGTTTGGCATGTAAACGGATGCGTTCGAGCCAAGAAATTACAGCGTTCGGTAAAAAAAATATTGAATGAACCGGCGGAATGGTAGCACAGCGTAATCGGGTGTTCCTTGCAGCCTTGCCAAACGTTATCATGTTTATAGTTCAGCACTTGCACACTTCATGGAATGTTTACTAGCGGTGTTCCAGCTGTGACGTTCGCCTTTTGACAGCCGTACGAAAACATAAGGTTGGATATCATGGTATGTACAACAGTCATATTAATCTTTAATGTTACAGCCCCGAATTTTTGAAAAGTTGGTAATGAATTCTTAGTAATATTCATTATCTATATGAAAAGTATTTATTTTGATATGAAAAATGCCGATATCAGAAATGAGGTTTCATAGTAAAAGCTCAGGTTTATCTTTTGAAGTTATGTGACATAATTCCATTAATAATTCTGCTGATAGGTTTTCGAACTTAGCTATAACAGATTTACACAGAGTTATAAACAATAATTTGACAATAGCTAGCTTGTATGTTTGATGAAAAGAAATAACTTGTGTCTAGGAAAAGCTCTAAGAGAGATATCATAATTTTATTTGTACTTATATAAATAATATTAGGTAATACTAATGTTTCGGTTTTGGGAGGGTAAAACTGAAGTGCTGGAAATAATAAATGTATTTCTTATAATATGTTTGTAAAGCTCAAATAGTTTGAGAATCCGTTTTATGATGCAGTAAACTATTTCATATCCTATTTTGGACTTTAGCCTGATCATCTAACAAACTATGATACTATCGTATATTTTTGCCCGACAAAATGATTTCTTAAGTTTTTGCGCCTGATCTAATCTAAGGACGATTTTAAATATCTTTACCAACTGAAAAATGAGACGATTTTGTTTTCAACAAGAAGTTGTAATTAGGTTGTAATATAAGTAAAAAGCCAAAGAAAAACAGCATGTTTGAAATATTTTAAATTAAAACATGAATTGTTAACTTTTCTATTTTTTTTATTTTATGAAAATAAGGGACGAGACAAGCAGGATGTTCAGCTGATGGTAATTGATACGCCCTGCCCATTACAATGCAGTGTCGCTCAGGATTCTTGAAAAACCTAAAAATTCTGAGCGGCACTACAATTGCTCTCGTCACCTTGAGACGTGTTATGTTACGTTTCATTTGCCAAGTAATTTCACTAGCTACGGCGCCCTTTAGACCGAAACACAATAATGTTTAAACATTACTGCTTCACGGCAGAAATAGGCGCCGTTGTGGTACCCATAATCTAACCGGCATCCTGTGCAAAGGAGCCTCCCCCTGGTAATTTCTAATTGACGTTATATTTCCCAGTGAATTTTATTTCAAGAGGAAGAATTAATTAAATATAAACGCTTATTACACCACACGAATAAAGTGAATATTTCAGCAAAAAAAGTCTAATAATATGAAATAACTATAGTTTCAACTATGCTCATTAAGCATGGCTCCCATAATCGCCTCGAGCCTTCACCCGAACAACTGTTTCTCATTCAACACCAAAAAAATAAAGATCACCAAAAAGTTTCCACTTCAAAAACTCTTTGGAATGAAATGTATTTTTACCGCTGCACAGGGCGACAACAGAAATTGGATTCGCATTTAAAATTCAACATTAACTTTTGAACCAATGACTCAGTCATTAAAGAATTTTCGTTTCTTTTATCGGACTTTTAATTACTTCTTTCCTAATGACTACAGTCCTCTGAACGGGAGGCACTTAAGAGAAAACGTGACTTTCATTTCCTTATTTCTACTGCATTTTTTATCTAATTTTAATACTGCATTAAAGCCGTTTTCGAAGGACCACTATCAGGGTCTTTATTCTAGCTTGTTTGCTTCGTTTGGGAAGGGCTATCTTTTCTCCTTAATTTACTCATACATTTTATCATCTGACTTGTCTCCTTTTTTGCTACAGTCTTGCCATATTACTCTATTTTTCAAGTGTAGCCCTTTCTTTTTCCTTTCATTTAACTCTTCTTCTCGGTGATAAAGAATCTCAGTGATTATAATATTATAATAATAATATTGACACACATTTTACACAAATTATCTTGCCCCAAATTAGGCATATATAGCTTGTGTTATGGGTTGCAAGACAACGATATATTTAATACAATATACTTACTTAAACATACATAAATACATATTAACATCCATGACTCCGAAACAAACATCCATATTCATCATATAAATGCTTACACCTACCGGGATTCGAACCCGGGACCTCTAGCTTAGTAGGTAGGATCGCTAACCACTCTACTAAAATAATACGGGTTGCACTCCGGTAGTGCCGGCAGAAGTGAAAAATTGAACATTAACGCTGTGCATTTTTGAATATTTTGGAATAATTTCGCACAAATTGCTTTATTTATCAAAATAAAAGCACTATCATTTATGTGGTTAAATACAATATTCATTGCGCTATCGTAGACAAAAAAACGACAATTTATACTACATAAACAATTAAACGATTCAGAACTATTACAATTATTTTATATTAAATAGTTTATCTCTCAGAACAATCAACTTTCAGCACTTGTATAATAATTTTATGATGTACATTGTGCATGAACATAAATTTATTATCCCAAATATGTATAATAACGGGTTCGTTGTTGGACACCTGTAGAAACGTTTTGGCTTGAACATCCATCGCGTCATAGCTTACAACAATGATCAGAAGACTAACGATAAAACAGGTTGCGGATTCGATCCTTATTCGATCTTTATTGTTTAAAAAACAAATAAAAATATATCTTTATTCTAAATAATTATGCCCATTTATAATTCAAATAGAAAACACCTGTATTACAAACACAACATTAACAAATTTTGCTGATAACAACGACAAAATTTTACATTGAACACAAAAGGTGATTTTTATTCATTTTACAAATATTCTGATTATAATATAGTCCAATTTAAAAAATACATTCAGTATACATGATTTTATTGAATTATTATAACTGTTTTAGAATTCTTTTGCTTATGTTATCCTAGACAATCGTTCTTAAGCTGTACCTAAAGTCCCGTCGCGCTTCTCATCTGACTTGTACCATTATTTTTAAATCAGCTTTCCTTGTCTTATTAATAACCGCAGCGTAAAGTTACTCCAAGCTTAAAATTAGTTCTCACTGTCATGTCATTCTGTAGTGACAACGGTTAGATAAAGACAAAAAGTTTTAAACTTGAAATAACTTTAATTCACGTTTATTAAAACCACAGTGAGTGTTTTCTGTTATCAAACATTTCTATTTCCTATAACCGTCCATATGTATAAACATACATATCTAATATATAGCCATACATTTTATGCATACAACTGATAAAATCCTAAAATTTGCAAATCTGTACTTTAAATATTTTCTAAAAATAATAAGTGGTGGAAACGAGAAATAAGGAGCAGAAAAAAAAAGCGTTCTTGAAAAGTTGTCTATTTGTCGATATGATTGTTTATTTGAGCGGGAATCACTGAGAAAAATGCAACAGAGCGCAGAAGGCAACTTACTGGGATTAATGTCAAATTGACTGCGACTGGCACGATAGCACCACTCTGGGAGGGCATTGCTCGGAAGTCGTGGGCACAATTAGTACAAACTGGTAATTTATCATATTTGTGCTCAGAGGGGTAGCCATCAACAATAATAATACCGTTTCTATTTTTCCAGTTCTGTTTCTGGTTCTAAGGCACCTACCATCATCTTCAACCTTTTCATGCAATTCTTATTTTATTTATTTAAGAACAAGAAACGGGTTACAATTATTAATCGTTATTAAACTAAACAAAATGTGGTACTTACATATTATTGTTAAATGGAAGACCCACTTAGAAATTGCCACAGCTTGCAATAGAGATACTAGTTAGAAGCAAAAAAACTGAAAAAGAAGGGGGCCAAGATATTCTAAGATCCAGCAAGCTGGAACAGTCAACTAGCTGGTTCTAGAACAATGAACAAATAACACACAATTAGAGCTAACTTAAATATAAAATCAAAAAACCTAGTAACAAAATTTTCTAAAACCCAAATACGAACAAAATAATATAAAAATACTAAAAAGATACTAAACTATTTAGTCACTATATTGTGATAGGAAGTGGTCCGTTAGCTTCTTTTTGAATTTAGGAAAACTATCACCTTCTTGAAAGAAGTGGAGGCAAAAACGAATCATCTCATGTTCACCGCCGCCTACACTCTCCGACAACATCAGAGAAATAACAGAAGCGTTGCTTACCTTTTAAGAACACGGGTTTCTTTGAAGTACTCATGTCGTATCGTCCTGGAAACACCGCTTAAGGAAGCATTCCACATTTAAGTTGTACGTGGCAGGAAGTTCCTTAAAGACCGCTCTGTGGAGGAACGCTAAAACATCCAGATGGCGAGGATGATATGTTTATAGCAATTTGTTATGTTTTTAAGGTGATAACCCTCACTTCTGGGATTAATACACAAATAAAATTTGAAAACAAAATTTTATGAACGATGCCGGACTCGAACGGTCAGCTCATTTCTTTTCAGCGCATTCTAAAGCATTCGCACGGAACTCGAGATGTTGTGGTTTCGAGTCAAGTTTGTTTCAAATTTTTATTAGTGATATTCTAGTTTGTCGTGCAAAGGTAGAATTTGTTCAAATAGATTTTCGTCATAAATACGATACCAGACTAACAAGCGTTGTCTCTACGCGGCTCAGTTTTTCATTATGTGTAGCGAATACATTTGATCTCTTTTCAGTTGAATCATCGATCTGATCAGCCGACCTTTTCTACTAAAAGATAAAGACTGGAACGACAAAGCGCACAATTCAGTATTAGATCTTGTAAGGGTCCACGGACCATGTCTAAAATAAAGATATTCCCATTTTGTATTCCGTATGTGTACTGAATGCGCAGAATTTCAAGTGTTTTCCCCTGGTGTGATGTATCTGATGAATTAATGATCTATGGTAGTTTAGATTGTAGTCGTCTGGCGCCATCTCTTTTATGTTCCTTGTAATTCTGATTTACTATCTACGCTGTAATTCTATTTGGCAAAACAGTAATACGTAAGATTACATTACATAATACAGACAATATTCCGTGCGCGGTTAGTACTAAAAGATTAAAGAGATCAGTTTTTTACAACTCTCCCGCATTGATATGCTGTATACCAGCATGAGGAATTGAAATGTTTTATAAATTTTCATAATTTCAATGCTGAATTCGTAAGTACAATTCTTTAAAGTCAAAAGGCTTACAGCCTCAATTCTACCATCAACTTTGATACACTAGTTGCTTTTAATTATGTTTGTGTGCTCATGTATACCATCGACAGATAAACCAACACATCCTTTGTCAATGACCATAAAAGATCAGAGCGGCTCTGTGCTGTTAGAATTACAAAGGTTGTTAATGCTGTTAAAGCCAGAAAACACCAAAATCTTATAAGGAAACAAAAGCGTATCATCACAGAAGAGCTGAAACTTGGTGATTATCGTCGATATACTGAAAATGCCCTAAATCAATCACTACATCGTAAATCGTAAAAATAAACAGATTTATTAAAGTCCTACATTAAAGCCGAAACTAGTCCTTTTAATAGTTTTATACATATAATATGTTATAGTTACAGTACACGTAATGCAACAAAAATACTATAAAATTTTGACATAATTGTGTAAGTTAAGGAGGTTATAAATCATAAAAAAAAACTTTAAACGAGTGCAGTAGATCCGTATACAAGTAAATATAATTCCATCATAATATAACATTTAAAAATATTACGTAAGTTTTCATAATAAATTGTTTTACGTTAATATATCTCATTTCTCATTCAGGAAAATTTCACCGGAATAGACCTTCGTATATCATTAGTCATCTGTCAAATTTACTATTGTATACATACATGCAAATCTCGAACATGAGTAGGTATCCTGTTGGAGCATTAGTTTACGATATCGTCTGTCCAAAATGATGAGCATTTGTGGAGTATTATGTCAATACAAACGTAGTGGTACACAATATCTTGAGGCAGTAAGCCCGTCGACTGAGTTACTTACACGGATTACATGATGTGTAGTGGTAATCCTACACTATCCCTGTACAACACCGGGATATTTGCATGCGATTCCCGTTAAATGTCATCTGTTGGTATTCGAGACGGTGGCGTCTTAAGGGATTTCGTAGTTAGAATGCATGTGAATAATTTTCGACGATTTTCGCCTCTTGATTGCGGGATTTGCATGTTTATAGCTCGATGCTATTATAGTAATGGGTGTATTGTGTGTAACTTTCAACTATACTGACATAGTTAATGTTGTATGGCGCAGTGCTCTCTTGGGCTTTGTCATAATGAAACAGACGGTGCTGAAGTTTCTAATTCAGACAAGTGTGAGTTTCATTAGGATTTAAAAATAGTATTTCTTCATTTTAATATTAAGAGCTTGATTGAGAGATATATTTTGTTGGGGTTTTTCAACATAAAAAAGATTCTACCAAAAATTTTGTTGAATTTTGTTGTTTTTTTCATCATGTTCTTTATAAGATTAATTATGCATAGTTCATGACTTGTATTTTTAATTATTTTTGTTATCTGGATCGTCTTTATAGGACCAAAGAGTGCGCAAGTTTACAACATTCAAAATACTTTTATCAACTAAATAAAACAATTTATTATTTTAAAGTATCCCTCACTTCTGGGATTAATTATACAAATTAAATTTGTAACATAAATTTATGAACGATGCAGGGGATGAATCAACTGTAAAGTAGATCTTCCTCTCGTAAGTTCTCGAGTCGATCCATTTGACCGCGTGCAACGCAGAGCAGCTCGAATTCTCGGGGACCCAGTGCTCTGTGAACGGCTGGATCACTTGGCGTTGCGTAGAGACGTCGTTTCATTGTGTGTCTCCTACCACATTTATCACGGGGAGTGTTCCGAAGAGCTATTTAACCTGATTCCTGCCGCCGAATTCGACCTTCGCACGACACGCCACAAGTTAGGATATCATCCTCACCATCTGGATGTGTGGCGGTCCTCCACAGTGCGGTTTTCAAGGAGCTTTCTTCCACGTACTACAAAGCTGTGGAATGAGCTTCCTTGTGCGGCGTTTCCGGGACGATTCGACATGGGTACCTTCAAAAATAGCGCGTACACCTTCCTTAAAGGCTGGCAACGCTCTTGTGATTCCTCTGGTGTTGCAAGAGAAAGTGGGCGGCGGTGATCATTTAACACCAGGTGACCCGTACGCTCGTTTGTCCTCCTTTTCCATCTTGTAAATGGAGCCACAACCTGAGAGTTGAACAAGACACACCAAGATTAACGATCCATGCGTCACTCGAACGGTTAGCTCAGTTGGTAAGAGCTCGGAACCTCTCAGACGGAGCCCGATAGGTGCGGATTAGATATCTAATCAAGTCATCATCTATCTTTTTAGTCAATGATAACTCATAGTCTCTTTATTTTCTGCAAAATTTCTGTAAGTCTATTGTGCTTTTTTGTAAAATGCTTGTAAATATTTTTCAGTTTTCGTTCCTCCTATGGCCATTTGTTTGTGGAAGTATTTAAATTCAGACATAGTTAATGTTGTGTAGTGCAGTGTTCTCTTGGGTTTTATCTAATAAAGCAGGCGGTGGCGAAGTTCCTAACTTTAGTCAACTGTTAGTGTAATTAGCCTTTAAAAATAGCAGTTCTGAATGTTAAGATATTAAGACTTTGGGAAGTTTGTCGGCGATAGTTTTAAAGTTACTGACGAGTTAGTTTTGGTGAACTTCTTCGCTTGTCTTCTGATATTGCCAATTGAGACCTTGGTAAGAATTTTTTTTTTTAGAAATTTGATATATTTATATCTTATTCTATTTACGGTTAATAGCATTAAAATATATATATCGTGAATTTTCTAAGAATTTGGAGTGTTTTGAAAAAATATTATCAAAATTTGGAATTCATACTTCATATACTAAATATATATATCTACCTATTTCAAATTTCATTTTGCTTGTGACTATTTCTTCGAAATCAGTTTCTTATTTTTAATTGGTTCGTCGTTTTAGTAAGAATATATAATATATATCTGAAAGTATATGCAGACTTTTTAGTTACGAATTTTATTAATTTAAAATGTAGTACATATACTCTTTGTGAAGTGAGCACTTCTTGAGAGGCGTAGAGCACTTTTCTCGGGACGGGTGTAAAATGCTAAACTTGCGTCAGGATACGTCACCTGATCGAAAATTC
This sequence comes from Leptidea juvernica, assembly GCA_949711755.1. Taxonomy (NCBI): domain Eukaryota; kingdom Metazoa; phylum Arthropoda; class Insecta; order Lepidoptera; family Pieridae; genus Leptidea; species Leptidea juvernica. Next base: position 15,418,308 of record CATIXQ010000008.1, read on the forward strand.
GTAAGACAGTGCTTGTAATTATGGATGAAAGTTGATTTATGAGAGATAAACTTGTTAATGTAAAATAATTGTAATAGTTCTGAAGTGTTAAATTTTTTATGTAATATAAATTGTAATTTTTGTGTAGGTACGATAGCACAATAAATGAATATTGTATTTAACCACATAAATACTAGTTCTTAATACTGATAAATAAAGCAATTCGTGCGAATTTTTCGTAACCATTCTAAAATATTCAGAAATGCACAAAGTTAATGTTCAAGTTTTCACTTCTACCGGCACTCCCGGAGTGTAACTCGTATTTTTTTACTTACTTATTATCTAGCGTTGCAGGATTTATGCTATTTCATCCCAACGTCAGTCAAAGTAAAAACTTTGTTCCATTGAATAATTAGACTCAATTAGGATCTTTTATATCTCTTTATGGTTTGTGTCGAGTTGCAGCTATGAAGAATAATTCGGTCAAGAGACCTTAGTAACTGCACAAACGATCTTTTTGAACAATATTTCTTTATAGTATTTTATTTGTAGACTCTGAGTTTTACTGTGTTTTAGTCAGAGGTAGGCATATCTATATACATATATAAAGATTTCCACGTATATAGTCACTCATCACGATATCTCTGGGACCATTAGAGCTAAAGACTTGAAATTTGGTAGGAATATTCTTTACACCGAGTAGAGGTCAGCTAAGAACGGATTTTACGCAATTCCACCCGCGAGAGTTTTTTTTTATTATGAACAGAACAACGTCTGTCGGGTCAGCTAGTAGCTGTTTATATATTATTGTTTTAAACGTCACTTATTGAACGTCAAAATTTGACTGAATAAATAAAAAATAGTATTTTCTTTGATTAACGCGAATGTTACACATTTAAATGAAACACTTTTTAAAGGATTAGAACACGTGTAATTGTAACTGTGTTTTAACATTAGATTTTGTGTAAAAGTAACATTTTTATTGTTTTTTAGTTAACCCGCCGTTTTAAGACCTTTTCAGATCGCGTTTTCAGGGGGACTGCAGATAAAATGAGTAAGAAGTATTTGTCATAGTTGTCATTATGAAGTTTAGCGCCATTTATTGCCTCGGTGGTATTTGCTGTAGACAGATGGTTTTTGGCTAAATTAACTGACAGTTTCCTCTTCTTTTTTGGTATTTGTAGTTGTGGGTTTCAATTTAGAGATTAGATTTGGTTTGTCCAGGCTGCAAGTACCAAGTCATCTTTTATAATACGCGACATGGTTTTAGGTGCTATCTTCATCTCCCTTGATAAAATCTTTTCTTTGATACAGGCGGACGGCCAGATTTTTTCCCTTCACAAACAGAGGAGGTCTCATTGTACCTATTAATAGCCCGGTACACAAATATTGTACAATTACCAAGCGAATGGAGAGTTTTTTTTGGCTCCATACCTACTATGGATAATGCAATCACAGCGATTCGGTTCTCTTTATCACCCCACTCCATTTTAATAACGGAAAATATTATACAATGTATTGGCGCCAAAATGAGAAAGCTCAATGAACAATCATATAAAAATGACAGATTCCAAATTCAAATGTAAAATTTTGTTTATTTTTAATTGTAATGAAAGTGGACGAAGCGAAACAAGTATGTAAGGATCGTAGCAAGTGGAAAGAAGTGGTCTCTGCCTACCCCTACGGGAAAGAGGCGTGATAAAATGTATGTATGTATGTTTAATTGTAACAGTAGTAGACTAAGTACATAGAGGTCATGGGAGGCATGCGGTGACGATGACGCGAATTTCACGCTTTTTGTGAATCCAATAAGTTCACATAATATACATGTACAGTATACATAGAGCTCTTGGGGAGCGTGCGGCGACGATTTTTCAAATTAAAATTCAAATATTTTTATTCAAAATAGGATTCAAAATCACTTATTGAACGTCAAAAACCCATTCCAAATTAGACTGCCTCAGACCTGAGAAGAACGGGTACAAGAGACTCAGCGGGCTCTATTTTTTTTATAAAAATACCGATTACAATGTAATATCGTACAATAAACATTTATAAATAAAGAGCGTGAGGGTGTTCGCTTCATTCCCAGTCTGTGGTATCATTAAGAAAATCGTATATGCTATAGTAACCTTTCCCACGCAAACGTTTTTTAACTTCGTAACACATTTGTATTGTACATGTTTGTTCCTCGTGTTAACATTATGATTGTCACAGTTTCTCGCAAATTCCTCAATATGCTTATGAACTATAGAACATTATCAAGAATATATTGAGAAGCAACAGTCAAAATGTTAATTTCTTTAAATTTTTCTCTTAATGATTCTTTAGGACCTAGGTTATACATAGCGCGAATAGCCCTCTTTTACAGCACAAATATGGTATTAATATCGGCTGCACTGGCTTATAACAATTTATCATAGGACAATACAATGAAAATAACTAAAGTATACTAGTCACGCCGTATCTATGTCAGTTTACTGTCTAATTTTTTTAACCGCATAATATGCTGCAGAACTAAGCCTATTTGCCAATTTTTCAATATGGGGACCCCATTGAAATTTGGAATCAAGAGTCGTTGATGACACGAGTTTCACGCTATTAGTTCAAGCCATTAAAAATAATGTAAGGCAGCCTAAAAATTGTCACCCGAAAGAGGGATGTTGTTGACCCCGATACACCAGTTACGCAATGCTACTCCAAACAATAGCATCACCAGTGATTACCATATTACATATACAACAAGAATCACTCGTCCATTGTAAAAATGTGAACGTGATAGGAATTTCATTTAGCTTATTTGCAAATAATTGTGGTCGGTGCATCGTACTCGACTCACCTTGCGCCTCATCAGAGGAATATTAATCAGATGCAGTGGGATTTTGATCAGTTTAGCGGTAAACGGTGGGATTTTCTGCTGCGATCATTTGAGATTCAACCGTTTTAAGAGAAGTAGACGTTTCATCCGATTTTTCATCCGATGTCTAACAGCAAGAGATTCTATCTAGACGTATAAATTGTCTAAGGTTTCGCAGATTTTAATTTGCAGCTATGTTCGGCGTCGTCTGTAATAATAAGTTATAAATCTATTTATTATACAAAATGGATATATGTATGTTCTGTATGGATGGACGATTTTGGCAATTTTCAGATCAGCATAGCTCTTGATCCTGGGAATTTTAGGGGCTTTGTTTGGCTGTGTCTTTTTTTATATTTCTATTTTTTTTATGGAAGAGAGGACAAACGAACGTACTGGTCACTTGATGTTAAGTGATCACTACGACCCTCTTTCTCTTGCAACAGCAGAAAAATCACAGGAGCGTCTTTTTAGAAAGGTTTCGCCCTTTTTTCAAGGTACCCATGTCGTATCGTCCCGGAAACACCGCACAAGGACGCTCAATCTACAGCTTAGATTTAAGTGGAAGAAAGTTCCGGGAAGAAGTTTCGTGCACTGTAGAGGATCGCCAAACATTCCAATGGTGGAGATGATATCCAATTTTTGTGGCGTGTCGTGCGAAGGTGTAATTCGGCAGGAATCAGGTCAAACAGCTTTTCGGAACGGTCCCCGTGATAAAACCGTGGCAAAACGTATTCGTATTGCAAAGTTTCATTATAAGTTAAAGATAGATAAGTCTACAAAAATCCTTTACCAGTGGGAGGCTCCTTTGCACAGGATGCCGGCTAGATTATGGGTACGACAACGGCGCCTATTTCTGCCGTGAAATAGTAATCTGTAAGCATTATTGTGTTTCGGTCTGAAGGGCGCCGTAGCTAGCGAAGTTACTGGGCAAATGAGACTTAACATCTTTTGTCTCAAGGAGACGAGCGCATTTATAGTGTCGCTCAGAATTTTTTGGTTTAGTCAAAAATCCTGAGCGGCATTACATTGTAATGAGCAGGGCGTATCAATTACCATCAGCTGAAGGTCCTGATCGTCTCGTCCCTTATTATCATAAGAAAAACATAATACCTAGATTAACTTGTACTACACCCAAAGGAGATACTATCAAGTAAAGTCTCAGACGGACCGCTGACATTACAGCGACGCGTTTAGAATTCCTTACAGCACACTTTATTGTACGTGCTACGATATTCGTATGTATCTCGCTGTGTCCGGGTAAATGCATTCCCTAGCTTTGTAATTGCTGTATAACTTGATGTAGAAGAGCATCTCACTCGCTAGGTGTTTTGCGGAGAATAATCGTTAAATTCCTTTTTTTATGACAGTAAGGGATGAGACAAGCAGGACGTTCAGCTGATGGTAATTGATACGCCTTGCCCATAACAATGCAATGCCGCTCAGTATTCTTGAAAAACCCAATAATATTCTGAGCGGCACTACAATTGCGCTCGTCACCTTGAGACATAAGATGTTAAATCTAATTTGCCCAGTAATTTGACTAGCTACGGCGCCCTTCAGACCGAAAAACAGTAATGCTTAAAAATTGCTTCTCGGCAGAAATAGGCGCCGTTGCGGTACCCATAATCTAGCTGGCATCCTGTGCAATGGAGCCTCCCACTGGTAAAATCTCCTGGTATATCTTGTTCAACTCTCGGGTTTTAGCTCCATGTACAGGATCACAATTGATAACCTGCTTAGAGTTGAACAAGACATAAAAAGATTTACGATCCATGCGTCATACGAACGGTTGGCTCAGTTGGTTAGAGCGCTCGGACGGAACCCGAGAGGCGCGTGTCTGAATCCCGCATCGTTCATAAATTTTGGTTACAAATTTAATTTGTATAGTTATATTCCGCCTAGTTGTCTCACGATCTATAGAGCCTGTAATACTTTTAGAAAGATACAACTGGCTGCCAAATAAAAACATGTAGGTCGAATGGTTTCACCACATTGGGTCGAGATATGAATCTCGCCTTTCTGGTCTAAAATCCGAAATCTAAGGAAGGTGGAATTAAATTGGCTATTGAAATGGTACACGAGAGTACATACACCAATGAAGCAGCAGGACATAACTGTGCTATTGCAAGAGTCTTCAAGACGGCTTTTAATTAAAACGAGTTACGATTAAAACGAAATAACATCAAAACAATTATATTTTCTCTAAGTCAAGCAACATCCAAATCTATTCTGTGTCTGTATATAAAATCTAACTTTTGAAGTAAAATTTTTATAATATTATTTATTGATTAGCTTTTCAAAGGTAACAAACTATCACTAGTTTGATTCTCGTATATGTTTTCAGTTTTCGAATTTGTACGTTACTTTATTCGATGCTAATCTTTTGTGATTCCCCAGGTGTTCATATCATAATAGGATAAGTTATCTGTCCTACTTTTCCATAAAAAATTGGAGAATGTTCATAAGCAAAATAGTGGTGGCGAAACGTAAATAAAATAAATTTACAGACGAATTGGCAACCGTATTTTCGAAGTCGATAAAAAACAATTCAAACCAATAACTTCTCCATTAAACTACTTACTTTAATACAAATTCCAATAATATCATGTTCGAGTATGGGAGTGCTAAATGTAATATATATATGATTACAAGCTGTTGAGTAAAAGTGCATCTACCACAACGAACGGGGCAGAAACTAATCCATCATAATCGAATCAAATTAATGTGTGTTTGTTCGTATTTCGTGCGCTGAACCTTTGTTGGAATCATTGCCAAATTATTGCTCGGGAAGATAGATTCAAACATACATGTTAAATTGTAAGTGAGAACTAAAAAGTGTGTGTGTCCACAGAGTAGGGTTGGATAGTTACGTGTAATAAAATCGCATTTGACAGTTTAAAAAAAATAAAATGGCTTTCAGTCAGGCCAGAACAGTTAGTATAGGTTTTTGAAGAAAATATAGTTAAATTTATTATCAATTAAAAATATTGTTAAATATAAGTTATTTATTTAGGACTAATTAAAATGATAACTCAATAACTATTACTTAACTGATCTGTCAACATATTATTTTTATATTTATGGAAAAGGGGGAGAAACGAGCGTACGGGTCACCTGGTGTTAAGTGATCACCGCCGCCCACATTATCTTGCAACACCAGAGGTATCACAGGAGCGTTGTCGGCCTTTAAGAAAGGTGTACGCGCTTCTTAAATAACATAACAATAAAGTTAATTAACACAAGTTAATGTACATGACTTCGAATGTTTTTGAATTATCGAATTGAGTTAGTTAGTTAGTGGTTTTTCGTATACATAAAGACATACTGACTATAATAATATAATAACTTTAAAAATCTGTGCATATTTTCAAATCGCAGCAAAACTGTTCAATGATTTTTTTTAAAACAATACTTGCGGTGTGTTTTAATAAACAATACTTAAGCCAAATTATTATATTACTAAAATAGAATTTTTATCTGTTTGTCTTTACTCAAATTAAACTTGAAAACAAAATTTTGAACAATGCAGGACTCGAACCCGCAATTGTTTCGATTTGAAAGAGCGACATCATAACTCAATTTCCCACTATGCAAATATTGGGGATGAACTGTAAAGTAGATTCTGTAGATTAAGCCACAACCTAAGAGTTGAACAAGACATACAACGAAACGTCACTCCAACGGTTGACTCAGTGGAAGAGCACTTGTACGGAACGCGAGAAGTTGCGGGTTCGAGTCCCGCATCGTTCATACATTTTGTTTTCAAATTTAAGTTGTTTAATTAATCATAAGATACTTTAAGGGTAAATGTATACACTTCTATAAGAAAGTACCAGCCACTGTTCAGGCATTATCTATAAATAAATTTAAATGTTTTATAAAATGGCTCTGTCGTAAATCCTATTACTCCACTGCAGAAAATCTAAATGATCGGACAGCCTGGGGCTAGATTGTGATTATTTTATAGCGATAGTAATGACTGTACATTTTTAATGAAAAGAGCGCAAAAAAAGAATGCTGGGAGAGTTTCTTTTTTTTTTATGGAATAGGAGGACAAACGAGCGTACGGGTCACCTGGTGTTAAGTGATCACCGCCGCCCACACTCTCTTGCAACACCAGAGGAATCACAGGAGCGTTGCCGGCCTTTAAGGAAGGTGTACGCGCTTTTCTTGAAGGTACCCATGTCGTATCGTCCCGGAAACACCGCACAAGGAAGCTCATTCCACAGCTTCGTAGAGTTTAGAGTTAGAGATTTAGATAGTTTTTTTTTAGAGTTTCTTGCGCCACTTCTTCTCTCTCAGAGCGCCATTTCTTTCCGAAGCGGTAGTAGTAGGTATCTAGTAGTTATTAGAAATGACATCAAAAAGAATTCTAAAGAATCAATTTTGAGAAAATAAATGCCTTTTATGCCTTTATGCCTTTTAATCCCAGAAGGGATCACTTACAAAATAAAAAATTGTTTATCTTTACGTAATTCTAGGCAAACGCAAAAACTACTGCATATTTTTGAAATTTGCGTAAATAATTTTAACTAGAGGTCGGGACAACACGATAAAGTTACTATATACTAGCTACATATATCACGCTAGATGCAGGCAGAGTACTTTTGATATGAGCATCCACCTAGTCTACCTCGCGGGCAGTAGCTAGTAAAATATATAGCCCCAATTGATTGTAGGGAATATTTATTTAAATTTTTTGTTACATTATTTTGAAACGTATGATTGAGGTGGAATTTTTTTGTTGAAATATTATTTTTTACTTTCGGGCTGTTCATTCAACGTAGAAATATGCAAGGTGCAAATAAAATCATTCTAGAGTGGCTACATACAACATACATATTATATATGCAATTATCAAATCTAAAGACATTAATTTCTATAACATTTTGAAATTTTTGCCCAGTTTAATAACAAAAATACAAAATTCATTATGTTATAAACATACAAATTAAATTAGCTACCAAAATTTATGAACGATGCGGGACTCGAACTGGCGATTTCTCCAGTTCCGTCCGAGCGTTCTTTGCAACTGAGCCAACCGTTCGAGTACGCATGGGTCGTAAATTTTGGTATATCTTGTTTAACTCTCTGGTTATGGCTCCATCTACAGGATATGATACTTTACACTTAATAACATAATTATTAAAATTATTAAACAGTATTAGGAAATTGACTTGAGATGTCGCTCTTTCAAATAAAATTTGGTTACATATTTTATAGGTATTATTAATTGAGAAGTGTGAGATATCACTTAAAAAAATAAAGCAATAACAATCAAAATCATTTAAAATTTATTTGTCTCAAATTGTTATATTGTCCCTTGTTCAGGAATATAATGTAGCTAGGCGGAAATAAAATCAGCGATGGTCTGAATAGAAAACAAACACTCGGAACGCTGATAGCAAAGCCACAAAGAGCTAATCTTAGCATTGACGTACCAATACTTATAATAGCAATAAAGTAGTGCGGTGTCTGAAACTGTTTGAGAGTTAGAAATAATATTGAACGTTGCATTAGTATGGGCTGAATGCCGCTTCGCTCTCCTGCTTCTGTAGAAGGTCGCCTTGAGTGCACGGAGGTGTGGCCACACTTATAGAGTAAACTGTAGCTTCCTAGCTGGACGTCTATTAAGTTTTCGCAATGTTGGAAAAAAGGAGCTTATTAATTAAAACCAATAATCAATAAAATATTTAGCTTCCTTCTTTCCAAAGATATTTACTTTTTATTATTATTTATATAAACACAGGAGTTCTGACATCATATCTATATATTATTGCGGCAAAACAGCGGCATTTGTAAGACGCGGTGTTTGAATGACGCGATAGTTAAGGAATGTATGAGACAAACCATCTTTGTCATCATGATGGCGCAGCTCCTTGGGATCTGGACTGAATCTCTAAACTCATAAGACTACAATCAAATTGCCACTGTTATTTATATACAGAATATGACGCTTGAATCATGCGATCTCGTCCCGTCACTCAAACGCACAAAAAATACTACGAAGAAAGGCAGAATTACATTTATTGCCAACTGTACTAAGAATGTACAGAATATAATATTATGATATATGTACAATGGTTATTCGTATCATAATACTAGTTATAGGCGTTCACTGGTTTTGGGTCAATTACGATTATGATAGCTATTACTTATATATATATACATTTATGTACCTATTTTGGGACCCTTAAATTTTAAAGAAGACATGAAAACTATAAAATTTTCAATATAGCGATTACTTTAAAAGCCAATAAAATAAAATATGAGTCGGCCTGCAGAGCTCTTGTAATCCATTTGATGTTCCATTAATTCCATTGCACCGTTATAGACTAAATTTATAGCGTTGTATTGTGTCTATTTGATAAAATATCACCAAAAATTTACAAATCGTCATAAAGGTTTGCGTATATTTAAAACTTATATGTATAACACATATTTATTTACCGTTTATTTGGAATAAATTTAGCCAGCTAAACGTGTATTATTTAAACATCAAGGAAATCGAAAATTAGTAATATTGTTATCGCACTTCGTTCGTCAAAGGTCATTATAGTATATATACTAAGTCTTATCTTTGTATTTTTAATCTGACAGCTTAACCAAGGCTTAATCTCTAACTGACCTTCATTTATAAAAAATAATTTTGACTAGTCAGGATAATGATGTCTTATGAAATTTACATTTAATCAATTTCTTAATATAATTCATATCCATCGGTACGTCCGCATTCATTAAATATGGGTGATATTTTATGTCCATGCCAAATTTGATCAGTATCGATTGGTAAGTAAGATATTATTACTAAGCCAGAGTAACTTTCACATAACAACTTTTTTTATGGTCTTCCATTGCCTCTTGGCTGACTCCTGGCTAACTCTGGCTTAAAAGAGCCTCCGGTTGAGTCTCAATTCAACGGTTCAACCTAATGCGCCACCGATGCTTAACAACTATAATATTATTATGAATAATTAGTGTCAGAAATAGAATCATATACGGAACTACAATCCTAGTATTGTAGAACTGGTGCAAAGCTGTGTTGTAAGTTCTTTATAATATAATTACTTATACATAAAATACCCTATTATATCCTATTTATTGCTCATCAATTTGTATTTATTATATTATTATAGTGTTTGATATTAAATTGAATGATAAGTCACAGCATAGTTAAATCGCCGATACACGCGCCCCACGTTTAGTTCTTGAAACTATTTTCTATTTGAGCAAACCGTTCAGCTGTTTCTGTTCTTCAGTCGCTGAATGCGTATAAATATACCAGTACAAACTTCTTGTTCGCTATTAAGTTGCAATTCTGATATTTAAATCGTGTTAATAATGATAGGTTGTACTCCATTTATTAATCGAATTAACTGCAAATTTGTTTGGCTAATACGTCATTCTTTTGTTTTTATAATTAAAACTTTTGTATTTGTTTAAATAAGATGAAGCTAATAATGGGATTCTAATTATATTGCATTGAATATGTAGTCCTTAGTAGGTCAAATAAAATATTGATTGAAAAATTACTATTGTCGTACATGTAATACTAACAGATAAAAAAACAGGCCTTGATAGCTAATACAACTAAAAATATTGACATATTATATTCTTCAGTGCATGAACAACCACTGAACTTATTAGATTGTGTGCATTAAAGTATTTATACTTAATAGGTATATTTTATTGTTCTCAAGATATGGTGTTGTTCATATGCATAAAATTGAAATAAAGATGTTTAAAGACCCTGGTCATACCAACCATTTTAGTTGCAGGCCAGACTTAACAAAGTGTTTCATATTCAATCTTGACTACAATGTAGAAAGTTGTGCGATATTCAGTACCTATCTATCCAATGAAATTTCTAAACCTTCAAAATATAGCTGATCACATTTCCTTGTAATACAAAGAAGTATTCGCTACGAAACAAATTTATCAATTCCAAGCGCGTTCCGCTAACTACCTAAATGCATACAATCAAATTCTGCATTCAGTTTACAACAATAGGGATTTATTGTAGAATTACGTGCGCGGCTAAACGTATGCGCTTACTTGTTGCTCGCCACGCGCCATGCAAGATGGCTGCGAATATTTTTTCGTGGCGGATGCGATTTTGGCCACAGCTTTGCGTGACGTAGCCGACCCAGTTAGGTTAGCCAAGCAGTGCCACGGGCAGGGTATCCCCGAACTAGCGCCAATATCTATAAAACGGTGTAAAAAATACGAGCAATCGTCTGTTGGATTTGCCGCCAAAATTCTCGAGGTGAATGCGCTCCAGCTTGGCATTGGTCCTGTTGGAAGTATTCCTAAAGTCTAACGTGTTATGATAAGGGTTTGTTTGTAAACTAGGCTATGTTTGGTTGGCATTGGTGTTGATTGGATTGTTGTAAGTTTAGTGACCTGTGTCTATGGTTTCTTGAAGAAATAAAACGGGCTATGTCTGACTTTAGCTAAGTCTACCTTAAATTAGAAGAAGAAGACAGAGAAAAACATACTAAACACATGTTAGAAATTTTAATATATTATTACTTCCCAGATTTAAAATTTTAATAGATCTAAATGATCAGCCCATACTTTGCATAGGGGGTTCGTCGCCGATCAGATTTGTTTTATTTTTGAAATGGGGTTAAAAACTGACGACGAAATGGAGATTGATTCGAAATCGTCTTATGTTGCTATGTTGGTATATATTTATTAAATATTCATGTAACAACAAATTACATTTAATATAAAATATCTAAATACGGTTACTAGTACGTTAATAATACCTCATTATGTTGTATAAGCAGATGATTTACGAGTGTACACGTAAATCATATTCCTTGTGAGCTTAATAATGCGTATCCAATACAGATCCATTCATATATTCAGAGCTCTTGTATATTTATTAGAAAAGTTCATTCAGACAAACAATCGCGTAAACTTCAAAATCATAGTCAATTGTTTAGCGATTTGCTCACTTTGCCAACATTCTTGCCATATTCAACTATCAACATTTTACTCTTATATTCAACAAATTCGCGCCTTATCGCAGACGCCATTTTGTATTTTCTATTTCCCGCGCTTTTTCATGTCTCCAACATGGCGGTCGTTTCGACGCATGTAATTCGCTCTGGTAATTTTATTTTTAGACTTTATGCCCGAGTTTTATTTTGTTTCCGTTATAGGCGCCTCTGTTCCAATTTTATTTGATAATTTAGAAAGAATGTCTGATGAAGAAAATAATAAAGATAGAATAATTGTTGTATATCGTATGTTACTTCGGCTAAAAAATATAGAATTTCAAAACAAATTTAGAGAGTTAATGAAATGGTCAAATTAAAACAAAACTTCCTAAAAATATATCTTCCAATTCGTTTAATAATTAAAGATGTATTTATTACGCATCAGAAGTGCTTTTCATAGCAGCATTACCAGCAACGCAGTATAATTAATAAAAAAAAAATCACTATTGCTTTTTCGTCAAAATAATAAAATACCTTAAGTACTTAATTTAAATCCTGAATTATGAAAATTCTTGTACCGTAAAAACACACACTTAAAGAATTCATTTAAATAAATCGTAGGCATACTTACAATTATTACTTAATTTAAGAAAAAATGTGATTTGAATTCATTCAATTCAAGAAGAAAGAATAAACTACATGCTTTTTAATAAGTCAGCTAGAGTGAAGGGCTCCTGAATAGGTCTTGGTGTTAAATCTTACAATTAAATATCAATGTACTAGGGCATACTGAGCTCAAATTCAAGAAATATTATAGGCTTCCTTGGCAATGAAGGCTTACTATAGTATAGTTTTTTTTATTTGGAATAGGAGGACAAACGAGCGTACGGGTCACCTGGTGTTAAGTGATCACCGCCGCCCACATTCTCTTGCAACACCAGAGGAATCACAAGAACGTTGCCGGCCTTTAAGGAAGGTGTACGCGCTTTTTTTGATGGTACCAATGTCGTATCGTCCCGGAAACACCGCACAAGGAAGCTCATTCCACAGCGTTGCAGTACGAGGAAGAAAGCTCCTTGAAAACCGCACTGTGGAGGACCGCCACACATCCAGATGGTGGGGATGATATCCTAACGTGTGGGTGTCGTGCGAAGGTGGAATTCGGCGGCAGGAATTAGGTTAAACAGCTCTTCGGAACACTCCCCGTGATAAATGCGGTAGAAGACACACAATGAAGCGACGTCTCTACACAACGCCAAGTGATTGTTAATTAGATTGTAATTACAATAATTAAAAAAAGTAGATTGTAAAGAAGATAATACTGCATGGTTATATGATTTAAAAGACAGACTGGGTTTCTTATGGTACTTTCTTTCTAGTACACCTCTCAATGTCACAGCTCCTGTACGAACTACTGTATGACGTTTACAAAGTGTTGTAGCAATATGTTAGGTTATTGTCACTCCCTATGTTAAATAAATATATTTGTATTCTATTCATATTTAATTTGTTGCCTACATGTAATTATTACTCTCAACTTATTATACAAATACACGTAAATATTTTATGCAGTTTTGATATAAACTGTGTATATTTTATTGGGAAACTTAGTGATATGAACCATTTGATCTTTTTCTGTGAAATCACTCTGTATCTTTCTATGATTTGGCGTAGTGATTAGCTCAAGCTGTCGATAACAATGCGGTGAGGTGTAAGAACATGGAAGTCTTGTTAATCTAAAGTACAAATAAATTTTCAGAGCAAACAAGCCATCATCCATTTCATAGTAATAAGAGCGACGCGGCAAGTTGGTTCGATCAACAGTTTTGTTGACAGTAAAGTAGTGGAAAATCTCTTTGCGTACTCCGCAAAAACCACATATACAGTTCGTGAGGATTGCAATTTAGCTTGTAACCTGTAGAACAAGACTAGTCACAGTTACAGGTATTATTTAAAACAGGTGTTCGAAACATTTTCAATAACACTAACATTTTAAGACTTCTACTAACATTTTACCAGTGGAGGCTCTTTTGCACAGGATGCCGGCTAGATTATGGGTACCTCAACGGTTCCTATTTCTGCCGTGAAGCAGTAATGTGTAAGCATTATTGTGTTTCGGTCTGAAGGGCGCCGTAGCTAGTGATTTAAAATGATTTATTTGTATGAATCGTGGTAACATAGTTGTTAACAATTGATAGGTGCACAGCACAATTCGCCAATATATCAGCATACAAATATTTGATTGTCAATATTGGAATTTTAATATTTATACGTCATTAATACACATTACATATCTTTAATTCAATAAAATAAAATATACAATCGTTTTTGGGACCTTTCAAAAATAACATTTAAATACTATTATTGTTGGATTGAATAATTTTGGATTGAAAATACTGGGCAAATGAGACTTAACATCTTTTGTCTCGAGGTGACGAGCGCTTTTGTATTGTCGCTCAGAATTTTTGTGTTTTTCAAGAATCCTTAGCGGCACTGCATTGTAATGGTCAAGGCTTATCAAATACCATCAACTGAACGTCCTGCTCGTCTCGTCCCTGAATTTCATTAAAAAAACTACAGTGAAAAGAGATTGAGCCGTTCATAGAGTACTATAACAGCTTTAATAAAATTTATATTGTTATGACGAGATGTTTATATGGATCATAGAAAGATCTTTTTTATAAGAAAAACTGTCGAGACGTGCGAGAGATCTGTAGGTCTGCCATATGCCCTACCCGTTAGAATATATTGCGTTGCTACGGCCGGTCAGGATTCTTGAAATCCTAATATTATGAATGGTGTTTGACTTGCGTTCGCTACTTTCACGTAAGATGTTAAGTTTCATTAGGTCTGTAATTTCATTAGCTACGGTGCACTTTAAACCGAAATGCAATGGCGTCTGCATACTACTAAGAGGCAAAAAACAGCCGCAGCTGTTGTACCTACCTGCCTAGCACCCTGTCCAAAGCAGCCTTCAGTGGTGGTCTAACGAACTATATGCATACCACGCCAATCAGACAACATCTTTACCGATAGCAATAACTTATATCTTTAGACAAGGAATTCTTGTAATTATATAATTATTTCTATTTTGATTTTATCGGAAAGGGATTTAACAATTTGAAAGAAGTTAAGGTACTCTCTATCTAGGTCTCATATCTGAGCAAACGCGTTTTCCTGAGTTTTCACAACTTTTTCCGTCAACAAATGGCTAAAAAAATCACGATATACCCAATGATATTTAAAAGTACTATATCATTGGATATACCAGTATATGATTTTGTCTTTAATGAAACGCCTATAATCACGAATATCGGGAAACTCATAAAACCTACAATCGTGGTAAATATTAGTGGTAGATATAGTGTTGTCGTGGGTCGTCGTTCCCTTCTCTAAAATCTGGTAGAGGAAAGCGATAGCTGGTCATTATCATCATAATCATCATCATGAATATTTAGCAGATTGTAGGTTTTTGGAATTTTCCGATATGCGTAATTATAAGCGCATCATTAAACTCGAAAATACTCAAATTGTCTTTAATATTGCTTGCGACCGTTTGCGCAAAGATTGAGGCGTATTACTTGAACTATGATTGTATGGAATTCAACAAACTCTTAATATTTCGGGGAGCTCGCCAAAATACATCAGGGAAAACCGAATTCAGATCGATTTAGCCGTGTCTGAGATTAGCACTTGCACAAGAAAACAGCCAAACCGACAAACAGCACAAATTCTGACAGGCTTACGATGTTATTATGTACTACCTACCCGGACAGATTTCATTCTGTCAAAAGTTAATTGTAAATATAATGCAATTACCAGTAACCCCTTTTTTATATCTCAATAATAATCGACGATTACATACAAAAATTAGTTTCGTAGACTGCAATACTTTATAAACTTGATGATACTCATTCTAACGCTTTCCCGGCCGGTACCGCCGCAACCACGCTTCGTAAATAAGCAATTATTTCTCGTTAAAAGTAAAGGGTAGTTATTGTAGGTTATCCTTAAGAGACATTTATCACCCAGGACTTTTTTATAGGCCTTTTTAAGGTGTACAATATTGTCGTACATTATTTTGACCTATCTCCTAGGATACAGACAGAATTTCTCAAAAAATGTGTTTATTGACGACATCATATTATAAACATCTAAAATTATCAGTGTTTCTTTACTATAATATGCCTGAATTATAAATATAAACCTTCCTCTTGATACACTCTATCTATTTAAAAAAAAACCGTATCAATATCCATTCCGTAGTTTTAAAAATCTAACCAATACATAGGGACAGTCAGCGGGAAGCGACTTTGTCTTATACTTTGTAGTAATATTATGTTCGTCATCGTTAGATCACCGCACGTGTTTGAAACACTCGCACAAGATCGTATAAAGCTCAACGAATATCGATTAAAAACCTGAATCCGTGTATACCTGACCTTCGTAGTACGAATCCATGATTCATTAGGTCAATGGTAAAATTAAATATTTGGCAGAGTGAGCAGGGAAGCCCCGGCCACGTGGCCGCGGGTCCTGGCAATGTGCTTTTGGCAGAGAACACCGCTTCTGATGCCCAAGATATGTTTTGACTGGAGTTTGTTTATCAAAAACGTAAACGAATTTTTCATTCATTGGCTTTGTTTAGTTACGTCGTGTTAGGTGTTCGTACATAGGTACATTGCGTGGATCTTTTCGTTTGTAGTCTTTGATGATAAGGTTCACTGTTCAATGTTCAACTTTTATTGTGAGTGTAGGTATTTTGTGAGCAAAACTGTTAGGTTTTTTAAGGCGTGTACCCGGGGCAGGGTTTATCAAGCTCGCTTAAATGGACCTACTCGTGGCGATGTCGTGAGGCGGGTCGTTTCCTTCTCAAAGATAAGTGCGATGGAAACGATGGCTTCTTCTAGTCCTTGGTGGGTGTCTTCGTGGATTTTTATTTTCATTTTGTTAACATACCTACCATTTTAAGTTTTTAGTTTAAATATGCTCTTAGTTTAAAATGTTCGCATAATACCATTACTTAGTTACAGTATGCGAATTGAAACATTTACTGCACTCATTATTCTATTAAGTATTACACAAGTAAATCAAAACCTTTGAGTTATTTTCTATCACGGGCTTTTTTCCCCAATTCAATGGTTTCTGTGCCCTGTTTTGCGTGATGGGTTAGGCTCTTGCCATCCCCACTCCTCAAGATTAATAATCAAACGTCTGATGTCATCCATGACCTCGCACAGTCCTCGGTGACATGTAGCCTCACTCCAGCACTCCTGCGGCCGTCTCTTCTACGTTAATTCAAAGGGACTCTGTGAACCTACAATAAACAGATGCTTATTAAAGGGCCGTGAACCGTTATTACATTAGTAATTCTACGAACTATGGAATTCTACGAGTTCGGCAAGTCACCATCTTATGAGGATGCCTCGTGTAGAGTCGAAAAATGTGTCCTTTTGGTTGAAGCAGAGTACGTTACCCATTGACCTGGTCTCTTGGTCGGGAGTTCAGCATGGACCGATTCTTTGGCAGAGGACGCGTATAACCCTTAACTCTAAGGCGTGCGGTTGATCTTTAGTTGCATTCTGCATATAGACTACTTATCTTATTTCAATCTTATCACAGCGGAATTGACACTTATTTTTTTATGACAATAAGGGACGAGACGAGCAGGACGTTGAGCTTTCGCAATGCAGTGTCGCTCAGGATTCTTGAAAAACGCAAAAGTTCTGAGTCACATTGAGATATAAGATGTTAATTCTCATTTGCCCAGTAATTTCACTACCTACGGCACCTTTTAGAACAAAACACTGCTTCATGGCAGAAATAGGCGCCGTTGTACTATAATCTAGCTGCCATCCTGTGCAAAGGTGCCTCCCACTAGTAATTTAATCATATCATTTAAACAGCTTAAAGTTCGTTCGTTCTTCTACAGTGGGAGGAACGTTCTTCCACTTACAACTCATACCGTACGATTTTGGCCGGTGTTTCCGGGCCGATAGGACATGGGTACCTTAAAAAATAACGCGTACACCTGTGATTCATCTATCGGTGATCATTTAATACCAGGTAAACCGTACGCTCGTTTGTCCTCCTTCTCCATAAAAAAAGTCCACCAAACCTTTTTATGCAAAGAAGCACCGTCTACGATTACAAACGACACACTTAAACCTCCGAAACACTTCGACGAAACCACCAGCAATTTCCAAGAACGATCACTGAATTAAACATGTCCTTGTCCAGTTATAAATTGAATCTTGAAAAACATCAATAAAATGGCAATACAGCACGCAAGTTAAAAGGGTTGGCTGCAAATCGGTGACACATTTGCATGTTATGAATCAAATCACAACAATAAGACATTTCGTTTGGTGCGCGCTGTGAATACTTGATGTGTGACAGACGGGAGCGTATCATATTAACTACAATCTTGTATATTAATATTAACTATATCGATGATCCTATAAAACTTTATGGTCCGTACACTTCGATATATAGCTAGTACGTGGTATTTAGAATAAAGGGCATATGCTAAAAGAACAAATGCGCAAAAGAATAAAGAAATAATCTACGTAAGCCATGATTACGGTTCCGTACTCGAATTGAAACCTACGGGTATCCTATTACTCACTTCATTATGCTCAATAAAATGGCATAGCTTGCGGTAGCGTTGTGTGCAGGTCTCCATACCTCAAATATGAGCGACAGGAACTATGGCCCATCTACTATGCCTCAACTTGTAAACAGGCGCTGCTTTTGGTGCCTGGTCAACCTGTTTTAGTTAATAAATTACTATATTTGTTTAATGCGATTACGTATTATGACAGTAAATAATTATTACAAAGAAAACTGATCATCATAAGGTACACACGTTGTACAGTACACGTTGGAAGAACTCCCAAGTAAGAGCAATACGAACTTAAAGTCAGGTCTACATATAATGAGGGCAAAAGAAACTATTGAAGACGAGTAAAAAGATGGAAAATACATTTAATTTTTATTTATTATAATGTTTCATTTGTCATTGTCATTTATCGAGGAATAAATGACCCCGAAGATATAGTTTAACTTATTTGGGAGTCACAGGTCCACCCCTTTTGATATTACTGCAAAAACATTTTAGAATTTTATTACATTTAACTACTAAATAATAATAACTAGTATGATATAATAAACATCGTAAGGTTTGTAATTTAAGGTATTTGCAGTGAGTGTAATGAAATGAAAGTAAAGTATTATTATTATTAGTATTAGCAACTGTAGAACTACTACTGCAACTATTAGCAACGGCAAAAGTTAGTTGTAATATTATTAATTAGACCACTTAAC